>CM059200.1:53442239-53718128 GCA_030323885.1 Branchipolynoe longqiensis | reverse complement strand
TTGCCCTATGCTATTGATGCAGAGCGCCAGGCTAGGAAGCGACAAGTATCAATTTCAACGTCACTGGTTTGACTCGACCGGGAACCAAACTCCTGACCTTCCGCACGCGAGCCCCATGCTGTACCGATTAGGCCACCGTGCCATATCTATTTCCCACAATGCAATAATAAACAGGGGTGGGGGGGGGTGAGGTCGCCCCCAACAAATTCAGAAATTCTACTTCCCGTGAATCTGACCGTTTAAGCATAACCCTGCAAACCTAACCACACTCCATCTAACAGAAGAAACAAACCATTCTAACAACACTACATCTCAAAATACTATCTCCAACAACATGGCAATTAAGCAATTCACCTCACAACAGGCATCCAAACCTGGAAAGGGAAGCCATGCACCTAATCATTCTGTAACATAATGGTCTAATCAATATACACATATGTATGTATGTATACAACATAATTACTATCTCACATGTGAATTGTCAATCTATACCATATGTAAGTCTTGGAATGATTAATATGGTTATTTCAACTGACTTGAGCTGGCTGCTGATGACAATATCAGACTACATATACATATATTGTAAATGACTATTGTCACATGGCTGGAAGACCAGTGCCACGGCGCTGACAAAAAAACTATTCAATGAATAAACTATATTTACAAAACAAATGACATGAACTGACTCATATAACAGAAGAAAAAAACCCACGAAAACCTGCTGAAAAAACAATGTTCTCATCCATGTTTATCCTAGTCTAAATAACAGATTGGAATTACTGATCCTGATTTTATAAAACATTAAAATAACCCGAAATGCATGAAAAGTATCTTTTGTGTGCTTAATTATGAAAAAGAAGTCCAATAGCGGATGATAAAAATCAATGTGCTCTAGAGGCTTCGTCACTAAATAAAAAAAATTTAAAAGAGCTAATTATGAAAAAAAAAAAGTAATTAAAAAAAGATTTGTTGCCAACTGTGGTGAGAATGAGGCTAGAGAATACCGAGCAAAGGGTTGTTGTCTGAGTCAGTATCGAGGACACCTTCAGGTGAGGTTGGAGCATTACTCGTCTTCCCCGCAGCTCCGCATTCGGCTTCAGTAGCCGGTGTCTCATTCGATTCGCTCTCTACTCTATCGCCTGCGGCCTCCCACGGCTCTGTCGCAGAATTAGGAATGACGCGCACTCCATGGGTGCCCGCCATCTGCAAATAGTAGGAATTCGCTAATAAAACACCTTCCGCGATAGGAAGTATAACCCCCATAGCATACCCAGCATAACTGGCTTTCTATGCGGGAAGGTTGTGGCTTCGAAACCCCAGCTGAATCAAACCAACGGCATACACAAGTTATTCTTGTCACTACCGTAGCCTGACCTGGCGCTCGTCATTTAACAGGATAGGGCAAGGACTGGCTTGCTCAGGATTAGGATAATGTGACTGAGTAGGGATAGTTTGTTGGCTCCCGCATCGTTCCCTTCATCCTGTCAGTTAGACATGATGTGTTTGTCAATGTGAAATTTAAGATCTGTAAATGGTATGGCACACACATACCTAGATAAAAGATTCACCCCGTACTTACAGTACAGGGGTGAACGACAACGTAGTCTAAATACGGGCGAAAATAGCTTTAGTATGGAACGAGAAGTAGTATGCCTGGCACCAGTGTCAAATGGTTACTTATATCAACACAGAGTTGGTGAAATGGGAGAGAATGCAAAAAGACAAGATGGCGGCCAGACAACGCTGTCGATTTCACTTTTAAATTGCATTAAAGTATATCTTTTATTATATTTTCCAACTCAAAAGTAGCCGGTAAACATGAAGACATATACAAAGAATAAATGTTGCTTCTTAGATTGTGAAATTAGGCTCTCATAACGACTGAATTCATTAGCCCGATTTTTCGACCGTTTTTATATAAGGCTGGTCTTCACCCGTGTACTACAAGTACCGGGTGAATCTTTTATCAAACACATACCATGCTCGTTTAAAACCTAAACCCATACTGTACTGACACAACCCTGCAAAGAAAACTACCAAAAACACCACCTACATATAAAATATCAGAATTCCGACAGGAGGCGTGGTGGTTAGCGGGATCGAACCCAGGCGCCGCCACCGCAGTAACTTCTTGTTCGCGCGCAAAGTACCCATGTTGACGAACCAACATGGCCAATTATCTGAATGTAATATTATTTTACTCCCTTAAATTAAAATTGTTCTTGTATTTAAAGTTGCATAGTCCGATGACTTGAATTTTTGCATTATTTTTTTTATAGATAAATATATCAGGTTGACCATTATAAACCTACTATTCGGTACGACAGTAATCCCGAGCAACTTTGATGAAAAATTGGAAATTTTGGAGCAATTTGAGCTGAAAGAACCAACAAATATATTTGGCAACTCCTGTAGCTATGACCCAGATTGTCATCTCACAATGACCATGTGATGTGGTCTGACCTACTGATATAGGTAGCCTGCTTAGTATTCTTAGTGGTGGCCAGATGGGATGGTTTCAAACTTCTGCCATCATAAGTGAATATTTGGGTGAATATGCATACCCAATTTGATTAATTATACCTATTGAATGGACTAAAAAAGCATTGAATAGTTATTTGGTTGTTTTTTTTTACGCCCTGGCAACATCTAAGGTTATATCAGGACAGGTACTGACTTCTGATAGTGCGCAGTCATGGTGACTTTATAGTGCTGCCCCACTGGGAAATCAAGCCACCAGCACCATGACCCAATATCCCACTCAGTCACATCCTGACACTGAGCTAACCAGTCCTTGCCCTTTCCTATTAATGCCGAGCACCAAGCTAGGAAGTGACAAGTATCAATATTGTAAGTCATTGGTTTGACTCGACTGGGAATTGAACTCCCGATCTCCCCGCACGGGAGGTCTGCGCTCTACCGATTCGGCCACCTCACCCAGTCTAGTATTGAATATCCATCATCACATATACATTGGAATATGACATCATCCTAATGGTAGATTTGTTTTGTTTGTTTGTTTGTTGTTGCTTTATGTCCTAGCAACATCTATGGTAATATCAGGATGGGTACCGACTTGTGACAGTGCGCACTCATAGTGACTTCATAGTTCTGCCCCACCGGGAAACCAGGCCACCAGCACCATGACCTGACACATTATCTTGACACTGAGCGAACCAGTCCTTTCCCTATCCTAATAATGCCGAGTGCCAGGCTAGGAAGTGACAATTTTTAAGTCATTGGTTTGACTCGACCAGGGTTCGAACCCACAAACTCATGGGTTCGGATCACCCGATCTCCCAAACCAGGAGACGGACGCTCTACTCATCCGGCCACCCCGTCTGGTCTCTAATGGTAGAAGATTCAAAACCATCAGCTCCGGCAAGTTTTGAGTACATTTAACAAACGACAAATTGTATCAATAATTTTAAACAATTAATCACCTAGCAGCATTAGAAGGCAGAAACCCTTATACTATTCAAAAACAACCAGAACTGTTACTGTAACGGAAGCAAACGATAATTAAATTAGTTTTTTTTTGGTTAAAACACAAAAAAGAAACTAGTATTTGAAGTAAAATACCCAGTCAGAATCGTCTTCATGATCATCCATCTAAAGAAACAAATGACTAGTTATTACACCCTCCTGATATGACCTTAGATGTTGCTAGGACGTAAAACAACAACAAACAGTTATTACAATAAATGACACCCGGCAACAAATATACCGACACCTCTGAAAGTAAAGCTTGTTTTTTTCTAATGTCGCCTCTAGAACGCATTGATTTTCATATCATCGGCTATTGGATGTCAAACATATGGTCATTCTGACATATTTCTTTGGAGGAAACCCACTGCCGCAACATTGGCTACTCTTTCTTTTATATGCACTTTACCACAGACAACACCTCAGGTAATAGGTACTCCAAACAAAGGACTGGTTGCTGATGTTGACTGGTAAACAGGAGCACTTGCTCTCAGCACACTACCACTCTTTGAACGTTGCTTGCTGCGAGTGAGTGGTTCAAAGCTTTAATTTTGTATCCATTATGGCCGACTTCTGATCAGAAAAGTAACAGAAATGGAGGTTTGAAAACTTTGAAACGATCGTCATAGCTGATTTTACTAAATATTTTTCATGAAAAGAAATATAACAGAGAAAAATTCTTTCTCTACAAAACTGTGGATTCTTTAACCACCATTAAGCACTCTTGCACAGCACTTTCACAGTAACAATAGGAAATGATAATTTTAGCAAGCACATTTTTTTAATAGTTTTTTTTTTTACATGTGGATATAGCTCTGTTCTCAGAAAAATTAAAGATAAGAAAAGATTGTTTGCCACTATACAGACAAAGAAACTTATTTATTTTGGCCACATCATTCGTCAGAGTTCAATATACCGTACATTGTTGGAAGGGAAGGTGAATGGCAGCAGAGGGAGAGGGAGACCAAGAACATCATGGTTTACAAATATTTCACAGTGGACAGGCTTGAATTATTCACAGTCTATCAGAACAGCACAACATCGGGACAAGTGGAGAACCATTGCATCCAACCCTCGACTAGAGGATGGAACTATTGATTGATTGATTGATATAGCTTAAAGACAGTGTAATCACATAATAGATCTCTACATTCCAATCCTTTTGATACAAAGTTGTTCTCTATGGCGGAGTGGTTAGTGTGACTTTTTTCTAGGTCAGACTCCTAATCTGAAGGTCGGTGGTTCGATTCCCCGTGCCCCCAGCTCTGCCAATTTGGATTTCCACCGCTGTGTATAACTTACAGCATCATCAAAGGCCAGTTGCTCTCATACCATGTCTATGTGGTGTGGGAGGTTAAAAATCCCTTGGGTCGGTAAAAGTGTAGGCTCGGGCTTTCTATCGACAAACTGTCTAATGGTGAAAACAAGCCTATTCAGACTTATCCATGATAGGCAGTATAAATCTTGAAGAATAAAAAAAGTGTATCTCAAATAGAACCAATTATATTAATTGTTTAAAGACTTATTAAGGATGGTTATTGAAAATTGCATAATTTGTCATGTTTGATATCAAATTGCTCAACAAATATTCAATTGTAGCATTTGACAAAAAATCGAGATAGAAATTTTTACTAGAAATAATAAGCTTGGTCGTAATGCGTAGCATTACGTTTGATGCGAGGAGAGGAAGAGACCCTCCCCCGCCCCGCGCTCTCGCGCTGCCCTTTCACCTCGCCCGACGCCGCCGCGCGCCGCCACCTCCCCCCGGCCCCTGTCGCGCAGCATTCGCGCCTCACCCGACGCCCGCTGCTCGCCACCTCTCGCCCTCCCCCGGGCCGGCAGCATTCACACCTCACCTGCTGTCGCCCGCCCCCTTTCCCTTATAAGGTCGCCCCCCGGCCTCCCTCAGGCACTCGCCCTCCTGCCGCCTTCCAGCTCTCTTCCCATTTCTCTGTTTGGGCCTACCTCCACCTCGGACCGCTGATACACCATGCCTCGGGGAAGAGGAAACGGACGCAAGGGCTCCCGGGCGGCCGCCCGCGGCACCCCGGGGCCGGCTTCAACCCCGCGGCGGGACGAGTCCCGGGCCTCCGCCCCGGCGTCGCCCTCGGACCGCACCTCGGGCGCCGAAACCTCGGCCATACTGGAGGCGCTCCAGCGTCTCCAGCTCGAGCAGCGTCAGACTGCCGCCGACATCCATGCCCGGATCGACGGCCTGGAGGCCGGAGGGGCTCGGCCCGCCCCCGAGGCGACCTCCCCTGCACCCAGACGCCAAACCGCCTACACTGCCGCGCCCGCCCGCGCACCTCGGGCGCGCGCTTCGGCCGGAGCCCGGCCCCCGCCACCGCCTCCGGCGCCCCTGCCGGGGGCCGCTCACCCCCAGTATGAGCGCTACCATCACCTCGGGACCCAAGCCCCAGCTGCCCCGTCGCCGGCCTACCACGAGGAGCCGACGCACCACACCCCGGCGTCCGCGGCCGACGCCGTCCGGGAAATCCTTGCCTCCGCCGAGGCGCGGCACTCGGTCAGGCGGCGAGGGATCCCGGTCGAGTACATCTTCCCTTCGGACCTGGTAGAGAGGGGGCCTGAGAGGAAGTCGGTGAAGAGGGGCGAGGCAACCAAGGACGAGTATAGCCTCGCCCTTCTCACCCTGATTGACCACCCCGACTTCCCGGCCCACTCCTTCCAGGGCCTACACCACCATCACCTCACCGTGCTCAGGGACGTCCTCCTCTACCCCTGGCCTACCGTCCGCCGCTACTCCGAGACGGTGTTCACATGGATAGCGGACGGGAGGCTCCCCCAGGGGTGGCACGACCCGGTCGCCCTCGACCTCCTGAGGGTGCAGACCCTCACCCTCCCCGCCCCTCAGGCCGCCCCGGCAGCAGCGGTCCCCCGAGGTGACGACCCTCCCCGAGGCACACACTTGCCCCGAGCCCAAGTCGACGCCCGCACCGCCTACGACAGGCACACCCACGGGGCCCCCTGCCCGGCCTGGAACCGCGACCCCGCCTCGTGCGATCGGGCCCCCGTCGGGGAGGCCCACGGCGAGGCGGGGGACAAGCGCCGTCACGTATGCGCCTACTGCGCAAACGTGAGGCGCATACTAACTATGCACTGCGAGGCCGGCTGCATAACCAAGCAAGCCCGTGAGCGCCAGACCCCCCCCACCTCGGCGGATTTTTGATCCGCCGGCCTCCCCCCGGCCGGCCCGGGGGGCCCTTCCCGGCGCCTCACCCTCACCACTGCCGACAGCCCCGCGACCTCCACCGACAACCTCCCAGCGACCACCGATCGCAGCGCCGCCCAGTCCCAGCCGGGGATCATCACCTCGGGCCTCACGCCTCGGACCACATCCCAGCCCAGCCTCACGAGGAACCCTCTGCCGCCGACCCTCACGACACCGCCTTCAACAACCCGCCCGCCCAGACCCCGACCACCACCCCACCCAGCCCTGAGGACTTCGCTGCCCCCCTGCTCGACCCTCGTCGGACCTCCTCACCGGATCCCGCCAAGGAGCGGGCCTCCTCCTTTTTGGCCGCCCGCTCCCTGTCGACGCAGGCCCCGGACACTCGCCGCCCCCAGAGGGAACCTGACCCCTGACGCGGTCCGCCTCTCTGCCGGCCCACCCCACATGCTCCGCCTCGCCCCCTCGGGCGCGCCGCGAGCCCTCTCCGCCTTTTTTGGTGGAGGGCTCCTCGGCACCCCCTCACAGAACACCTACAGACTTTTTTACTCTGCCTGAACTTTCTTACTTTATTTATCATGTACATTTCCTCACTGCTCCTCCTGTATTGCTCCTCATGAGCCTCTTTACTTTCTTCCATTTATTGCTTATTTACTTACACTGTTGCTCCTTATGAGCTTATTTCCTCTGTATACTCTGTATGTCTGAGGCATAAATAAACGCCTTTATTTCCACCCCGCCTTCCTTTCTTCCTTTTCGCGCATCAAACAATAATGTCATCAAAATGCATTTAGCCTTCAACAGACATCCTCAAACATCAGCATTTAACATTTGCAAAATCATGAAAAATATCGGCAAGATTAGAGCAAACATTTTTTTTTTAAACAACACATAACTTAGGGACTAATAGCCCGATTTACTTTTATTATATATACTTGTTATCAGATTGATAAGATCTTTCTAACTGTGTCATTTTCTAATTAACTTCCCTGGGGGGGGGGGGGGGGGGGGGGGGGGGGATATCTAGTTTGGAGTACCTTCAGGGGAGAAGGAAGCACATCCGGGTCCAGCAATCTTTTACATACTTAATAGGATAAAAAATGATCTCAAAATTCCATGGATACTAATATGTTTTTATTTCGGCACAAGCCAACTTCATAGTCGTAGTAGGGTAGGGTGGGCGGGCAGGCCCTGACCATGACTATCCGAGGCTAGTACCTCGGGAAAACAACAGTTATCCATCATATGTACCCAGGTAAGACTCGTATAACTATACTATTTTCCCTCGGTACTACGCGTCTGGCTACTTGTGGTCCAGGGAGAACTCTACGTAATCTCTCTTTTTTTTATATCAGTTTTTATACTTATTCTTTAATCCTATAATTTTTCAGTACAAAAAAGAATTTTGTGTTTCTCACCCGTCTATAGTTGGTGAGTAGGTGAGTTGACAGGCGGCTTGACTTTTCTAGTCGTTTGTTGTAATGTTTTGCAAATGATCTAGCCGTCTTCCAGCCCACGTGCGCCAGGATTCTCTTCACTGAGATTTCTAACTGTCTTGTTTTAGAGACCATGCTCCCCCCCCCCCCCCGCATTGAGTGGGATGCGTAGGGTCCGGCATTAACGCCTGCCTCTTGAAGCACCTTGATGGTCCATCTTGCGAGTGTGTCTCTCGAGATAGCTTTTGATAAGCTTTATTAAACTGCATAAGGCTGTCTGGAATTCCTTTTTCCATGTGACTTGGATATATACACCCTAATGTCTGACACTACACAAATACGTCGATCATCTGGAAAACTATTTACATGTACCATGGAGAGTGAGTCCTCTGTACGATTCTGCTTTAGTAATGTCTCCAAATCGAATGTTGCCTCATTGTTGTCTATCTCCAGTCCGTCCAGAGACAATGCCACAATTGTTTGGCCTCAGTGTCCCGTTACTAGCAGTAACAGCACTGCTAACTTAAATCCTAGTTCCTTCCTTCATAAATGTTAATTACTAGGCCATGACTTGAAAAGCTTAAATAATACTGACACATCCCAAAACCTATTATATTTGGGCTTGGGCGGGTTTCTCTCATACACCGCCCTAATAAACCAGTGCACTACCTGATGCTTTCCAATCATTTGTCCATCTATCCTTGGTAGAATGATTGAAAGTGCACATCGTGCTGCATTAATTACACCAAATCCTAAGCCTTCATCTTCTAACAAATCTTACAATCGGGGCTATTGTAGGTTTTAATTGTTTGACTCCTTTAAGCAAACAGTGCAGTCCCCATTTCTTTAAATAACTTGTGTATAATTTCACCGTTCCTTTTTTCCAGGCTTGTGAAACAAGTCTTGTGTAATTTTGTCTAAACCATATTGTTCTAAATGTTTCCTTAAAAAAGGAATGCCAAAAGGGGTGTCGCTGACACATCTCCATGGACTGTTTGTGGTCCTTGATGTTGTAGATTGTTCTTTCCTCGTGGAAACCTGAGCATGTCTTTTGCTTCTAAGGTCACTGCCGCTAGCCATGGTTGTGTGTCCCACTCTGGTACTATCAGTACTGCATGTGAGTAATCAATCTCGATCTTCCTGGCCACTCTGCTGATAATGCTGAATGGTGGGAATATGTAATAAAAGTTATTATTCCAAATCAGAGAAAATGCATCCACTCAGGCTTCTGGCTCTGGATTCCAAGACACGTATTTTGGTAACATTTTATTATTTAGTGATGCAAACAAGTCAATTTCTGGCTTGCCCCATTTATCACAAATGTAATTGAAAATACTGTCACTTCATGACCATTCTAGATGGTCATGAAAATGTTGACTTTTCCTGTCTGCCAAAGTATTTTGACTGCCTAGGATATGTGCTACGTTTTTGTTTTTTTTGGTTCAAGTATTTATTCATTGAATAATATCTCTTCTCAGTGCCAGAGCACTGGTCTTCTGGCCATACAGTACAATTCCTTAATACATAAATGAAACTACTATACATAAACTGTTATGTTGTCTTCCTCTGCCCAGTCCCAAATGAGTTTGGCTAAATGGTTACATGGCTTGTAATGAGTCCCTCACATATTACGTATGCAAGCCATGGCTGTCGTATTATCTGTCATGTCATCTGGCTGTCATGATTTTTTGGTAGGTGAATTAGACTACGTAATCTTAAATAAATAGCCCTGAGCTCTAGTACATTTACGTGATCAGAAATTTCATCTTCCATCCACCGACCACCGGTTGCCTGTTGGTCTATGAGCCCCCCCATCCTTCTCGTGAAGCGTCAGGTTTAACTGTCATATTGGGTTCTCCCATTCTAATGGGGTTGGACAAATTATCAATGTGTGAAAGCCACCACATAATATTGTAGTAGTCTGTACATGAGCTCTACTACCACGCGGTAGCAGCGGAGACTACGCCGTACACCAGCGCAGTACCACTATACTGCGCCAGGTGGCGGCACGGATAGCCACCGGGCAGACCCCAACTGGGCTGCCCTCTACTGCGGGTGGCTGACCCACCCGCCCCCCAGACACACCTATAGAGTTGATGTGGGATCTGGCGAGTCAGGGGGCGGGTCAGACAACTACTGACGCCGCGGAGAGCAGATGGTTCAATAAACCAAGTTGAAGCGTACTCTGATTGAATCTTGGTGTTCTTCCGTGAGTAACCGAGTGAGTGAGAGTCTGAGGGCCGTGGGCCATTACAATATCCTGTAAGCCTTCTGGCGAAATCGTCATGGGCCTTTCAAAGTTCCCTTTAGTGCAGTGCAGTTTGTTTGTTGCTGTTTTACATCCTAGCAACATCTAAGGTCATATCAGGACGGGTACCGACTGTGCGCACTCATGGTGACTTTATAGTGCTGCCCCACTAGAAGACCAGGCCACCAGCACCATGATCTGATATCCCACTCAGTCACATTATCCTGACACTGAGCCAACC
The DNA here is from genome assembly GCA_030323885.1 of Branchipolynoe longqiensis. Taxonomy (NCBI): domain Eukaryota; kingdom Metazoa; phylum Annelida; class Polychaeta; order Phyllodocida; family Polynoidae; genus Branchipolynoe; species Branchipolynoe longqiensis. The sequence goes on along the minus strand of CM059200.1, from coordinate 53,707,530 downwards.
AGTCCTGCCCTATCCTAATAATGCTGAGCGCTAGGCTAGGAAGCAACAAGTATCAATTTTTAAGTCATTGGTTTGACTTGCCTAGGGTTCGAACCCACGACCCCATGATCTACCAACATGGGAGACGGACGCTCTAACTCATTTGGCCATCCCGTCTGGTCCCCTTTAGTGCAAGCCAATGCTAAGTTCTTATCTATTTCTAGTTTAATATGGGCCTTGCCATATAGAATAGCAGGGGCATAGGCTATCATGATTCCTATCAATATTGCGACATGTCTTATCTTTGGTTTAACCAATTGTAATAATTGGTTTGCCGTTGTTGTCAATTTATCAACTTTCGGTTTTGTTAATGAAACAGTCATGTCTGTGGTATCCATAACATAGGCCAGAAACTTTAATTTCTTTGTACATGTTAAAACTGATTTTGTTTCATGTATGTAGAAACCTAACTTTTTAAATGTCTCACAAAGCTCATCTATTGCTGTTTGACAATGCTGTTGTGTTTGCACAACAATAAATGAGTAATCAATATAAGGAAACATAACGTGTCCTTCCCTAGCCATGTGGGAGAAAATTGGTTTAAGTAACCTTGTGAAAATGCGTGGAGCACAAGCTAGCCGTTTGACATACAGGTGAACTAATAAAGCTGCTCATTCCAACAAAACCTGAGAAATTTACAGTCAGGTTTATAAATTGGTACTGCATCCCTCATGATCCACACAAGCATCCATGGTATGCATCCCTCAGATCCACACAAGCAAGCCATGAGTCTTGTGTTACCAAATCTCTAGCTGTATCTATTGAAAACATTTTGAAATGTTTGTACTCTACTATTTTGTTTAACCTCGTTAAATCCAAAATCAGTCTGATATCCCCATTAGGTTTGAAAATATTCTAGATAAATTCCCCCGCCACATGCAGTGCTGGCTCTATAATACCTTTTTCACAAATTTCATAACTTGATAATTTAATGCCTCCCGCTCATAAGCATCAAACCGATAAGGAAAGGGTATGCCATTTTGAATCGGCTCCTCCTTGAGTGGTATTATAACCCCTTCCGCCAAGCTAAGGATAGTTAGATTTTCAGTAATCTTACTCCATTCTGGTAAACAATTAGTTAAGTTACCAGCGGTAAAGTGGCTTACTGGAGTTTGCCTAGCGACTTCTACTTGTTCCCTTGGTGGGGGAACGGTTTCTGCGGGGTGAACTCCCTCTTGAAAGGTCTGTTCCCGTCATTCCAGCTGAACGACTGCCTCTGGCCCCTTCCCCTGACCTTGTAGCTGTAGGTCATCCCGAACCGGCCTCCTCATAGTCCGGTGCGACGGCTGCGAAAATCCTGCCTCGTCTTCTTGAAGCGGGTAGAATTTCCATCCGCAACATCTTGGTCTTATCGAGTGGCTTGCCTTGGACAGGATTGGGGGCAAGGAATAACGTGTACTCCTTGCCATCATTGTCCAAGACCTTCCTGGAGTGCGGCACCTCCTTGCCTGCATCGGTGCAGACAGCCTTGAAGACCTTTTCGAAACGTCTGTACGATAGGAAATTGTTGGTCGTTGTGAGCAGCGCAATTTCCCCGTCCATCTCTTCACAGAACGAAGAGAACTTGTTCTGTCATCGTCCGGTTGGCAATCGGAGTTATAGCCGCAAGCACACCTTTGTGTGCTGTGTGCAGGACCACCTCAAACTTCTTGCGGTCCTCGTTCAGTTTCACATCAGCATCCATTTCATTGATGGCTGAATCTGGGATGCCCTTAATACCCGTGAACTTTTCCCCCAGCTTCATGATAACCTCCGCCGGCTTGAACGTGGAAGTGGCCCTGTATGGTCTTCCTCATCATGGTGGTTGTCTGGATCTTCTTCCTCTTTTGCACCTTGATCTTTTTGACCACCTTGCCACTTAACTTGGCGAATTTACCCGCCCGTTCAGTGAATTGAGGAGTCCGAAGAAAAAGACTTGCTTTTCTTCAACTTCTTCCGCTTGCTTTTCTTCAGCATTAGCTTCTTTTTACGCACCCTGGTGAAGTCATCCCCTTCGGATGAATCTGCTTTGATTTTTTTGCTTGCGCTTAGAAAATTACATCACTAATTTGTGACATTGTCAACAGCATTGAAAATAAAGTGTCACAAACTTAATGAAAACCTCTGAACAACAGCACATTTCACTTCAAATGGTCATATACAATGTCTTCATTAAGTTGAAAGCATTCATTTCTAAAATTTTTTTTATTAAAATTGTGAATTAGTTAACCTTTTCTGGGGTCATTAACATCGCAACATTTTGTTTCCACTTGCAAATTGTACTTTGAAACTCTGTATCAAACACTGAGTACAGATACAGTGCAGAAACTATTTACACCATTTGACACTATGCATGGATCCAGTTATGGTATAGTAAAAGATAAATCCTGAAATTGCCCTAAAGATTGAAATTTGAGCCGAACATTTGTGTAAAATTGTTGATTCCAATTGGACTGTTACCTTGCTAATATTTTTATGCTTTTCTCTTTAATCATCACAAATAACACAAAACCATAGCAATGAGGTTTCAAATTAATATTACTACTTTTATAAAGCAAGTGTGATGTGAAATGTCCTAAAAATGTCAAGCTTTGTGTGGAAAATAATTTTGGAGTCAGATTGGTTTCCATGCTATACTGCTATTTATTGGGTGTGAGTATCATTTGACCTACCTAAAAATGTCAGAATATGTTTATTTTCAATTATTCAGATGCAAAAGGACATGCACATTGAGGAAGCTTGTATGTAGGACTTTGACAGCATTTTGAATTTGTGGTACTGATATCACAGCATTGGTACACAACTTCTGAGAAAGATCGATATATAAAATATATTATACATTATACATAACATTATACATACATAATATATTATACTACATAATATACATACATATTACAACAATATACATATATTATACATATACAGGGTCTGTACGCAGGTGAAGATATGGAATTCAAGGCTATTTCAAGGCTGTTTTTGATAGGAATTTAAGACTATTTTTATTTGAATTTAGTTAGAAATCGCCACTCCAAATGACGATTTCTAACTAATTTAGATCAGTGGGGACAGTTTAAGGAATTCAAGGCTTTTCAAGACTAATTTCTCAAAACAGGTTAAATTAAAGGATTTTCAAGGCTTTGAAATGGGGCAAATGAAGTTCAAGACTTTTCAAGTCTTTCTAGGCCCCGTATGGACCCTGCATATATTGTACATAGATAACATATATTATACATAACGCATTATACAAGTATAAATGTGGAGTGCCCCCTTTAATTCCCAGCTGGCGGGGTAATTGTATACGGGTGGCGCCCCCTCACACCATACACACTGGAGGAAGAGGACACCTGCTTTGTCAGGACACCATTGGTCTGGATGTAGAGTTGTCTGCTGAAGCAGGGTTGGACAGTCATTTATTTCCACCACTTGCCCAATCGGGAAAGTGACTGAATTTTCTACTTGCGCGAGTGTCAAAACTATTTGCTCAAGCACACGTCAGCCAATTGAAACTGAAATATGCTACTGCAGATCAGGAAAATAACGCAATTGCCAGTTCAGGCAGGTCACCGAGAAGTTCACCTGCCCGACAGAGTAAACTAGGTGCCCCGCGCACAAGTCCTACCCTGCCTTAGACGGGAACTACTCTACCTGAGTGAGTGAAGTGAACAGAACACCAAGGAGGAAGGTTATTTACCATGGCGTCCACCGACGTCATGCGGGACTCCATCAGGGTGAGCCGGGCCAGCATGGTCTCAGTCTGTGCCTGGTCCAGCGCAGAGGCGGGCGGCTGGTTGACTGGCATGCCAATCTTGGTCTCAATTGTCGCCATGCGCCCCTCTATGCTGCTTATGCGCTCAGTCACCGCGTCCAACCGCTAGCAAGGCACAGAGGAGAGGGTGGAATCAACGCGCTGTTTCCAGCAGAGTGAGTGGGGCGGTCAGTGGGTGAATGATTTTGAAAGAGACTGTATGATTGGTGAGTGATTGGTGAGTGACTGAGTGGTGAGTGACACACAGAGACAGAGAGAGAGAGAGACAGAGACAGAAAGAGAGACACACAGACAGAGAGACAGACAGGCACAGAGCGAAAGACAGACACAGAGAGAGACCAACACAGACACAGAGAGACACACACAGAGAGACACACACAGAGAGACACACACACACAGACAGAGAGACACAGAGACAGACACAAAGAGACAGACAGCCAGAGAGAGACAACCAGAGAGAGACACAGACAGAGGCAGACACAGACAGAGAGACACAGACAGAGACAGAGAGAGACACAGACACACACATAGGCAGAGACAGACTGAGATAGACAGAGAGATAGACAGAGACACACACACAGAGACACACAGACAGACAGAGACACACAGACAGACACACACAGACAGAGAGACACACATACAGAGAGATACACACAGACAGAGACACAGAGACAGACAGACAGAGGAGGCTCACAGTACTTTCGGTAATTGTGTTACTGTGTATCATGTTCAACATACAGTGTATATATTTCCGGTAATTTTGTTAATGTGTATCATTTTCAACATACAGTGCATATATTTCCAGTAATGTTACTGTGTATCATGTTCAACGTACAGTGCATATATTTCCAGTAATTTTGTTACTGTGCATCATGTTCAACGTACAGTGCATATATTTCCAGTAATTTTGTTACTGTGTATCATGTTCAACGTACAGTGCATACATTTCCAGTAATTTTGTTACAGTGCATCATGTTCAAAATGTTCAAAGTACAGTGCATATATTTCCAGTAATTTTGTTACTGTGTATCATGTTCAACGTACAATGTATATATTGCCAGTAATGTTACTGTGTATCATGTTCAACGTACAGTGTATATATTTCCAGTAATTTTGTTACTGTGTATCATGCTCAATGTACAGTGGAAATATTTCCAGTAATTGTGTTAATGTGTATCATGTTCAACGTACAATGTATATATTTCCAGTAATTGTGTTACTGTGTGTCATGTTCAACATACAGTGTATATATTTCCAATGTCATACGTATACAATATTAACCCATACCATTGGCTAACTCGAACAATCAGGTAAATCGGACACCCTTCTCCCCCCCCCCCCCCCCACCATTAGTACGTTTTAACGCGAAGGCACTGTGCATCTATATGAATTTTTGTCCCAAACTTTGTATCACATAATATTATTTGGTTTCTAGATTACATTGGTAATGTCTAAGCCATTTTTAGGGGTGGGTGGGGGATCAAGTCAAATAGCTATTGTTGATTCACTGTTTAGAATGTTAGCAACACTACATGTATTTAATTTATCCCACAAAATGTATCCAAAATATGCTCATATGATTTTGTGCTAAAATGAAAATGTGAAAATTTGCATATCGACACAGTGCATCTACCCAAATGTTTTTTTAAAACTTTTTTACTTGAAAGAAAGTCGGTGTTGCTTGACTGCAATCAATAAATCCTGTTTGTATTTATTGTGTGTTAAAATGATGCTCTGGACGTGTGCTAAAATGATGTTATGGACAGATGTTACACGTCAATTTTAACGTTTTTCTCAATTTGTATAACATCAAAACCAAAAAGTGAAATAATTTGTTTTTCAACTCTTGACATACAGAAAGCATAAACCAACATATGAACATGGATTCTGCTAATATTTCGACTGTTTTCTGCTATTATTTGGAAATTTCTCACTTTTGGTGTCCATGTCAGGAAAGTGGTATATATATATATATATATCACTGTAGGCGTTTACCTGAATAATGAGTTTGACGGTGACATCACTGACAGAGAAGGCGGGGTTTTCCGTTGAGCCTGGACGGCTTGGCGTCTGCGCAATGGTGTCTATAGGCCGAATGTGGCTCGCATTTTCTGACTGCAGCAACGTTTCTAGAATAAAATTGGACATATATATTCAAAATTACCCACCTGTCTGAGACAAAGGCACAGATGGTGGCGTTGACGATACAAGAGTATTGCGCTGAGGGTTCCTGCACATATCAGCCAATCACAGCCAATCACATTTAATACCAATTTTCATCCAATTTATGCTTAGGTCACAAATGCTGTGGGCGCCGTACGGTGCTGCGGTGAGTCTTGCGGTTTATTCAAATATTACGGCGCTACAGTCTGCTGTTTATCTCTTCAGAAATCGTACGGTTTGTGTTGAATATACACACATATTTAATATACAAAAAAAAGTCATAACCTTCTTAATATTGATCACACAAACATGAATTTTGTACCATATTGATATTCATTTTACAACCTTTCTATTGATGTCAACAAAGGTGATCATACAGTGTTGTGGAGTCTGGATTGCCAGGATTGCGGCCTGCGGCGTTGCGATTTTTCTAAGTTAAGATAACTCCAACTTTTTAAAAACGCAACCCTTGCGCCAAGCAAAAAACCGCACGGTGACCGTAACCCACCGTACGGTCCGGCGACATACGGTTGCCGTAAGCAAGCCGTAAAGCATTTGTGACCGAGGCATTAAGTAGGTAGTGGCAGCCTGCTGGCATGTTGCCAATCACTGGGTAAAAGGAGTAAATTTGTGTTTTTTCACTGCCTCTAACAGCTCTATGTACATGCATGCAACCTATGATATTATAACATATGTGTAGATAAAGAGGAAGACTAACTCTTGACTTCTCTATGATTTGCTTGTTAATATTTTTATTTAACAAGTTTTTTATTTGCCTTTGAAAAACATAGTTTTACCAAATTAGTTATGTTGGCGAGGCTAACATGGGTAATTTGCTCGACGAGGCAACTGGTGCGACGAGGTTTCTTGCGTAATCGCAGTACCGAAAGTAGTCACTTTTCCCACGACCGTCCGAGCAGCAGGTTCGCTCTCCCACCCACCCACCCGGGGTTGAGCGCTGTTAACTGTTAACTGTCTGTCTTTCTCGCCATTTGTTACTTATCCGCTATACTCTATCATATCCAAGACGATTCACTGGTCCACATAGCAGGACAAAGCTACGGTTAATGTACTAGTATTAAGCTCGGGATCTATCTCCGTCTCGCTTGTTCATAACCTGTACTAGTTAAGATTAGGCCATGTCGCCGATTAAGCTAAACTGAACACGAAAGCTCGACTTCCTTGGAGTCACGGACTTGTCTTTATTAAAATTAACTTTGCGGTTATTTAACCTTATATGTACGCATTGCCTTGTTTGTCTCGTTGAGTGAATTATGTGTAGCACATGCACTTCTAGCTGTACAGCATAAACTCCTCACTACCTTCAGCAGCAAAAGACTTTGCAAGCTACAAATCTGGTTTTAAGATCAGTGGAAAGCTTACACCATCACTTTTCTAATGATTTGTGGCAAAAAGGGGAAATTTGAAAAATACCATATTTTGGCTCACAAAATAACCGTAAAACTCAAATTACCATATATTGTAGTATATTTACACCCAACAACTCAGGTATCATCTTAAAGCTGATTTAATTTCCTTTTTACTGGTATGCAAACCTAAGTATAACTCTTTTTGGGGTGGTGGCTCCCTTTGAGTATGGTTTTTGCTCAAAATGGCTTCAACTCCCAAGTTAGTGATTGACAGACAATGAATCCTGAGTATTACCAAAGACCCTATAATACTGAGACGGCTCACTCAGCCTGTACTGTGTAATCAGAACGATCAAACCCACCACTTGGTGTGCTGGCTGTTCTCTTGGTTAAACAGTTGCTATATTATATGTATAAATGTATATATGAATGTGAATGTGAAAGATGTGTGATGCTGGCGATGATGATGATGATGATGCTGATGATGATGTGTATTTGTTCATAGCAATTTCATACTTACCTATCTCATGTATAATATAATTGTATGTGTTTACATGTCAAACACCAACCAGCAGCCGGGCTGATCAAACCCACCACAAGCTGGCACTGCGAAATTTACATTACCATGGGAGAGACAGGGACTGAGCCGTCATAGTATTATAGGGTCTTTGGTATTACTGTCAACAGCGCTGTAAAGCACATGCACGGAAGTGAGGTCATTCTCTTTATTCACTCCAAGTTTGAAGCAGTTCTATAAAGTAGTTCTTAAAAGCTGCATAGTCGGATGAAAACATCAAATTGTCAAAACCAAAACAATTATCTACATTTGATTCTACATATCTCACTTAGATACTGCTGCACTTATTAAACATTTGTCATCACAAAGAACGGGATACTGAGTCAATTTAATAGAATCTGTTACTGCAGAAGCCTATGGTGTTAGTTTTGGCAAGCTTGCCAAAATTAATTTTGCACATTTGCACTTCTAATATCTCAAAAGTTAACCATTTAAAGTAAAAATTACTTCAAACTAAAGTAAGGTAGATTATAACCACCAACCTAATGTAGTGGTCTGCACTGACCTCTCAGGCAAGTAACCACATAGACAGGTAGGCGTGGGGAGTGTATTGATATCAGGGAGCCTAGGTGGTGTAATGGTTAGCACACTGGCCCGGAATGCAAGAGATGTGGGTTCGAGTCCCGCTCTAGGCGCAATATTTCCCATTTTCATCACCCCCACGACACTGGTTGCCGTGATCAGGATCCTGTACAAGCTTTGCGCTGTATGGTTGTTGAACCTACCCTGTGTATGTATGTGTTAGTGCATTGCCTGTATGTATGTAATTGTAAGCATTACAATACTTACAATTCCAGGGGGACGAGTGTAGTGGTCTGCACTGACCTCTCAGGCAAGTAACCACATAGACAGGTAGGCGTGGGGAGTGTGTTGATATCAGGGAGCCTAGGTGGTGTAATGGTTAGCACACTGGCCCGGAATGCAAAGAGATGTGGGTTCGAGTCCTGCTCTAGGCGCAATATTTCCCATTTTCATCACCCCCATGACACTAACATATTTATCTCAGAAAATGACAGAAACTCAAAACCATCGGACTATGCAACTTTAAGTTATGGTCATTTATGTCTTAAGGTTATGGTCGGTTATGGTCGATTTTGGCCCGCATCTGTCATTTTGGCCTTTTTCTCAAGTTTGGAGTGTCGAATCTTAGCGGAAAGTACACTGATCACCGTGACAAAAATAACAGATACTCTATGGATATAGGACTATCAGCTTGTGCAACCATAGACTATACAGATCATTAGAAATCAAATTACAGATTATCAAATATGGCACTGACCAAATTTGTCATTGTAATAAATGAGTTTTTTTTCAATTTTTAAGAGTTGAAAATTATACATATTTCTGGCTTGAAAACCTGTGAGCTAGTTCTCTGGGTATAAGTAAAGCAGATCTTAGGATATGGTCAATGTCATTTGTTATCAGTGGATGAAAATGGTGAATTTCACATTGGTTTATGCTGGTGTAGTGACATCAAATTTCAACATGTCATGTCTCAAAAAGTAAAGAAGATATCGAATAATTCTTGGTATGCTCTGCTTGTGTTAAAAAGTTCTATTTAATTAATATTTAAACCACAATGGATATATATTTTTTAATTTTGACTTCCGCTACTTAATTTAAGACCTATTTTCCACGGCAAATGTAAGGTACATATTTGTGACCAGCACATTACGGTCCGTAGACTATAGCGCCAACTTCGAGAAATTTTAGCTCCACGGCATTTGTGCTTTGTGAAGATAGCTGATAAAACATCTTGAAAAAATATTATAGTGGCCAAATCCAATTTCAGACCTTTTTATGACCGTTCACCGAAAAGCTAACATATTTAAGACTTCAATGTCATGAACATTGATTAATCAATTTAAGACTAATAAGGATCCATGAGAACCCTGTGTGCTGCATAGACTAGTACTAGTATTAGGTTAGGTTTGTTGTTTTACATCTTAGCAACATCTAAGGTCATATCAGGAGGGGTACCGACTTGTGACAATGCACATTCATGGCGACTTTATAGTGCTGCCCCACTAGGAAACCAGGCCGCCGCCACCATAACCCGATATCCCACCTAGTCATATTATCCTGACACTGAGCCAACCAGTCTTTGGCATATCCTAATAATTCCAAGTGTTAGGCTAGGTAGCGACAAGTATCAATTTTATAAGTCATTGGTTTGACCCGACCAGGAATCGAACTCCGCAAGCTTCCGCATGGGAAGCCTGCACGCTACCGATTCGGCCACGGCGTCTGGTCAATTGATCAAAGACTGCATGCATACTCACCACTCATGCGCACCACCTCCGCAGCCGGATTGCTCGCTGTGCACCCAGCCGCCTTAAACGCAGGCCTTGGTCCTGGCGGCATACTCTTTAGCATGGGAGCCGACTTGGCGCGCTGAAATTTAGAATTAGTATTCATGAAAATACAGTTCTCAGCTCTGAAAGCTGCATAATCCGATGGAAGCATCACATTTGTGAAATGAAAACAATGCCTTAAATTTGGATTGTTTGTTGTTTTACATCCTAGTAACACCTAGTCATATCAGGATGGGGGCCCCTAGATTTGGTCTTACATATGCAGCTTACTAATTATATTATATATATAATCCCAAACGGTGCTTTCTGATCAAAACCCCTCTGTTAATCGACACTACCCACGCGTATCAACATAATCCACTGATGCTTCGCCATGTATGGGTTGTTAAGATGTTTTCTTGTACCTACCGTACACATTTCCTATTAATTTTGATGGGTTTTCCTGACTTTGGTCACTTTGACCAGAGTGGCATCCATTTCCAGTTGCATAACCACGAGTGTTGTTAACTCCACCATTAGATAGCCCCACCGATATGGTTTACAGCATAATGGTAGATGATTCCACCAGATGGCGGCACTATATTTCAATTGGACTGTGCACGAGTGTGGAATATAGCAGAGAAGTAGATATATATAGTCTCTGAATATAGTCAGAGATGGTAAATATATATATATATATAATGACAGTTCAACACAATATTGGTCCAGGGATTGATGCGGCGCCTAGCTTTAACCCATGCACAGTATAATATAATAAGGGCATTCTTATTAGTGTACTACATTACAGACGGGATGGCCGAATGAGTTAGAGCATCCATCTCCCGTGTTGGTAGATCGTGGGTTCGAACCCTGGTCGAGTCAAACCAATGACGTAAAAATTGATACTTGTTGCTTCCTAGCCTGGCACTCGGCATTATTAGGATAGGGCAAGGACTGGTTGGCTCAGTGTCAGGATAATGTGACTGAGTGGGATATCAGGTCATGGTGCTGGCAGCCTGGTCTTCCAGTGGGGCAGCACTATAAAGTCACCATGAGTGTGCACTGTCACAAGTCGGTACCCGTCCTGATATGACCTTAGATGTTTCTAGGACGTAAAACAACAAACATTATTAGTAGCAGTAGTAAGGACAAGATACTGATGCCCTTATTAGCCATTTGTTGCTACATAAAAGGGAACACTAAAGCCAATTTAATAGAACCTATCAAAAGCTGAAAGATAGGAGGACATGTCTGACATTTCAGTGAGCAGAAAAGATTAACTTGGCATGTTTTGACTTTGAGTATCCCTAAAGCTAACCCATTTAAAATAAAAGTTACTTCAAATCAAACTAATGATCAATCTAACATATTTACTTTTAAAATATATTCTAGAAATTCAAAACATCGGATTATGCAACTTTAAATAAATTATAATTAACCACTTTAGCGATCATGTTATTCTTAATTGTTTAATGCCAAAGAAATTACCCAAGTTGCTTCATTGTGAACCATCTAAATGGCATGGACATTAAATTGAAGATAAAATTAAAAGGACATTTAAACAAAAATGACACCTTAAACTTTAAATCATATTTGAATAAGATTGTCCCATATCTCAAACAGCATTATCTATTCTTGGATTATATGCTGACAACGGGAGTAATATATACATGTCCCTTGACAGATAAGTACTTCATGACGTCATGTCATACTCACATGGGTGGGTGTCCAGGCTTAAGAGCGCACTTCAAACGAACGTACGCATTTTTTTTATGTGTCGTTAATTTAGGCCAAATACATTTTTTATTAATTGGTGATCGTCCCCGCCCATGACCGAAAAATCGCCCGCCTCTGATTTGTATTTTTGTTTGTTTTAACCGTTAAAAATGCGTTGGGCTAGCAGCAATTCTACTTTCACTAGCACACAATCTGTGCAATATAGTTACGTATTATGTCTATGTCATACGCCAGAATTTTCTTTTCTTCAAACTGCCTGCCCGACCCTGATTTGTGTGATCAAAAGGACGGTCACCAACTTTTTTTATTTGGCCTTTCTATCAATGGCATACTAATATAAATATGCCGAAACAGTTCATAGAACTAGAAAGGCATACAAAAGAGATCTATATATTATTTTAACCCTTGTTTTCCTGAATTAAAAATAGGGCATACAAAAAATATATAATGTATATATTTGCCATCTTTTCATGAATAAAATATAGGGGCAAAAGGCTGCGTCCTCCTGACCTCATTCGCAAAGGAGAATGGCAGTGACTTCCGCTTCGCAATATGTTTCTGGGTGACAAAAACAGAAGGAAAAAAAATTCAAGAATAAGGAACAGAGTCTTCAGATTTAGACATGCACACAAAGAGCATAACTGAGATTAGACATCAAAATCAATCTGTGATTTTATACATGTCGCAGTTGTTAAGTCTTTTTAGAGAGTGCATAATAAGCTCATCCCCCCCGGTCTCAATAGTCAATTCTAAACAATAAGCTGAAAAATCCTCCAGTGTGACTGACATTGGTCAACATCCAGTGGAGGCGAGGTGGGCCGAGATGACGCCACCGGTGTTGCGTCTTACAAAGTATAACAATAATATTCTGTTCTGTTTCTTTATACTCGCATAATACGCTATAAATCACATAAACTTAAATACCATAACAACTTGCGGTCTTCTTTAAATTTTTTTTAAATAAAGGAAGTTCTCAGAAGCATCTTGACTTATACAGACGTCATATTTTCTACCAGCGTAAGGAAAGCGCTTATGGGCCATCCTGGGCACACAACACTATAGGATTCAATTTAACAAGCGGCAAACCGTATAAACCTTCATTACCATTCATAGATTTTTGGAAAGCCAATACTTCAGAAGTCGGCCTCGACTTATACGGCTGGCATATGGCTGAGGAAAGAGTCCCAGGGTCAAAATTTGACGACTTATCTGCCGGCTCGCCTCATACACCAGTTTTTACGGTAATACAAACATTAACTTTAGATGTAAGTGTAAGTATATCGAATTTTTTTGCAAACACAAACATTAAATTCATCAAATGTAAAGCAATAACATATTAATAAAATACATACAGGGATGCAAGTATATACCCAAAGAAGGCATGATTTTGTTTGTATTAATTAAATTAGGGGAGCTTATTCTTTTCCCTTATTCAGGATTCCTATACCTACTGACACTAAATTTTGTTTTTTTCTCATGACGAATATTACAAAAAAGATCATTGACATTTTTAGACTATATTAACAATATTTTCATGACTGACATAGTCAGCATTGCTCACATTTCACGCTAATTTTGGTTGAAACACTATTATTTATCACCACTGATTTTTTTTTTAAGAGAAAAAGATCGGTTGCAACGCTGCATATTTTTTTGGTGATAAATGATCATTTTTATTTAGCGAATAAAGGTATTTTTTTCAGCACCAAGGCACTGCTGGTCTTCCAGCCATATGCTACATTCATTCACATATATAATAGTCTAAAATCAACAAAAGTTTGCTACAAAGAGAGAAAAAATAATAGTGCCGTTACCCAACAGCATTGAGAGATATGGTTGGTTGTTGGGAGTTTTACATCCTGGCAATATCTAAGGTCATACCAGTACAGGTACCGACTTGTGACAGTGCACACGCACAGTGACTTTATAGTGCTGCCCTAGTGGGAAATCAGACCACTGGAACCATGACCCAATATCCCACTCAGTCACATTATCCCGACACTGAGCTAACCAGTCCGTGCCCTATCCTATTAATGCCGAACGCCAGGCTAGGAAGCGGCAAGTGTCAATTTTGTAAGTCATTGGTTTGACTCGACCAGGAACCAAACTCACACATGGGAAGCCTGCGCTCTACCGATTCGGTGATAATAAGGTGTACATTTTATATCTTCAGCGCCAAAGTTAGGGTAACTTTGTACTAATCTAATAATTAATCGATTGATTGATTAATTGTGCTTTTACGCCATGTCCGCAGCAAAGGCCATAACAACACTGAGAAGTGCTTAAAATTGCATAGTCCGATGGCTTTGAGTTTCTGTCATTTTCTGAGATAAATACATTAAATTGATCATCATACGCTACTTTACTTCAGGTTGAAGTGACTTTTAGTTTAACAGCATCTAAGATAAATATGTAGAATCAAATCTAGGTAAGTGTTTTGGTTTTGAAAAGTTGATGCTTCATCGGACTATGCAACTTTAAATTGCATCGATGTATATATGATTCCTTTTTAAAGTGTGCAAAAGAAGGCTAAATTGAAAGGCATGATGGCCACCAAATGGCAACCGTGTTTTCTAGTCAGCAACTTTCATCTTACAACCCTACAATGAACAATACTTACATCCGACTTTGCCATATTGGTGAGACCGGACTGGGACAACGCACTGTTTTTCTTATGCTGAGTCACATGCGCAAGAGCAAAAAATAAACAGAGAGACGAGAAACAAAGCCATTAAGTTTGTTTGTTATTGTACATCCTAGCAACATCTAAGGTCATATCAGGATGGGAACCGACATGTGATTGTGCACACTCGTGGCGACTTTATAGTGCTGCCCCATTGGGAGACCAGGCCAGCGGTACCATGACCTGATATCCCGCAGTCACATTATCCTGATACTTAGATACAGGATTCACCCCGTACTGCTGCAGTACGGGTGCAAACCAACCCTATGTAAAAGCTGTCGAAAAAATGGGTCAATGAATTGAGAGCCTAATTTCACAATCTAAGAAGCAGCATTTATTCTTTACATACGTCTTATTGATAGCCCGCTACCTTTGAGTTGAAAAGTATAATATAATATCTAGTTTAATCAGATTTAAAAGTGAAATCGACGGCGTTCTCTGGTCGCCATCTTGTCTTTTTGCATTCTCTCTCATTCACCAACTCTGTTCTGATATAAGTAACCATTTGACACTGGTGCCAGGCATTCTACTTGTTCCATACTAACGCTATTTTCGCCCGTATTTATATAAGGCTGGTCTTCACCCGTGTACTACAAGTACCGGGTGAATCTTTTTTATCTACCTGATACTGTGCTAACCAGTCCTTGTCCTATTCTATTAATGCTGAGTGCCAGGCTAAGTAGTGACAAGTATCAATTTTATGTGTCATTCTTCTGACTCAGCCAGGATTTCAAATTCCTGACCTTTCGCACAAGTGAAAAAGAAAAAGGTCTTAACAGATTCTTTTTTTCAAACAGGGTTGTAGACGTCAAGATACAGTAGAACACTTGCATTCACGATAGGTCGAGAACACCATTTCTTTTGGGCGCAAACAATTGCGCCCACGATAGATCCAAAGCGCTATTTCTTTTGGGCGCAAACACTTGCGTTCGTAATAGGTCCAGAACACCATTTCTTTTGGGCGCAAACACTTGCGTTTGTGATAGGTTGAGAACGCCATGTCTTTTGGGCACAAACACTTGCGTTTGTGATAGGTCGAGAACGCCATTTCTTTTGAGCGTAAACACTTGCGTTCCCAATAGGTCAAGACCGCCATTTCTTTTTGACGCAAACACTTGCGTTCACGATAAGTCGAGAACACCATTTCTTTTGAGTGCAAAGAATTGCGTTCATGACAGGTCAAGACCGCCATTTCCTTTAGGTGCGCAGACACTAGCATTCACGATAGATCGAGAACGCCATAAGTTTACACATGCATATACATTTCCAAGGATAGCTATGACAGCAGCAAACAAATGTATGAATGAGATAATCTCACCTCTCCCTTTGGGTTAGACAAAAGCAGGGCCTTGTTGAGTGTGGTTGGCTTCAGGGGCTCATTATCCATGTGCAGTTTCTGTATGGCCGACACCACCTGAAATTAACAAAATATATTTTGTGTAAACAATTTTTTTTAAACCTACACACACATAAAAAGCATTGCGGTTTGTTGAGGATTTACATCATATAAATATCTATGGTCATGGCCCGTGATACTTGCCTCGGGGTCAGTCTACGACCAGCGCCTGACCTCTCAGGAGGTCGGGATAAAAGTCTATACTGACAGTGACACTCCAAAAGTAAAGCTTGTTATATTTAATGATGCCTATAGAGCACATTGATTTTTATCATCGGCTATTTGACATCAAGCATATGATCATTCTGACATATTTCTTTGGGGGGAAACCCGCTGTTGCCACATAGGCTACTCTTTCTGATAAGCAACCAGGGGTCTTTTATATGCTCTTTCCCACAGACAGGACAGCACATACCACAGCCTTTGATGAACCAGTTGTGGACCACTGAGCAGGATCAATTCACACTATTCACGCATGACCTAATTAGGGATCAGAACGAGGCTGAGTATGTGTGAGTATTGGAAATGGCCATAAAACACTGCTGTGTGCCAATGTGTATGAACTACTACATAAATTAAAGGAGTAAAATTTGAAGATATTCACTTTTGAAATTATCATATTCATTTTTGAATACATTTTTTTCTATCCATTGGTCAATTTTCATCAAGATTGAGTGATGATAACATGCATTTCAGTAGGCAATGTCAACAAAGTCGCCCAATCTTTTATTAAATTCAAAATTGCATAACTTTCTTAATATATATATATCTAAAAATATATTTTAACCCTTTTAAAGCTTTTATTAATTTGTAATTACTAAGACTGGTTGTTTAACTGTGTTACACAGATAACTACGCTGACAGTGCTGCATGGTACATGATACCACCATAACTATGCAGACTTGAAGTTGACAGTCACACTGTAGTTAAAGAATGGGAAAATCACCATGCAAGGGTCACCCAATCTTTGTGAAAATTGGCCAATAGATAGAAAACAGGTATGCAAAGATGAATATGGTAGTTTCAAAAATGAATACCCTCAAATTTGAGGGATTTCAAGAGGTATTGGTCGACGAAAAAGTATTCACATTACTTTTCATACAGCAGCGCCTCGCAGATGGGTACATGGCCTCGGTATGGTTTCAACATGGCTGGGCGTGAATAGCGTCAATAGGATGACAGACACCTTCACAGGTGGACACTACCGCCTGAGCTACGTCCCACTCCCATACCAACACTCCAGTGTTCATGCCTTTCTGTTTGTTTGTTGTTTTACGTCCTCGCATATCAGGACGGGTACCGACTTGTGACAGTGCCCACTCATGGCGACTTTATAGTGCTGCCCCACTGGGAAACCAGACCACGAGCACCTGATATCTCACTCAGTCACATTATCCTGACACTGAGCCAACCAGTCCTTGCCCTATCCTAATAATGCCGAGCTCCAGGCTAGGAAGCGACAAGTATACATTTTTAAGTCATTGGTTTGACTGGACCAGGATTCGAACCCACAAACTCATGAGTTCGATCTCCCGAAACAGGAGACAGACGTTCTACTCATTTGGCCACCCCGTCTGGTCTCACGCCTTTCTTTCCTTCTTTGTTTCCGAGGTTCGAGTGGGGAGAACCAACATCACAATACCAACAAAGAATTATCTTAGAACTAATGGACAACCATAAAAGAAATTCTAATTCAAATAGAAAGCTTGCTTACGTCTGTGCACATTATAACTTTGCGCTCCGCGAAGCCGGGGAGAAAGAACTTCTCCTTGGTAACACCGGGTCTGTACTCGAACACATCGCGGAGTACCTGAAACAAGTTGTCATATTCTAAAATTACATATACTATTCGCCGATACATGGATTTTTGTGGTTTTTTTGCTTGAGTGTTTTTGCTTGGATATCCGTAAACAAAATTATCAGGCAGATCGCCAGTGATTATATATAGTCAAAAATTTCTCAACTTATCTACCAGCTCGCCTAATATGAAGTTTTTTTTATGTTCAAGCAACACGCTTAAAATAAATTGGTCAAAGAACTAATCTGCGAACCTTGTACATGAGCTCGACAAAGCGCGCATCGTTGGTTCCCATAAGGTGGACGTCAGCCTCGATCAACTTGACCGCCAGATGGCGACTGTATGACGTCAGCACATAGTGGTAGATGGGAAGTATGGCAGCATGCAGACCTTTGCACACACTGGAAAAGAAAGAGACATGACATCAGCATTCGAAATAAGAGCTTGTCCGCTTATCCAAGCGAAGTGAGTAGGCACGGACAACCAGAATATGGCTTGAGATTTTCCGTTGGACAAGTGAACATTTTGGCTGAAAAACATGCATTTCGCGATTACGATTGCTTTCCGTTGTCATCTTTAAGCCTAGGTCACAAATGCTACGATCGCCGTACGGTGCTGCGGTGTCTTGCGGTTTATGTAAATGTTACAGTTTATCTATTCACAAATCGTACGGTCACCGCAAGGCATATGTCACCATACGGCGCCATATATATTTTTTGTGTCGCCACACAACCGCAGATTAGACTTTTTTTTATTCAGAATGTCTATACATTATTGCACAAACATATTATTCTGTTAACAATAGAAATTGGCCGGATTCCGGCCTGCAGCTTTGCGATTTTCCAAAGTTAAGATAACTTCAACTTAAAACAATCACAACCTTTTGCGGCAAACAAAAAACTGTACAGTCTGGCCGATGCAGTGACTTACGGGCACCACAGGCACACCGTAACACATTTGTGACCGAGGCATCACCATGCCAGTGTAAAGTCATTAAAATGTAATTTACATTATTTATGACATTTTACTTATTTGTGTAGTTTTATACCTATAACCGTGGAGGTTAACTGAGATAATGAAGGTAAGTACTGTGGACAAGTGAAAATTCAGATGGACCAAGTAAAAAATCATGTCACTTGTCCTATGGACAGGTAAATTTTCTTTGCATATTTCTATCACTGGACATGAATGTAGAAATTAGAATAACACTGACAGACCTAAAAGTAGTTTTCTTGCTTTAGATGGCATTTCCAGAGATAATGAAATTTGCTATATTACTAATATAGCAAATTTGATTATTAGCCACTGGACTCACACAGTGGCCAAATCGGTAAGAACGCTGGATTCCAGTGCAGACGGTCGAGAGTTAGAATCCCAGCCGAGTTAAACCAATAATTTGACTAAATTGACACTTGTCGCTACCTAGCCTGGCGTTTGGCATTACTAGGATAGGATAAGGACTGGTTTGCTCAGTATCAGGATAATGTGACTGAGTGGGAAATCGGGTCACAGTGCCAGTGGCCAGCAGCTCTATAAGGTCACCATGAGTGCACAGCTTAGAGGTTAGATGTTGCCAGGACATGAAAACCCCCAACAAACAATAGCTATATATTTTGAAGAAAAAAGTGACTTGGAATCAGCTAGAATAAAAACTAAATGTGCCCCGTTACATCCAGTAAAATAATCTTAAAAGCGTTGTATGGAATCAGTGAGAATAAAAGGACAAAATGTTCCATTTTACCTAGTCATATGTTGTTAGGATATAAAACCGCAAGAAACAAACAGTTATATTAGGTACTGAATTTTTATTTTCATGAATTTAATTTGCAATCTAGTATACACTTATTGCTCCGGGAAAATCTCGGAAATCCGCAAAATCTTTCATCCCTGCAATAGCCGATGACAAAAATCAATCTGCTCTAGAGGCATCGTTAAATAAAACAAAACGTTCCGTTCCATCGAGTAAAATAATCTTAAAAGCGTTGTATTGAATCAGTGAGAATAAAAAGACAAAATGTTCCATTTTACCAGAGAGCGTGTATATAAACAGATGAGAGGGACAACTCCCGCGAAAATCGGTAACATAGGCTACAGTGGCGATCCTGGCGGTTATTGTTGAACAAGCCTTGAGTTTGCCGGTACGCTCAGTGCAAAACATTAATTTTCTTAAAAGATTAATAGAAATCCAGAACCCTAACCTTATAAATTCAATATAATCTTGTTGGTAAACATGTTTTCTATATGTGTACTAAGCGGCTTGTTTCTATTTGGTGTAGTTTTAGAGATATTTCACTTTTTCTGTAGGAAGATTGCACACGACCATTGACAATGCCTTGAGTTTGCCGTACGCGTAGTGAAAAACGTCAGTTTTATTCCAAATTAATAGAAATCCAGAACCCTAACCATATCAATTTAATATAATCTTGTTGGTAAACATGTTTTCTATGTGTATTCCAATCAGTTTGTTTCTAGGTGTTGTAGTTTTAGAGATATTTAACGTTTTCTGTATGAAGATTGCTCACTGCCATTGACAATGCCTTGAGTTAGCCCATTTGTTCAACAACCACCACTTGGAGCGCCACAGTCGGCAGGTGTTACACGGTCTAGTATGAGAGTTGTCCCTCTCATCTGTTTATATACACGCTCTCTGATTTTACCTAGTCATATGTTGTAAGGATATAAAACCGCAAGAAACAAACAGTTATATTAGGTACTGAATGTTTATTTTCATGAATTTAATTTGCAATATAGTATACACTTATTGCTCCGGGAAAATCTCGGAAATCCGCAAAATCGCGGAGATCTTTCATCCCTGCAATAGCCGATGACAAAAATCAATCTGCTCTAGAGGCATCGTTAGATAAAACAAAACGTTCCTTTCCTTTCTGTACCACTAACCCACCATGGCACGTAAACTGCACCGTTGACCTATTAATGGCACACACCGGATGCGGTGGCCGAATCGCTAGAGTGCAGGCCTCCCGTGTGGGGGATCGGGAGTTCGATTCCAGGTTGAGTCAAAACAACAACTTACAAGATTGATACTTGTCGCTTCCTAGCTTGGCCTTCAGCATTAACGGAATATGGCAAGGACCGGTTACCTCAGTATCAGGATAATGTCACTGAGTGGGATATTGGGTCATGTTGCTGGCAGCCTGATTTCCCAGTGAGGGAGCACTATAAAGTCGCCATGAGTGTGCACTGTCACAAGTCGGTACCGGTCCTGATATGACCTTAGATGTTGCCAGGACGTAAAATTCCTGTAAGTATTTCGGTCTTGAAAATGTTATGCTTTCACTGGACTATGCAGCTTTAATCACTTGAATCAAAGTTGGATATGTAGGTTCAAATCTATCAGTGATCTGGTTTAAAAAATGTGACGCTTTCATTGAACTATGCAGCTTTAATAAGTGCACCTGTATCAAAGTTGGATATGTAGGTTCAAATCTAGATCTGGTTTTAAAAATGTGACGCTTTCATTGGACTATGCAGCTTTAATAAGTACACCTGTATCAAAGTTGGATATGTAGGTTCAAATCTAGATCAGTGATCTGGTTTTAATAATGTGATGCTTTCGTTGGACTATGCAGCTTTAGCACAGATGCACGCATCTGTGTAGATAAAAGATTCACCCGTTGTAGTACACAGGTGAAGACCAGCCTTATATAAATACGGGCGAAAATAGCGTTAGTATGAAAGTGAGGCTCCAGTATGGAAGTGAGGCTCCAGTACGTGGCTCCAGTATCAAATGGATACTTCTATAGGCAAAGAGTTGGTGAAATGGGCGAGAATGCAAAAAGACAAGATGGCGGCCGCAGAACGCCGTCGATTTCACTTTTAAATCTGATTAAACTAGATATTATATTATATTTTTCAACTCAAAGGTAGCGGGTAAATAATAAAACAGATGTAAAGAATAAATGTTGCTTCTTAGATTGTTAAATTAGGCCCTCAATTCTTTGACCCGCATTTTCGCCAGATTTTACATAAGGCTGGTTTGCACCCCTACTGCAGCAATACGGGGTGAATCTTGTACCTAGCATCTGTGGTGCACCCACCAAATTATGCCAGAGACCTTGAATATATGAGATGGTCAACTCCCATGAAATCGGTAACAGACTCTGGTGGCGCCTCTCGCGGTCATTGTTGAACAAGTAAAAACGCTGGGTCATATCATACATGACATGTTCTCTGTGACAGTCTGGGCTTATCCATTACTTCCAAAACATTGAGAATAAAGAACCAGAACAGTAGACTCAACTACAATTTATAATCAGGGATGAAAGTGGAAATCTGTGATGAGGTTATCTGTAAATAACGTTATCCTAGTGATTATTATTACCACCACCAAAGAAGAAAAAATAGATACTGTCATGGGGGTGATGAAAATGGGAAATATTGCGCCTAGAGCGGGACTCGAACCCACATCTCTTTGCATTCCGGGCCAGTGTGCTAACCATTACACCACCTAGGCTCCCTGATATCAATACACTCCCCACGCCTACCTGTCTATGTGGTTACTTGCCTGAGAGGTCAGTGCAGACCACTACACTCGTCCCCCTGGAATTGTAAGTCTTGTAATGCTTACAATTACATACATACAGGCAATGCACTAACACATACATACACAGGGTAGGTTCAACAACCATACAGCGCAAAGCTTGTACAGGATCCTGATCACGGCAACCAGTGTCATGGGAGTGATGAAAATGGGAAATACTGCGCCTAGAGCGGGACTCGAACCCACATCTCTTTGCATTCCGGGCCAGTGTGCTAACCATTACACCACCTAGGCTCCCTGATATCAACACACTCCCCACGCCTACCTGTCTATGTGGTTACTTGCCTGAGAGGTCAGTGCAGACCACCACAATACTACTAATTTTCGCCATGAATACGGCCCTTGTTGCCGACAAAGCATTAAAACAGTTTCCCATCTTTTAATAATAATAGTAATAATCACCAGGATAACATACTATTGTGCATGTTATGTAATAACATGAGTAATTCATAACATTTGGTCACCTCCCATCTACTGATTTACTTGGTTGCAAAAACAGAAAAAAATAACAAAATGAAGAACTGGTTTAACTCACAACATAGATCTTATTATTCTGTAGACTATGCTGACAGGCAAAGGAATTATCAAAACAAAAGTTATTAAAAACTAAAATTTAGAGAACTCAGTTAAACTCATTTTGGCTCCTTAATAACCAAGTAATTCTATTACATAGAGTGACTTATATCTACTAACTGGATTGGGCTTACAAGTAATCTAAATCGATATCTGGATAAACTCATATTCTGGAGATACTGTTCTGATAGCATAAAAAAATATAAAAAGAAAAAATATAAAAATGTCATAAACTATGAAATTATTTAAATTTAAGTTGATCTCCAACTGCTAGTGGACATTCTCAAAGAATTAGACGTCCCAGTTCTATCTATGCATGTTATATAAATCATCAATAATTTATAGACTAGGATTTTATTCCTATCTATTGTTCTTTGTAAACTGACAAATGGGTTCAGACTTAGATTAAGTTCTATCTACTAACTAGATGGAGCTTCTAAGCAATATAATAGATAAACTGGGTTAACTCATATTCTAGAGATAATGGTCTCATAGTTTCACAAAGAAATCAAATACCTTGCTGATATTTATCTACTGAAATTTATAAACAAGAACTTAAATAAAATTCAAATTGATCTCCAACTATTAATGGACAATCTCAAAGAATTAGAATTCCCAGTTATATCTATGCATGTTATATAAATCATCAGTAATTTATAGACTAGGATTTATTCCTATCTATTGTTCTTTTGTAAACTGACAAATGGGTTCAAACTTAGATTAAGTTCTATCTACTAACTAGATTGAGCTTCTAAAGCAATATAATAGATAAACTGGGTTAACTCATATTCTAGAGATAATGGTCTCATAGTTTCAAAAAGAAATCAAATACCTTGCTGATATGTATATACTGAAATTTATAAACATGAACTTAAATAAAATTCAAATTGATCTCCAACTATTAATGGACAATCTCAAAGAATTAGAAATCCCAGATATATCTATGTATGTTATATAAATCATCAGTAATTTATAAACTAAGATTTAATTCCTATCTATTGTTCTTTATTAAAAATGCCAAAGAACTCTGCTGGAATGACTGAACCCACAACATAGAAGGTTTCTGACTTTCAAACTGGTGTTGCCAAAGTGATGTAAACAAAACTTGAATGCGTTGCCATAACCACTCAACTCAATCTGTGATCCAGGGATTTTGCATCTGGGTTGCTAGGTCCGGTAGTGAGGACACATTCATGTCTCCAAGCAATCATATCAAATGTCAAAAACAATCTCCAAGGAAACCCATAGTATATATAGAGGTGGAAAACCTAGGATCTACAACTCACTTTGTCCTGGCACTCATACAGTAAACACCTGGAAGGCGGTTTTCCCCACCCTCCCTCCCTCTTGTACTTATGATATGGCTACTAGGGCTCAGTGTTAGAGGTATTCGGTTGAATCGAACCCGGAACTTTGAGTGTGTTTTAATAACATAGCCTGTGTGTTCTTATAGATATGACTAAAACTGACATGTGGTATAATACTTATGTATACTTACAAATGAATGATTGTACAAACCTATACTCCTACGAATAATCTTGAAGATGTAAATAAATTATAAATTTACTCCCAGTCCAGTCTTTTGTTATGAATTATTGCAGCAGCATTATTTAAAGAAAGATGCCACTACACTAGCATTCCGCCGTCATATCACCGTGATATGCCGATGCGGCAAATTTCCGCGAAAACGCTGATCTCCCATAGGCTTAGCACTGTCAGGGAATCGCGGAAAATTCCCGGAAGTCAGGTTTGGTACAGTAATCTCCTAGCTCCATTCCACTGATCAATCATCGGAGTGTGTTGCTGGACTTGTTGTGACTGTATTATCGCCCATGGCCATGCTGCCAATCCCTCTCTCCTCTGCCTGCACTTGCTTTACGGTTTGATTGGGTGTTATGTCCTAGCAATATCTAAGGTCATATAAGAACTGGATTCAAACTGACCAATTATTGTCATATTAAATATCCTTGGCATTTTGTGAAAATAAAAAAATCGCGGAAATCCGCGAAATCGCGGAGATCTTTCATCCCTGTATAATACAGATCAAATACCCTTTAAGAAAATGTTACTATTATACTTATAGACATCGTTTTTAACATAATATTTTTATTTCACATTTAGTTTTAAAATAATGTTGAAAAGGCAAAAGCTTTGGTAAATAAATATGCTGCTCAATTTCAAATATATATGTCCATCAGCTTTTAGTTCTAGGTTCTGGTCCCGATCAGCTGCTGTTTTCTCACCATAGCCACCACTGAGTGAAGTACTTTGTTCAACAACCGGCCGCTTGGTGCGTGACAGTCGCAATGGTTACACGGTTGGGGATGTGAGTTGGGACTTCTCCATATATACACATTCTCTGACTACGTCAAATCTGATACTGCTTACATTGCTGCAAACTCTTTTTACAAATCTGCATTATCAGTATCACCGTGTACAGTTTGTTTGTTTGTTGTTGTACGTGCTAGCAAAATCTAAGGCCATATCAGGACGGGTACCGACTTGTCACAGTACACACTCATGGCGATTTTATAGTGCTGCCCCACTGGGAAATCAGGCCGCTGGCACTATGACCCGATATCCCACTCAGTTACATTATCCTGACACCGAGGTAACCAGTCCTTGCCCTATCCTAATAATGCCGAGCACCAGGCTGGGAAGCGACAAGTATCAATTTTTAAGTCATTGGTTTGACTCGACCGGGAACCCAACTCACGTACAAATATATATGTGTGTGTGTGTGTGTGTGTGTGTGTGTGTGTGTGTGTGTGTGTGTGTGTGTGTGTGTGTGTGTGTGTGTGTGTGTGTGTGTGTGTGTGTGTGTGTATATTTGGGGGAGGGCATTAAATTTTTTTTTAAAGATTGACAAAAATCGATATTCATTCATATTTCTAACAACCATTATCCACCCCACCGCTTCCACCACGATACATGGTTTGTGTGCTCGTGATAATGTTGGCAATTGTGAATGGTCTCTTAGAGCTGCATAGTCTGATGAAAACAAATTTTGAAAACCAAATAATTATCTAGATTTGATTCCACAGATCTAACTTAGATATTGATGCACTTATTAAGCATGTATCGCCACAAAGAATTAGAAGGGAATACCGAGTCAATTTAATAGAAGCTGTTACTGGAGAAACCGGTGATGTTAGTTTTGCAGTGCTTGGCAAAATTATTTTGGCATATTTGCACTTCAAATATCTCCAAATTTAGCCATTTAAACTCATTTACTTCAATCTAAAGTAAAGTAAATTGCATATTACTCAGGTAATATGGGTAATTCGAGACCGAGTCGGAGCTGGCCCTCCTCCCCTCCTCCCCTCTCATCTACCTGAACCGCCTCCCTACAGGCGGCGACACCGCCACCCATGCCTTCCCTACTTCCCTCACTACCCTGCAGATGGCGCCACTACCGCCCCACAACTGGGAACCAGCGTCCCTCTGACGTCACTTCCTCCACTGCCCCTACACTGCCCTGCGCATCCCGCTGTGGCCGTCTCAGCTGCCACAAGGCTGATTTGCCAAATGTCGCTTCTGCGCATGCATCAGAATCCAACAGCGTCGTCTGCGCATGCGTCAAAACTGAGCCAGTCTCAAATATTTGGATACAGCCGTTTGAAATTCAACCATCAACTTGAAATTCAACCACCAACTTTAGAAACAAATACTGCTCCAATTGAAACAATTAAAAAATGAGGATGTAGATAAATATGTGCTCTATGTCATGAACCCAAGAGTTAAATTGTAGCTAGAACTGCTTCGCGGCGAGCAATTGTGGAAGCTGAGACGGCCACAATCTGCAGTCTCCATTTGTCACTCGAATCCGCGCATGCGCAGAAACGACATTTGGCAAATCAGCCTTGTGGCAGCTGAGACGGCCACACCGCTCAGCCCACGTCTCACCAAACAGCGCACAGACAAGAACCCCCGCCCCCCCCCCCCAATTCATAGTATAGCTCCGTCTCGTGAATTATTATGATATATGTAATGTATTATCTCAAAGAGTTGCAGAAATTAAAAACCATCAGACCATGCAATTTTACGATAACATTGAAAAAGCTACATCTTAATTTATTCCCAGGTTAGACATTATTTATAGGTTAGACATTATCATAAACATCTCATTACATGTAAATTGTAAGCAATTAAAACTATGCTCACCCATCGTAATCGACTTCATCTTTATAGCCGACCTGGCGGAGCAGACGCTGCAACTTCCGCAGGTTGTTCTTCATGTCACCAGTAGCCATTGTAACTGCCTAGGATTCCTGGAAAATAAAATTCTGCAAAAAAAAAAAAAAAAAGTCGTTAAAAGAGCACAAATGCATGCAACATATATTTAAAGCTGCATATTCTGATAAAGCATCAACTTTTCAAACCCAAGAGCAATTATCTACATTTGATTGTACATATGGGTCACTCGCCTGAAAACGGGCCAGAAGTGTCAGATGGAGTTAAAATCTAATATTTGAATTTTTAATATTTGTTTTATTGCAAATGAAAGCTGGAAATCTCCCCTTTACATCTATGTAAAATATAAATTGATGAGATAAAAAAATAAAGGTGTAGTCCATGATTAAGCTATGTCATATGGCAGTATAACATGTGTTGCTCAGACATAACACATGTTTAGGACACCACAGTCTGCTTAATAGAAATCTAAGCAGAATTAAATAATTTCATACTGAGAAGCATATTAATCATGACATAATATACATAAATATGTACTGCTTATATTGATATTTTTAAAGTAATTCCCAGCCATGCTTTATTCACTGAATAATGAGTGTACTATATTTGTGTGTCGAACTGAATAATGAGTGTACTATATTTGTGTGTCGTCCAGACACCACTGGTTACATCTGTGACGGAAATCTGCAATGTTATTTCTGAAGACATAAAATAATTTTTTTAATAGTTTAAGCATGCATACATATTAATAAATACTTCCTTTTGATTTGGGAACTGTTTTGTTTGATATATCAATGCAATACAAGATGTTAGTAAGGATCCAACCATGTCCCATGTCATGTTACAAATGGCTGAGAGTAAAATGGTTTTTTTTGGTACAAAAACACTTCATAACTAAAAAGACCAAAGTTACAAGTGGTATATTTGATTGCCCTTATTTCTTCACATCTGAACATAAATATGAAAAGTATAAGGACAAAAATAAGTATGACGTTTTTTTTAAATTGATGTTTTAAAATCCCATCCCATGCTCACCAGTTTTCAGGAGAGTGACCCATATCTAGCTTAGATATTGATGCACTTGTTAAGCATTTCTTGCCATATATATAGAAGGGAATATTGAGTCAATTTAATAGAACATGTTACTGCTGAAGCCTACGGTGTCAGAGCTTTGGTGTGCTTGCCAAAACTAATTTGACATACCATATATGTCCCAATAGACACGCACTGCATGGATGTGCATCTATTCAAAGTTAATGAATTTCATAGATTTGTTTTTGTCATGCCTCTGAAATAAAGTGCAATTGTCTTATTTTATGTGCATTCAGTCTGAATATGATCATACATTTGTGCACGTTTTCAATCATGAAATGGGGGGGGGGGGGGTGCTTCTATTGGGACATATACGGTATTTGCACTTCAAATATCCTGAAACATAACCATTTAAAATAAAAGCTACTTCAAATTATAAAGTAAGATAGATAATAATCAATTTAATACATTTATCTCAGAAAAATTGCAGAAACTCGAAACCATCAGACTATGGGACTTTATATAACAAATTCTTTAAATATATCAAATTTGTTAATCAGGGATGAAAGTAGTCTCTGGGGAAAAAAGCTGAAATGTGGATGTTCTCTCGTAGGTTTAGCATTGCCAGGGAATCGCGGAAAATTCCTGGAAGTCAGGTTTCATAGATATTGATATACGCTGATAGTGCTGCACCGTTGAAGCATTTATTAGTAGTATACGCTGATAGTGCTGCGACATCTCCACATATTCGTATAGCTGATGTAGATAAAGGATTCACCCGGTACTCGCAGTACACGGGTGAATACCAACCCTATATAAAAACGGTCGAAAAAGCTGGTTAAAGAATTGAGAGCCTAATTTCACAATCTAAGAAGGGACAATTATTCTTTACATATGTCTTATTGATAGCCTGCTACCTTTGAGTTGACAAATATAATATATCTAGTTTAATAAGATTTAAAAGTGAAATCGACGGCGTTCTCTGGCCGCCATCTTGTCTTTTTGCATTGTCTCTCATTCACCAACTCTGTTCTGATATAAGTAACCATTTGACACCGGTGCCAGGCATTCTACTTCTTGTTCCATACTAACGCTATTTTCGCCCGTATTTATATAAGGCTGGTCTTCACCCGTGTACTACAAGTAACGGGTGAATCTTTTATCTAAAGTTGATGGTGCTGGGGGTTTGAAAAATCCAGGAAATCCACGAAACCGTGGAGATCTTTCATCCCTGTTAATGATTTTAAATACCTCATTTCCAGTCGATGGTAGATAGATGGAATGGAGGATGGGGAATAATGGAATCTGATAAGTGGGTCATGTAAAGTTATCAACATTTTCACGGTCGTACTAAGCATATTTGTTAATGATGGGGGCGGGGTTTTGGGTGTCCTTTTTATAACTTTATTTAAATATAGTTTTTAAGTCGTGGTCGACTTTCATGGTTTTCATCAAAAGATATAAAATAATATAAACCAGTCATGTTCTCTGATAAAATGGTAATAATCCTATTTGTACAAGCTTTCAACATTTTTTGAAGTTGTACTACAAGTGACAACTGCAAAAATGTATGAAACTGGTAGATAACTGTGTGTGGTGGTGGAGGGCGGTAAATATTTATTATAAATAGTAAATTTTTTAGCATTGAACTTGAAGCACTGCCACTAGTCAGTCTTTAGGTTGTAGACGTTACACAAATATTGGCTAATAAGCTTTAGAATATTTGTAATGACGGATTTCAACCTATTGTTTATATTGTTCATCCCATCTGATCATTTAATCCATAATTAGTAAGGGTGGAAGACCAGCGCCTCGGTGCTGAAGAAAGATATTATTCAACGAGAATAAAAATGTTGAACAAAAAATATATTTTAAAAATAGAGCTGGGACAGCGGAGTTCAAACATGACCCTGCATTTTGAATGCTTATTTAAAGTTATGGGTTTCAAACTTTATTTTTTAGTGGAAATTAAAAGATTTCTGTTAACATAGTAACGTAAGCATCAGTTCTGGTAATAATAGTACAACGCTAAAGTTTTAAAAGCATGCATACAAATAAAAACCGTTTATTTAACTTTTAAGGGTTGGGAATTGTGTAGGGAAGTTGAGTAAATAGTACAAGGAAGTGAGGGGCGTACAATATATAAACTAAACAACCACTGTTTATACTTCATTGAAATTGGCTTGCTTTTATTTTAACAAAACTGATCAATTTCAAATTTTGTTGGGGTTAAACTTAAACTACATGTCGTAATACTTGTAAGTGTAATCAGCTAGCTTCTAATTCTTACAACGTATTTATTAATTATTAGTCATTAACACTACCGATTTTGGATTTTATTTCCCTACTCTCCGTTGTTTTAACTCTCCTTTTTTCCTTTGATAATCGTTTTAGAAGGGAAAATTTGCTTCTTTCCTCTTAGCGCCGAGGAACCTGGTCTTCTGAGGCGGTGCCAGTAAACAAACACTTCCAGAATATTGGATCTGTTCTAAATATAATACAATTTAAACCCAATATCAAAATAATCTAGTTTTACATTATGGGTATATATATAGGAATCTATAATTATATCTAATTTTTTTTAAACCTCAATCATTGCTATTACAATCTAAAATTACCACACCAACAAAGGGAGGGGGAGGGAAACAACTCACCTGTATTCGGATTGTGAGTTTTAGTTTTGACAAAAAGCTGAAAACAGTCCCGCCTACCGGTACCGGTAGTGTTGATACAAAAACCAAGCTACATCATCTTCTGCGTCCACGATAGTTCTCCCGATGAACGCACGCGACAAGTTTTGATTAAATTAACTGGGATAATTAAAATTAATTTACAGTACTTGACAGTGAGTCTTGGTAGGCGATGATATGCAAAGAACAGCGTAGACAGGTGCCTAGGTCGGTGACGGTCCATTAGCGTCTATAGAGCACGGTGACTAAGCAGAACTTGATTATACTCCCAACTACCTCCCTCCCAATACCGGCTGGTGCAATCAAGTACGCCGCAGTGCTTGTTCCGACATGCCAAACATGTTGTTTTTCTCAAAAGATACACGATAATGAGCTCAATTGGGTACACACTTGAATGCACACATCCTTTGTACCGTCAACTAACGCCAATGAAAATACGGTAAACTAATAACATGTGCTGTACTGACCTGGAATTCTGGAGGTATCTTCCGTTAGTGTCCCGAGTGTTGTTGACCAAATCTTGAATAGGGCGCGAAGTAAAATTTCCGGTTCTGCCGGCTTACTGAATTCCTCACCAGGGGGCAGTTATTACCCCGTGCCGCACATGCGCTATATTTAGCCTGTGCACACCACCTATGAACGCAACCATGAGCAAAACACTGCGAGATCTGCGGATTTTTGTTGGTTCTAATCAATGTACCGACTTCAAAGGGTTCCACTTCTAGAGCAAATGTCTTCAAACAGCCAACAGTTACATCTCGTTAATGACACAGGGACCAGTACATTGAACTGGCGGAGAAAATCATTTATATTAATTCACAGCAATAAATATGTGTTGAAAACTATTTTAATTAAAACTATTATTCGATTTATTATGATGGTTTAACTTTAAGATCATATATTGTAATTAAATGTAAGGGGGCAGTACTCTTTTTTGTGCGCGTGCAGTTCATTCAGTACAATCTGATGTGAAGGGGCTTTTAAAAACAAATGTTTATCAAATATTAAATATCATAGTGTTATTTTCACTTGTGTGATTTCTATTCTTGAGTTATTTTTAATTATTGTGGTCTTAGTTGATTCTTTTTTGTGCGGACAAATATTGTCTAAATATCAATTATTTGTGCTTTCGTCACACCTGTGAAAGTATGTCTGAACACTTTGACTTCTGGATGCTGAATGCTTTATTCACCGTCCAGGGACCTGAACCACTGACACCCAGTGCCTCTGACATCATCTCATTTACATATTCCTTTGTTCTCTGCTCGTGCCTGGATGTCTTTTATAAAGCTTAAAGCACAATATGAAAATAACACATATCGT
This sequence comes from Branchipolynoe longqiensis, assembly GCA_030323885.1. NCBI lineage: Eukaryota > Metazoa > Annelida > Polychaeta > Phyllodocida > Polynoidae > Branchipolynoe > Branchipolynoe longqiensis. The sequence continues at coordinate 53,675,352 of CM059200.1, read as the reverse complement.
GACATAATGCCGTAATGTCTTAGTCTTTGACCATGTTTAGCCAATGTCCGCATGTACCCATTCACTCATGTCCTTTGGGTTATTGTCCGGATAGGTAGCCTCCCTATGACATAATGTGAACTTTGAAATAAACAATGAATGTATTTTCTGAAAATAAATCTTAACGTTAACATGCACATAGTTTTAGTATGTCATTACAGCCATCAGCTGTCTAACCTATAGAGGTCTAGCCTGTCCGCCAGCCTAATCACTGGACCTGACCTAGTTAGATTAGCTGCATTGTTTACATCTCTCTGACTTGTCGGCATGTTCTGTGCCTGTCCGACTGGTTTGGGCTGAATGGCGTCCGGTGCCCTTATGATTTGTATTCTGTTTCTACACAATATGTTACCCGACTCGTTCAGAATTTGGTATTCTCTTCCTGAAACTCCTGTACGCCATAAGATCACCCCTTTTTTCCATTCCCACGCATGGTTTTTGTATTTGACATTATCACCAGTTCTCAGTGGCTTGTGTGCTTTGCCACACTTTTTGTTGTGAAAACTTTTTTGACTCTGTTGAAGTTTCGTCATTTGTGATTTCTTTTGATTTGTGTTTTGGGTATGAAATTATCTTCTGAAATAGGCAGTCTTCCTCTTAGCCTCCTGCTCATATGAGCAACTGAGCTGGAGATGCATTAAACACGGGCAAGGGAATATTCCTATAGTTGAGCAATGCCAGCTGAAAATCTGTTTTCATGTGTAAATATTTCTTTAGCATGGTTTTTATTTCTTGGACAAATCTTTCAATTTGGCCGATACTGTGGGGATACTGGGGACTCGAGTATGTGGCTATGAACCCATAATGTTGTTCAAATTCTTTGTATTCATGGCTCTTAAACTGCGGACCGGTGTCCGAAATTACCTGGCTTGGGATACCATGCCTTGCAAAGTTATCCTTCATAGCTTCGATCACCGTGGTGGATGACGTATCCTTCAACAAAGTGACTTCAGGGTATTTAGTGTAATAATCTACCGTTATTATGTAGTTTCGAATAGATCTGCAGCTATCTTTTCGTAAGGTTGACATGTTACTGGGTGACTTATAAGCGGTTTGTTATGTAAACTTTTCCGATTATTTTGGCATGTGTCACAACGACTGACTTTTTCCTCAATTTGTTTATTGATGTTGGGCCAGAACATGCAGTCACGCTAGCTGCCTGGAATTAGTGATACCTAAGTGCGTCTCATGCAATGCTTCAATCATTTCACCATGGAGCTATGGAGGTACTATGACACGATTGCCCTTCATTACTAAGTTGTTTTCTACTGTGAGTTTGTCTTTGCATGGAATGTACTGTCGTAGACATGGCGGTGCTTGTGCATGTGTAGTGTCCCTCCCATTTTCGATATGTGTTATTAACATGGACATGGATATATCGTCTTCATACTCTTTGACGATTTTACTTAATAGACTGGACGATTGCATGTCCACTGCAGCAACATTGAGTGTGTCGTCAAATAGGTCAGCATGACCTAATTCAGCACTGTGTGCTTTGGACAGTGTGTCTACAAAGAACATTAAGGACCCCATAAAATGGCATAGCTGTATCTTGTAATTTTGCAATCGCATTCGCATTCACATTCTTTGCATATGCGCTGGCAGCTTATGTATTGGCTTCTGCATGATGGCCACTAATGGTTTGTGATCGGTTTGAATTTTAACTTCTTTTCTGAAGATATAGTCATGAAACCTCTGGCAGCCGAAACATATTGCGAGCATTTCTTATTCGATAGTGGCATATAGCCACACTGCTCTGAATCTGCGAGATGCGAGTGTGATTGGCTTGTTATCCTGCATGATAACAGCACCTAGAGATGACTGACAACTGTCTACTTGAATGACAATTGGCTCGTCGACATCATAATATGACAATACAGGAGCAGTTCTCAATTTTTCTTTGCGATTGTCATATGCGACCTGCTGTTTGTTTTGCCAGTGCCACACAACATCCTTACCAAGGACGGTGCATAGTGGTTTTGCGATCTCGGACATGTTTGGTATAAACTTGTGAACATAGGCAACCATGACTAGGAAACTCTGCACGTCTTGCTTGTCACGCGGCTCTGGCATGTCTACAATCGCCTGTATTCTGTCTGGATCTGGTTTTACACTTTGTTGGGTAAGTTGATGACCTGCATATTTCACTCTTGTTTTGCATATCAAAGATTTTGAATCGTTTAATTTTAGATTTACAGACCTGGCTCAGTCAAACACTGCTTTCAGTCAGTCGTTTTGTTCCTCAACGGTTGACCGATATACCAGAATGTCATCTGTTGCTATACCTATCCTGGGTATATCTCCCATGACATGGTGCATATCCTGAATGAAAATATCAACGGCTGTTTTGATGCCAAATGGTAGGCGAGTGTACCTGTACCTGCACCATGGAGTATTAAACATGCACAACAATGAACTTTCGTAGTCTAGTTCAATTTGCCGACACCCTCTCATGGCGTCTAAAATTGAGATATATTGCATGTTCGCCATTTGTCAATAGTTTTAGTTGGGAATGGTCCTCTTTTGATGGGCTTGTTCAATTTTGTTGGATCCAGACAGATTCTTACTTTGTTAGGTATTTTAACAATGGTTATGGAATTTACCCATTCAGTTGGCTCAGTTTTTTCGACAATAACACCCATTTTTACCATATGTTTTAGTTTGTCATGCACCTTATTTTGTATTGCATACAGAATCCTCCTCGGTCGCTCGACAACAGGTTGTTCGGATTTGTCAATATGAATGACAGCATTCGATTTTATCAGGCCTAAACCTTGAAAAACATATTTGCTTACCAGATCGTCAGCTCGCATGCTGTGGACGTTGTTCGGGGTGGAAATGTTCATCGGCATGCTAGAGTTCACCTCATCAACCTGTACCAACAGGTTCAATACAACACAAGCCTGTTTACCCAAAATAGCTTGGTAGTTCCGCACCACTTGGAATGCAAAGTCTCTGCCGTCGATCTCGACCGAAGCCTCGCCATCTGGAGTGATCTGATGCCCCGAGAATGTCACAAGCGAACACCTGGTGTTCATCAGTCGCACCTATGCGATCCTGTCATAGACGTTCCTCGGAAGAACGTTCGCATCCGAGCCTGTGTCAATCTGGAACTTGACTGGATGACCGTTCACTCAGCAGTCACATACCAGATTTTGGTGTCTTGTTTAGTGTTGCGCTCGATAATGCCGACAAACAGATCCATCGTCAAAACATTGACTTCCGCCGAATCTGGATCTTGTTCGACGTTGTGAGGGTCGGATTCATCGACCCTGCCAAGTTTGACCCGGCAAACCATCCCAAAGTGCCTGACCTTCTTGCAGGGAACACAAATCTTGCCCTTCGCTGGACAAAATCCACTGGACAGGCAAACCACTGGTGCACCGGTACGCACATTTGCAGATCTGTTCAGACCACCGATTTCTTTTACCTCCACGTCCGATTTTTTTTCTTTCCAACTGGTCAGCACTAAATTCACTGAGTTTGTACATATTAATGGACTTTTCGAGTGTGAGATCAGCTGTTCGAAGCATCTTGTTTCTCAACCTCATCTTCTTGACACCAGCAACCAAACGATCACGCAAAAGCGATTCTTCAATCGGTCCATATTCACAATCTTTCACTCTGTCCCTGAGAGCCGTGATATATGTGGACCCCCTATGTCTCACCCCAGGAACCTTTTATTATTTTGTTAATCCAGTGACTCGGAAATAACACTTCCAGCAATTTCAGGGAGGTTACATACTTGCTGTTTCTTTTGGGGCTCGGAAATATCACTTCCAGCAATTTCAGGGAGGTTACATACTTGCTGGGATGATTTTTCTCTAGAACCCTTCCCTAGCTTCGGCCCTGCTTTTATGGCATCATCTATTCCCATGACCGGTGTGTCATAATAAGTCCATGATTTGGACAGAGGAAGCCCGAGACTGATGTGGGAAAAGGGGGAGTTTATTCAATGCACAACATAAAAGGTTGCAATGGTTTAAGTAAATTGTTTAACTGTTTTAAATGTTGTTTGAGGTGTGGGTTCAGTCCACCTGCTCAATGTCTGTTGATAGTAGAGGGAGGACCTGGAAACCCGAGGAGGTAGGCCCGGGAGCCGACCCAAAGCACAATTCCAAGGCTCTCGGGGTGTCTGTGGGCACAACCTTGGGCACGTATGCATACACTGCGTTGGACTCCCAGGTCCCCTGGGCCATAATGGCGGAAAGGTCCACCACCCTGGAGGAGCAGGCCTGGGCCGTGTCCCTGCGGGGACCATGGAGGGTTACCTGGCGGCGTCCGGGATGGCGGGGCGGCGGCCTCAAGGGCGGCTCGAAGTAGGGGGGTGACATCGTGGGCGGTTAGCGGCATGCCGGCTCGGGCGAGGAACGCCGCGGCATGGGCGATCCGGGAAGCATGGGGATGAAGAGCGAGAAGCCTGCGCCGGGGTGCGGATGGTCTTGGAGGACGAGAGCCAGATGTGGAGGCCCCCGGGGGCCCGCCGAACGTCATTGCGGCGCAGAGTGTGCGGGCCTCCCCACGGGGCATGGGAGGGCCAGAGCAGATTAGACTGCCGTATGAAGGGTTTCAAGGTTATTATTGCCAGAAGTGATAGTGGGGATAAGCTCTCACTACCTATAAAGTACTTTCTCATGGCATGCGTATCAAATAGCCTCTGATAACCAAGTCCAACTCACAGCCTTCACGAGGCGAAACTGTTTCTACTGATGGGAGAAGGGGACAAAGGCGGATCTCTGGCGCCTCAAAACCAGATGCTTTGGGCAGCTGGGGCTCGTCAATCCTGGCTGACTGCTCATCTAGGAGAAGGTAAACTCTGATTTAAAACCCCCGCTGCCGTGCGGCTAGTCCCATTTATGGGAAGACCAGAAGTTGGTAGTGCACACCAGCGGCCATACGACTCAAATGTCGGCCTAAACTAAAGGGGCTATCACATTAGGGTTTTTTGCGAGAGCGTATGGTGGCGTAGGCGCGTTACGTCATATACGTCGGCATACGCTGTATATGCTACTCATACGCTACTCATACGCTACTCATACGCCGCCAGATGCCGGCTTATGAGGCATACGCCGCCATACGCTTTCATAAATCCGTCCGTCCACATTTTTTTGTGCATGCTCAAAAAATCTCGACCTATGAGAGCGTATGGCCCATACGCTACTCATACGCCGACATACGCTCCTCATACGCCGGCATACGCTCCTCGTACGCTAGGGGTATGCCGGCATAGGTTTTTCATATGCTCAACTTGTGTCACCGGCGTATCTCTAGCGTATCTCTAGCGTATGTAGCGTACGCATAACCTACAAGTTACGTATGGGAGCGTACTCCTAGCGTATGCACAGCGTATGCACAGCGTATGCACGCTACTCATACGCTATGCGTACGCTACTCATACGCTACTCGTACGCTCCACATGCCAATCAAAACTGTCAAAAAATGTCACAGCACGCTCCCACACGCTCCTCATACGCTCCTCGTACGCTCCTAATAGGTTCCACATACGCTCAAAACCAGCCAAAAGGTCACCAAATGTCATCATAGGCCGGCACGCGCAGGACCTACGTAGGTTTTCAATACGCTCCCGCCATACGCCGTTATGTGACAGTGCCTTAAGTGCGGTGCACATCAACTTTGTTGGTGTGGTCAGGGGATGTCACCCCTTCAAGTGCATGAAGACTGGAGCAGCAGATGAGTTAGAAGATCAATAGCTTTGAAGGTGTAACAGCAAGATGATGTGGCTCATCAGGGCACACTCTGACAAAGATGAGTAAGTGGCCAGTCACCTTGGAAAGCAAGGGGAACCTACCAAGTATTTACCCATAGTAAGCAATGGTAATTAATGGAAGCAAATTTAGAGATGGAGACAACTCTGGTCCCTCTGCGGGGAAGCCTCCTAATAGCTACAGCGGAGGCACCTTTGCTTCAACTATTAAGAAACCTAGTAATGACAATGTAAACCCAAAGTGTAAAATAGGAAGGTATGCATCTGATGTCAGGCAACTGAAAACTGGAGGAAAGGTGCTAAAGATTGGAACATGGAATGTACGAACATTGTACAAACCAGGCCGATATGACAACCTTAAAGTGGAAATGACAGCGCTAAACCTTGACATCCTAGGTATAGCTGAGACGAGATGGAGGGGTGACGGGAGGATAGGTGATGGTGAGGTAGATATGATATATTCTGGAGATGAAAAACATCAGTATGGCGTTGGAATTATGATGAAGAAGTCCATTGCCGCCACAATGATTGGATTCTGGCCAGTATCTGACAGAATTATTATGATGAAGCTGAGGGGAAAACCGTTCAATATAAACATTCTGCAAGTTTATGCACCAACCTCAGATCACGATGATGAAGAAGTCAACGAGTTCTATGACAGCATCAAAAAGGTAATGGAATACACCAAGTCTGGAGAAATAACAATTGTTATGGGCGATTGGAATGCGAAAGTTGGAGAACAACATGAATATCCAGTAACAGGAAGATTTGGCTTAGGTGAGAGAAATGATCGTGGTGAATACTTGATAAATTTCTGTTTGACATCAAAACTAGTAATTGCTAACACCTTATTTGAACATCCAAAGAGAAGACTATATACATGGAAGAGCCCTGGTGATGTATGTCGGAACCAGATCGATTACATTCTTGTCAACCAACGATATCGAAATTGTATCAAACAGGCAAGGACATATCCAGGTGCTGACATATGTTCGGATCATAATCCAGTAGTAATCAGTATGGTAGTGAAATTGAAACAGCAGAACAAAATTTAAAACAACATTCAAATGGATATGAACATGTTAAAAGATGCAAAATACAGAACTAAGTATAATGTCTCTGTTCATAACAAATTCAGTGTACTGATGAATGAAGAAACTCCTCAGAGAGAGTATAACAACGTTGAAATGGAATGGGAAGCTCTCAGAGAAAGCATGGTCAAGTCAGCAGAGGAGGTGTTACCAAATAAAAAACGAGAGACAAAGCAATCATGGATGATGCATACCATATTAGAAAAGATGGCAGAAAGGAAGAAAGTGAAAACCACTGATCCACTTAAATACAAACACCTGAAGAATGAAATAGAAGATGAATGCAAATAAGCTAAAGATGAATGGTGGAATAAGAAGTGTGAAGTAGTGGAACAACTTGAGTCTCAACATCGTTCAAGAGAGATGCACAAGAAAGTAAAAGAGATAACAGGTCAAGGATACAGACAGAGAAGCAGTAAATGTATCAAGAACAAAAATGCTCTTTGAAGAAGATGAAATAAAGTCCAGATGGGAAGAATATGTAAACGAACTATACAATGATGACAGAGGGAACCCACCCACAATTGAGAAAGAAGATGGGAATATTATATTAGTATCAGAGGTTGAGAAGGCAATCAATGATCTAAAGTCAGGTAAGGCTCCTGGAAGTGACCAGATAACATCAGAAATGATAAAAGGACTAGATGAAGTGGGGATTCAAATCATTCATAAGCTAGTAACTGACATCTATGAGACTGGATTTATACCATTGAATATGAATGAATCCATATTTGTACGACTCCCAAAGAAGCTAAAACCAACATTGTGTACTGAGTACAGAACACTAAGCCTGATGAGTCATATGTTGAAGATGATCCTGAAAATAATTTTACTGAGAAACAGACAGAAAATTGAAGAACAAATCAGTAACGTACAAAGTGGGTTTATATCTGGAAGAGGTACACGTGAAGGGATTTTCAATATGAGAATGATTTGTGAACGTTATTGTGAAGTGAACCAGGATGTTTATGCCTGCTTTATTGACTATGAGAAGGCCTTCGACCGAGTCAATCATGAACTGTTAATCAAATGTTTACAAGATATTGGTGTCAATGGCAAAGACATTAAACTAATTGTGAACTTATACTGGACACAACGTGCATTTATAAAAATGGAGCAGGGCCTATCGGATGAAGTTATGATTAAACGAGGAGTTCGACAGGGGTGTGTATTGTCACCATGTCTATTTAACCTGTACACAGAGATGATTTTCAGACACATTGAAGATTGCAAGGGAGTGACAATAGGTGGCATGAACGTCAACAATCTTAGATATGCCGATGACAGTGTAATACTAGCAGACAGTGAGAAAAACCTACAAGATATAGTGAATAGAATCAATAAAGCTGGAATACTATTCAACATGAAGATGAATGCCAGGAAGACCAAAACAATGGTTATAAGTAAAAAGACAGATAAACCAAATGTCAATATAACCATAGATGGCACAAACATAGAACAAGTATCCGAATTCATATATCTCGGACAAAAGATTACAAATGATGGGAGATGTGAGGAAGAAATTAAAAGAAGGATAACAATAGCCCGAACAACATTCTCCAAAATGTATAGAGTGTTAACATCAAGTAAGATATTAATACAAACAAGGAAGCGTATTCTTCAGTGTTATGTGTGGTCTACTCTAATGTATGGGGCAGAGACATGGACAATCTCTAAGAAAATGTACAAACGTTTAGCAGCATTTGAGATGTGGACTTATCGAAGGATGATGAAAATATCATGGACAAAGAAGATCACCAACAAAGAAGTTCTCAGAAAAATTAAAAATAAGAAAAGCTTGTTTGCCACTATACAGACAAAGAAACTTATTTATTTTGGCCACATCATTCGTCAGAGTTCAATATACCGTACATTGTTGGAAGGGAAGGTGAATGGCAGCAGAGGGAGAGGGAGACCAAGAACATCATGGTTTACAAATATTTCACAGTGGACAGGCTTGAATTATTCACAGTCTATCAGAACAGCACAACATCGGGACAAGTGGAGAACCATTGCATCCAACCCTCGACTAGAGGATGGAACTATTGATTGATTGATCAGAACAGCACACCATCGGGCAAGTGGAGAACCATTGCATCCAACCCTCGACTAGAGGGCGGAACTATTGATTGATTGATGAAGGTGAAGTATGCGATGACGATGGCTGCCCACGGGGCGAGCCCGAGGTGCCCTTGGGAGCCATGTGGGCGTAGATCTGGGGGATCATGTCAGGGGTGATGGCGAGGGCCCTCCTGACGGGGACGACAAAGAGCTTTTCACCACCCTTCCTCACCTTTTCTGTGACTGGCGCGTCGAATGGGCCAAGGTACCCGCCCACCTCCCGCACCCAGGAGCGGGTGTCAGAGAGGGCATTTGCCACCGATGCAGGGGAGAGAAGGTCACGGTGGAGGTGGGCGATGAATTAGCCGACGTTGTACGGGGTGGGGGCCAGGTGGTCGATGCCCCGCTCGAGCATGAACTCCAGGTACCTCCTGGTGTGGCGATCGCGGTTGTGCCAGGTCCCGGGGGCGAGGGCAGCTTGGTGGAGGGTCATGAGGTGCTCGTTCACTCGCCCACCATATTCTGGGGAAGAGAAGTTACAGTTCATGGGTAAATATGTCTGGGGAGTGTGTGGCCCTTATGCGGGCGATCCCCCTTATGCGGCACTGCTCGCGAAGAATATCTAGGGCGACCTGAGAGTAGTGCAGGCAGCTTAGAGCATCCACTCAGACCAGCTCGATCCCCGGCTGCTGGCGGCCTGACTCGAGGGCCAGGGCCGAGGCCGCGGTGTCGGTGTTGACAACGACCTCGTACCCACCCGGGGCCTCCGGCCTGAGGGTCTGCACCGCCAGGATGAGGTTGACAGCCTCAATCTCGTGTATGGGCGGGTACTTGGTGACCATCACTTTGTCGTAGGCCTCCGAGAAGCACCTGTCCTGGGAGAAGGCGCCCCCACCGGTGAGGCAGGAGTCACACTCGATGACCCACCGGGGGCACGTGAGGGGCGGGACGAGGCAGACGCCATTGCCCCTGGCCGCGAAGTCGCGGACATCGTGCTTAAGGTTGAGGTCCACATCGGTGGGGCCGGTCAGATGGGTGGTTCGTAAGCTGCGGAGGATGCGGCACATGAACTTCCTGGCCGCCGGCATGCAGGTACTTACATGGCCGAGGTAGCCCACGAGCCGCTGGAGCGCCTTCCTGGTAAGGGAGGGCCGCACAAGCCAGCGCTCGCAATCGCCGATGACCTCCCGGAGTTTCTGGTCGGGGATGCGGAGGACCAGTGTCAAGCTCTATCCCCAGCCAGACCAGCCTCACAGTCGGGGGGCAGCACTTGTCGGGAGCGAGGGCCAGACTGAGCGTGGCACAGATCTCGTGACCCGTGCGTTCGCCTTCTGATTCAGGAGCCATCCTGCTTGCTCCGTTTCTTGAAATCAGGCATCGACTGGTCATAGAATATGGGGTTCTCACTGAACCAGTCAGCCAGCTCGTCCTCCTGTGAATCAGTGAGCATCTCCGGAGAGAGCACGGTCCCATCAACCTCACTCTCCATCCCCAGGTCCAAGCCTGGTGCATATGCTCCTCTGTGACAGCTCCTCCTCGTCGGCAGTACGCAGCAGAAGAGAGCCGACCTCGCGCATGTCTTGGATAGATGAAGCTGGAGCAGAAGGAGCTGGAGCAGAAGGAGCTGGAGCAAAAAAAGCAGGAGCTGTATCTGCAGCAGTAGGAGATGGTCTGCTCTTCTTAGGAGGCATTATCCTGAAGTAGTGGCTGTGAAGATGGAGTAGAATGAAAAAGTAGCAGAAGTAGCAGCAGGTCAGACAGTCCAGGAGCAAGTGACATAAACTCACGAAACGATTTCCTTTTATATGCGCTGAAAAACGCGAAAATGGGCGCCGCCAGGGCGCCAACCATTCAAAAAGGGTGGTGCTGAGGTGTTGGCGGTGAGCTAGCTGGCGGAACCAGGGCGGAGCAAGGGCAGCATGAGAAAGCGAGTTGTAGGCACCAACTCGCCAACTTTGCACCGCAATCATTCCCACGCTCCATAAATGGTGGGGAAAAAGTGGTTGGCGACCTGCCATGTCGCCGCCAGGTCGCCAACCAAAACTGAATCGTGCTGCCGGCAGAGGATGCAAGGAGGTTGCAAATACAGCAGCTGCAACCTCCTTGCATCCAACATTTTCAAAATAGATGCAGTGTGGTTGCCGACCTCCCGGTGTCGCAGTTTCAGCACCCGGTCAGTTTCAATGGCCCGTATAGACTCAAACTCAAGGCATTGTCAATGGTCGTGAGCAATCTTATACAGGAAAAGTGATATATCTCTAAAAGCACACCACCTAGAAACAAATCGTTTTGTACACATATAGAAAACATCTTTACCAAAAAGACTGTATTAAATTTATAAGGTTAGGGTTCTTGATTTGTATTAATTTTGAATAAAACTAAGGTTTTGCACTGCGCGTACCATCAAACTCAAGGCATTGTCAATGGTCGCTAGCAATCTTCATACAGAAAATACAGGAAAAGTGATCTATCTCTACAACCACACCACCTAGAAACCAATCGCTTTGTACACATGTAGAAAAGATCTTTACCAAAAACATTATATTAAATTTATAAGGTTAGTGACGATGATGTTAGATTTTGACGAATGCTCATGAAACTGACTGGGTGCTGAAACTGACCGGGCGCTGAAACCGCCCCACCTGCATGCAAGGCAGACACTGAGACAGACGTAAGGCGGCCTACAGGTCAGGAAGACATTTTGACGTCTCGAATCGATCGTAAGCAAACAAAGGCCTCGTGTGACTGGGGTTTAAGGCGGTCGTAAGGAGGATGTAGGGACGTCACGAATTGATCGTAAGAGAACGCAGGCCTCGTGTGACTGGGGTATGTTATAGATACCCATATCTTGAAAGGGGAGAATGCGCGGGGAAACCTTTTCAGTGCTGCCACCGGGTGAATATAATTCAAACTACTAAAACCGGAAGTTGTGGTCATGGCCGACGATGGTTGCTCACTGTGAATTTCTGCATTCACGAATGGAATACGTTACAGTTTTAGTGACAACATAGGTTTGTAACCATTCGATTTGGGTAACTATTCTATCGTTAACATGTACGAGACAATACGTGAGCAGTGAGGTAGGTAAACGGATCTGATTCACAGTGTAAATTAAGAAATAAGGCTTGGCAGTGTCCGCCACGGAGTGAGTGACATTCCCCGACTCTCAAATTCAATCTGTCGGCATCACTCCATCACATCTCAAAAGTTGAGAAACAATTCCCCCCCCCCCCCCACACACACACACGCAGTATATAATTAGTTGAGAAAAGTGTGTTAGGAGATGAAGGTACTGGTGTTCTTAATGCTATGGAATATATCCCTTTAATTTAATATAAATATTAGGAGTTATGGCTTTAGCCTTGTCCTTGAATGCTTGATCAATTTCCACACTCCTTCTGTCAAGTTCTGACACTCATCACACTCATAGTCATAAGCCGTGTTCACACGGGCAAAATGTGAAGCGAATTAGACAAATCGAATCATATGATGCGATTTAGTTTGAAAGTGTTTCGCATTCACACAGGCAGTGCTTTGAATCGGTTTAAGGCGGAAGTGGATATCTGCGCATGAGCAAGTCCAGACTGACCAGCGCCATTTTGGGTTCGACGACGCCGGCACCAGAGAGTGGGTTCGACCTAGATATGTAATGACTGAATCGTATTGGTTTGGAACGGTCAAAACTTCTGCTGGGCAGTGAAACCCTAAAAATAAATGATGAAAAAAATATATGTGCACAGCTAGCGGTTTTTAGACCAAATTATATTATATAGTGTGAGGTGCTTAATCCGCCTCAAGTAAGTCAGTTGCGTTCACACGGGCGAGATGGGCCGATCTAAGCTAGTTCGCTTCATATAAACCACCTCGTTAGGTGGTTTATATAAGGCAAATCATATGAATCGATTCAGCCCTAATCCGCCTCACATCGCGTTCACGCGGCAAAATGTGAGGCGAACTAGGCAAGGCGCTTTATATGAAGCGGATTAAATCGCCCGTATGAACACGGCTATACACTGACACTAGTGACAGTCACACTGTCTGACACTGGAACTCATTCACCCGTAACTGTAGATACAAGTGTTATCTACAGTTACAGGTGAATGAGTTACCTTTTATTAAAAGATTCGCCCCATACTTGCAGTAGCAGGCTACTGGCTACTGCAGGCTACTTGCTACTGCAGTACGGGGTGAATCTTTTATGATTTATCTACTGTCACTCGACTCACTGGCACTGTCACTGGTTAAACTTAGACTAAGTTTAAGTTAAACTTTAAAGCATAAAAGGTAATAACTAAGTATATTCCAAATTATAGATAATATTAGATACAAGATTCACCCCGTTATGATAGACAACGTAGTCTAAATACTAGCAAAACCTACTGTCTTTAGTGTGGAATTCCTGGTTCCAGTATCACATGGCTACATATATTGGCACAGAGTAAGAGTTGGTGAAATGGGAGAGAATGCAAAAAGGCAAGATGGTGATGATCGAATGTCGTTGATTTCACTTTTAATGTGACGTGCGCCCTCCTATAGGTTGGTTTTCACCCCTACTGTAAGTATGGGGTGAATCTTTTATCTAAGATAATATATAAGCCCCATCCAGTTACCAGAAGGATGATGCAAACTTTGTAATAAATAAATAAGTGTGTAGACTAGAAGCATCAACTTTTACACTTCTGTTGGACCTTACTATATTTTTTTTGGTGAGTTTTTGTAATCTCCTAAAATATTATATTACTATATTATTAGCAATGTTATGCATCCAAACCCAAATCTCGGCACCATATGCATCTCCCCAAACTATTGTCAATTGTAGTTGTCTAACACTGTCATATGTTTTAATTAAGGAATTAGAGTTAATGCGATGACCAACATAGTTAATTAATACATTCTGATAGAAAATTCTGGAACAACTCCGTGCAAAAGGCATTTAAGGTGCTTATCAATTTACTCAATTTAATAATAGCTCTTTTTCTTTCTAGCTATTTTTAAGTCAAACAACAAACAAAACAAAATATGAAATCAAACTTTGTGTAAATGGAAACCGGAGAAAGTTTGAGATGTTGCAATTTCATTTACACCTTGAATTAATTTGTTGTTGTTAATTAGATGGCCAAAGAAAAGGAACTAACAGTGGAATGGACATTTTTATGACTATTAATGTATTAAAAGTTAAATAGGAACGATTTTGAGGTACACACATAATATTGATGGCAATATTTTAAAAATATTGAAGAAAGGTTGTAACATGTTCTCAAGTTGTCAGGAAAGCAGTGAAGAAAATGTCAACATGTTAGATGAGAACTAACACATGCCTATCTATATATAGAATGATGATGGTATCATTACTATCAATGGTAAAAACGAATCCCATTTATAAAACAGAGGGTAGTCTAATTAACTCCATTGCTCTGAAGCTTATGGATGTATCACTACTAACGTAGCATTCCAGTTTGACAATATTAATATATTTGATAATCCTACACATATGCACAGTTGCTATACAATAATTTAATACCATATAATTTAACCAGATATGTTTGAGGTACAAATTCTGGAGGAGTATTGGCAAACTTTGTATAATTCTTATACAGATGTTAGTTTTAGGCATCATGAAATACTGTATCATATTAATGTAATACTAATAAAGTGTTTTTTTTTGTATTTAAAAAAACTTTTGCTTAACCTTTTTTACTTTTAATTCTATATTTTAGAACAACACAATCGAAGGACCCCCAGAAGGATCAAGAATGGCAATGCATCTGCAGATTCAGAATCTGCATATTGATGCTGGTATTGCAGACATCCGAAAATTCTTCACTGAAACCAGTTTGGATATGCAGAAGGCTAGTATTAGAGTGGTGGGTGGTGTTAATGGTGATGCCTTCATCACATTTCAGACAGAGGAGGAGGTATTGACAGCAGCAGCTCTCACCGGGAAATCTTTATTTGGGCAGCCACTGAAACTGTTCCCCGTCAATCAATTGGTGATGGACCAGGTGATAGATATGATGATCTCAGACGTTGCCAAGTCCAGTCTCCACACTCCACATCCTTCTGAGGACAAACACGGAAAATCTTCATCGTTCTTGTCCCCGGAAATTGATAAGCTTGAAGACCCTCCTTGGATGAAGCTGGTCGATACTGATGACAGACCTTTTATGAGGCAGAAGAAAAGTAGTGACATTTATGAGGAGGAAAACAAATTAAAAAAGGAGAAAATGCTACATGGAGATGGAACAAACAACTTAAAAGGGTTGACAGTGACTGTAAGTCTTTATGATAAAGATAGACATAGTGAGCGGAGGGTTAGACCCAAAGACAGGACTTTGAATCATGAGCTAAGCAGACACAAAGTTCAAAAAGATACTGATCATCACTTTAGATCAAGAGAAAGAAGTCCTCATAACCGAAGAAAGCGGCATAGAATAGATTCTGATGAGAACTATAGGTCAAGAGAAAGGAGCAAATATTCAGAGGACAGTAGAGGAAATGACAAAATAAGCACTGATAGATACTGGATGTTTGGAACAAGAGAACTCAGTTGGAGTCCTACTGACAGACGAAGTCAAGATGAAACATGTGTTGATGATGGACTGTTTACACCGAGGAAACAGAGTTGGAGTGCGAAAGATAAAGGTTATTCAGACAAGCGCTGTGTGTTGAGAGAAAGGGATAGTAGCTGGAGTCCTGATGACAAAAGATGTCAACGTCGAGCGCAAGTTGAGAGGTTCAGATCAAGAGAGCGGAGTTGGAGTCCTGAGGATAGAAGACGCCAGGAAAGAGATTATGATAGCAGTTTTAGATCACGAGAAAGGAGTTGGAGCCCTGAAGATAAGAGAAGTCGAGATAGAGGAGTAAAGCGATTAAGAAGTATTATTGATGAGGACTCTGAGGATGAAATGCCTAGTGATCCAGGCTTTGTGGTAGTGCGTAATATAGGAATTACTGTTACTGCTAGGGATTTGAGAGAGTTCTTTGATTACCCAATTGCCAAGCGAGGGATCACCATGAAAAGTGCTGATCAAGAACTCCAAAATCTCACTGCTTATGTGAAGTTTGTCCGGCTCAAAGATGCGGTTAAATGTTTAGGAGCTGGAAAACTCCTTGGAGCCGAGGTACAAACTGATCTGATCACCCCAGAAGAATTTGAAAAGGAGACAACTGATATCCCTGTACCTCCAACAATTGTAACAGAAACAAAGAAACCAAATTCTGGAGAAGCGACAGCAAGCTATTCACACAATTCTTTCCAGCATTCATATGGGTATGACATTCATACACATCCACACACTGTTGTACCAGCAACACAGTATCAAACCAACCCTTATCAAAACACTCCCTGCTATGGAAACATCATCAATACACATCCAGTACAATCAGGGGCAAACTATCAAAGTTACCATGGTTGGCCCCAAACTCCAAATCCAAGTCCTACTAACCCTTATTCACATGTGACAGTGCAAGCTCCTGGTATAACTAAACCTTACCCACAGTCTCAGAGCTTTGCAGACAATATCACATCACCACCAATCACAAACATTAGGCCGGTCAGTACACCAAGAACGGACAGCCAACAGTGCCTGAGCCAACCTGCATCGCCAGCATTAAGTTTACAACCCATTTCATCCATGAGCAAAGCATTTATGACTGATGATAGTGTGAAAAAACAATACTACATAGGGCTGTGGAACATTCCACATGGAACAACAGCTTGTGGAGTATGGACCTTGTATGGTGCTTCTAATGGACGGTCATTAGGGGTTTTATTTGGCTCAGTGGCGGATGAATTGACAACTGGTGACATAAGAACAACTGCCTTTGTTGTATTTGGGAACAAAGCAGACTGCGAACAAGCAATGTCCATTTACCGATGCTGCATGGAGTATAATGCTGAGGATGTTGATAGATTCTTTGAAACCATCGCCACGAAGGATGCTTGTAAAATCAGCATATCAACCAAGTTTAGGATTGACCGAGTGCTCTTTCAGGAGGAGAAAGCTGGGCTGGTAAAGTCAAAGAAAGCAAACCCTGTGAAAGTACAGCCAGAGGCTTCTGTCACCGATGAAAAACCAGAACAGTTAAGACCATCCCCATCGCCCATGGTGACACTTGAATTATTTGAACAAGGCTGTGGTTTCCTAGAAAATATGCCCAAACAAATAATGCCGAAAGTTTTGGCAACTACGCCAACATCTGATATAGTCAATGGTGACGAAGCATCAAAAAACCAACCAAAACCTGCGACAGACCCAAGGGTGGATTCAGCTTGGCGAGGCAAAGTGTATCTTACATTGGGAAACCTGCCAACTGGAGTGACAGCCTGCAGTATATGGGAAATGTATGGAGGTCCTGATGGAGAATATGAGAGCACAGGTGTTATTTTAAAGCTTAGCACAAGTCACAGACCACGCTTTGCCTATGTAGGTTTCATGGATATTGATAAGTGTACAGAGGCTATGAAACTATATACGAAATGTGCTAAAATCTCTTTATTTGGGGTCATTGCAAGACTGAGCACTTCAGCACCACTTGAGCCTATCGTTGTTTCAACACGCAGTGGGAAGGATTACATGCTGACACCTCAAGAACGGAATGTCCTCGGGGAAACTACAATGAGGTATGAATTTAATAAAGGAAGTAAAATAGGGGGAAGTTTTTTTACTCATACACCTGTAAATGTAGTAAGGAAAGGCTCTCAATATACATGGTCGAAGTTGACGGCACCGAAAAGCCCTGAAGTAGCAAACACGGTGAAAAGTCAAATCTTGGATTGGACCATAACTTCTCCGATGCAAAGTCAAAACAGCTATGTGGACTTGCGACATAAAGTATCATCAGTACAACCTTCAGCTAAAGTGGTGACCAACACAATGATGACATCTATCTCAGCTAGCGCAGCCTCTGCAGCACCACTTGCTACATCATCTGTGGCAACAGTAACCACATCATGTGTAACAAGACAGACCCCAGCAACAGCCACTGCATCATCTGTAACATCAGTTGCTGCAGCAGCCTCAAGCTCATTGCTGGACACCCCAGTAGCCCTCCATATAGTGGACGCCATTGAACAGCTGAGGCCGATACAACATTTACAGAACAAGGGCATAAAGAAGATAAAGGTTAATTTGAAAAGCAAGTAACATGTCCCTTTTTTATATACAATAAAACCTCTCTAAATTGACCCACCATGCGACCAACTTTAAATGGTCCATTTAGGGAGGTGGTCGGTTTATGGAGGTTTTTTTATCATTATCATTTCATCATTTGGGACCCAAATAAAGCGATCGACATAGGGGAGGGGTCGATCTGTGGAGGAGGTCGGTTAGAGAGTTGTTACTGTATATTAAAAGAAAGGGGGGGGGGGGAAGAAGTATTGCATTCATCCTAGATGTGGGAAATACCAATTGCAATGCCGATCTACTGCATCTGAAAGATCTTAACAAAACACTACTTTACATACATGAGAATCTTCCGGAATTCCGGATTTTTTATCTGCCCAATTTTGTACGGTTGTGGTCAGACTTTGTGACCATTCCGACTTCTCCCATCACATTTAGAAGTCCCCAAAATTCATAAAATATTTGACTGGTTTTGTTGTCAGGCCATTCTTATCTATCACTGTAGGTCAACAGCTATGTTGTTGGTTTGTTTAATTTATTTATTTTTATATTAGATTATTAAATGGGAAATTTCAACTACGGATAATTTGGTCTTTCTTCAGTCTTCTGCTCAACCAGGTAGGATGCTATTTATGTGGCAATTGTCCGTGTGGCATAATGAGCGAGGATAATGAATAGTCCAACCGTGACCTGATACCCGACTCAGTCACATTATCCTGACACCGAGCCAACCAAAATGTGGCGGAGTGGTTAGAGTGTCTGACTTTTTTCTAGGTCAGACTCCTAATCTGAAGGTCGGTTGTTCGATTCCCCATGCCCCCACCTCTGCCAATTTGGATTTCCACTGCTGTGGATAACTTACAACATCATCAAAGGCCAGTTCCTCTCATACCATGTCTATTTGGTGTGGGAGGTTAAAAATCCCTTGGGTCGGTAAAAGTGTAGGCTCGGGCTTTCTATCGACAAACTGTCTAATGGTGAAAACAAGTCTATTCAGGCTTATCCATAATAGGCAGTATAAATCTTCAAGAAAAAAAACCACTCCTTGTCCTCTTCTAGCAGTGCCGAGCACCAGGCAAGGTAGTGAAAAGCATAACATTTTTATATAATTTTTTGGTTTGACTCGGCTTATGACCAAACCCATGACCTCACGCACGGCTATCAAGCGCTGTACTCATTCAGCCACCCCGTCCGATCAATATTCCTGGATGACTAATCTTTCAATAATGGATAATTAGACAAATTTTTGGACATTGGGGGTGGGAGGGGGTATTAAGTATCGCAGTTGACCTCCCCCCCCCCTCCCTACAGTCCCCCGCCCCTCCGGTCCTCATATCTTTTTCAATGGCCCATTGTGAGATTTGTTTGTGTTAGTAATTTGTTACATCGTTTAGACATTTTTGTTAAAGGGCCGTCAAAAGTTTTCAAGGTAGTACAAAGAGTACTACTTTTCCAGACCCTCCCCCCCCCCCCCCCCCCCCCCCACCAAAGTAGTGCACATCAACATTTTACTACTTTTCCAGATGGGGTGGCCAAATGAGTTGATTGCTCACTTCCTGTTTCGGTAGGTCATGTGATTCAAATCCCTGGGTTCAAGGCCTGGTCGAGCTAAACCAGTAACTTATAAATTGATACTTATTGCTACCTCGCCTGGCATTCGGCATTGCTAGTATAGGGCAAGGAGCAGTGGAATGAAGAAGACCCAATTGTCTGCGATTGAAAATTACCTGGCTTAATCAACTGGTGTACAATTACGAGATGTGATGGCCAAATGTACGTTTAACATTTTTTCTTTAAGTTCACAAAATAATTCAACATTTTTATTAAGCGATAAAAGTTGTACTTTGCTGTCAGCTCCGTCCCTGCCGTCCGCTTTGTACGACCATGAAAATGTGGACAACTTTGGACGACCCCTAAGCTGGGTGATATTTTTGCGGGAACTCCCCACACACCCTCACCCCCCCCCCCCCCCCCCATAGGAATGGGATGGAAAGTTGGCTGCTAATTGGGGAATTACGGTTTTGTAAGTAACATACTTAAAAAATGTGATTTCAATTAAAACAAATGTTTGCCGTCTTTTTGGTAATAATAGAATGTTTCAATGCTCTGGGTGAAGGACATTTCTGATATATCCCTAGTCTAGTTATCCTTACAAGAACACAGGAAACACTGTTTGTCATCATCAAATGTGTTACATCTTCTGTTAGACGATCAGCTTAGATTGTGATCCAGTAATTCTTTGTCATTGCAATTTGATGCAATGGATTTGGATAGATATATACACATAAATAATTTTGGTTAATTATTGAAACTCCAGGTAATTAATGTTCATGATTAATCAATTAATGTTCATAATAATACCATTAATAGTAATTCTTAATCTTGCCATGATAGTTTATTTTTACACCCTGCTGTTTGCCGGCTATCCTTGTAAAGGGTAAAAAGAGGGGAGCGGGACATAGGTCAGGCAGTAGAGTGTCCACCTGTGAAGGTGTCGGTCATCCGATCGATTCTGCTCAGTGAACCCATTTGCAGTTTGGGCTATTTTCCGTTCCAACCAGTGGTCCACAACTGGTTCATCAAAAGCTGTGGTATGTGCTGTCCTGTCTGGGAAAGTGCATATAAAAGACCCCTTAATGCTTATCGGAAAGAGTAGCCTATGTGGCGGCAGCGGGTTTTCCTCCAAAGAAATATGTCAGAATGACCATATGTTTGACGTCCAATAGCTGATGATAAAATCAATATGCTCTAGAGGTGCCGTTAAATAAAACAAGCTTTACTTTGTAAATATCACAGTAGACCATTGGTTGGTAGTTGACCGTCATGTAGTTGGTAGGGATTACAATTTTTTTAATTTTAAGGAATTGTTTGTGCTGACTAAATTTGTTAATGTTCACAGCTTTTAGAGATATTTCTGTACACACTGCTTGTCTCTAGATGTTCAATGAAGCTAGGTCAGGTAAAACTGATATTCCGTCGTGTCTGTTTGAGTTATGAATAGCATTAATGGATTAATTTCATGCCATTCAAAGTAGATTAAATGACACAGGTGTGCTGTGCATTTGGAAGTACTTTATTGTGTTGTTAAGTGGTCTCTTCCCACACCTCTCTGGAATCTGGAGACAGAGATAGAGGGAGGGAGAAAGATTGACGCTATATAATATATATATATAATATATATATATATATACAGTAAAACCATGCTAAATCGACCGACCGTGGGACCAACTTTAAATGGTTCATTTAGGGAGTTGGTCGGTTTAGGGAGTTTTTGTATCATTACAATGGTATTGTATGGGCGATCATTTGGAACCCAAATAAAGTGATCAATATAGTTAAGTGGTCGATCTGTGGAAGTGGTCGGTTAGAGAGGTTTTACTCTGTGTGTGTATATATATATATGTATATACAGCCTACTATATATATAAATATAGCCTACTATATATTATACCTCGGTACTATGCCTCTGGCTACTCGTAGCCCAGGGAGAACGAAGCACATCCAGGCCCAGCAATTAGCCTAATCAGCTCACAGCAGGAGGACGTGTTGTGAGCAGCTCTGGCAGTTTTTCTACATTTACTACAAAACCAAACTGGTTAGTATCTTTCAAACTCTATATGTTGGTTTAGTTCTTGTTAGCATTCACATACAAAGTTTTTTTAAACTTTTCGATTAGATATTACTGTTTTACAGCTTAGTTTCGAGTGTAATTTACATGATCGAAAGAACAATGCTTCCATTGTTCGGTTATTAATTAAGCCGCCCATTGCCGAACAGAGAGATGCTTGGCAGGAGCCAGTTACATCGTTGGGGATTCATTCCCTGGGTCTCAATAAGATTCCCCATTTATGATTCTCGTTATGGTCTACCTCTGAGGCCTAGAGTATTTTCTTCAACTTGTTGGCGAAAAAAGCCACAGGTGGGAGAAGTTTATAGGTACTTGGTCCCTACCCCTCGTTTGGATCGGTTGGTTACCCATACCATCATGCTGCGACTGTCTCTTAGCCATACACCTGCGTTAATCTTAAAGATGCATACTAGACAGTGCCCATCTATAAACATGATAGAAAGTATTTAAGATTCTGTTGGAATGGTGAACTTTATGACTTCATGTGTATGCCGAATGGACTGGCCTGCTGTCCACACATTTTCACAAGGTTACTCAAACCAATTTTTTCGCTAATGGCTAGGAAAGGACATATCATGTTCCCATACATTGACGATTCATTTATTGTCACGCAAACACAACAACAATGCCAAGCAGCAGTAGATAAATTATGTAAAACGTTTACAATTTTAGGTTTCTATATACATGAAACTAAATCAGTACTAACACCAACAAACAAACTAAAATTTCTGGGGTTCTTTATTGACACCATAAAAATGACTATCTCATTAACAGAACAAAAAGTTGATGAATTCACAACAACAGCAAACCAATTATTACAATTGAACAAACCAAAAATACGACCAGTTGCAGTCTTGATAGGAATAATGATAGCCTACGCACCAGCTATGTTATATGGCCAGGCCCATATCAAATCTTTAGAGATAGATAAAAACTTGGCACTGGCTCGCACTAAAGGAAATTTCGAGCGGCCTATGACACTTTTGCCAGAAGGCCAAAATGATATAATCTGGTGGCTTTCACAGATAAACAATTCACCAACCCGATTAGGATGGGAGAGCTTAACACAATGGTCACAACAGATGCTTCCTTAGAAGGTTGGGGGGCCCATAGAGACCAACAGACAACAGGTGGCCATTGGATGGGAGATGAAATCTCCGACCTCATTAATGTGTTAGAGCTTAGAGCCATTTACCTAGGACTCCACAGTCTGATTCACACCCCTAAAAATCATGTATGAGTTCTAACAGATAACACGACAGCTATGGCTTACATTCGTAAAATGGGAGGGACTTGCTCCAAACCATGTATTCGTAAAATGGGAGGGACTTGCTCCAAACCATGTAACAATCTGGCTAACCTCATTTGGGATTGGGCAGAGAACCACAAAATATGGCTAACAGTAGCACATATTCCAGGCAGCCAAAACACTTTGGCTGACCGTAGAAGCGGACACTTCCATGACCATTTAGAATGGTCATTGAACCACAACATTTTCGACAGTATTTGTCACAAATGGGGCAAGCCAGACATTGATCTCTTTGCATCATGCAACAACAAAAAGTTACCAAAATATGTGTCTTGGCATCCAGAGCCAGAAGCCTGGAGAGTAGATGGATTTCCATTAATTTGGAATAATAAATTCTATATTCCATATTCCATATTCCCCCATTCAGCATTATCAGCAGAGTGGCCAGGAAGATCAAGATCGATCACACCCACGCATTACTGATAATACCAGCATGGGATACACAACAATGGCTAGCGGCAATAACATCAGCAGCAAAAGACTTGATGAGCTTCCCAAGGGAAAGGGACAACCTTCAACATGAAGGACCACTAACAGTCCACGGAGACCTGTCGACAACACTCCTTTTGGCATTCCTTTTCTAAGGAAACATTTAGAACAATTTGGATTAAACAAAATAACAAAAGAAAGACTAATATCACATGCCTGGAGAAAAGGAACAGTAAAATTATACACAAGTTATTTAAAGAAATGGGGACTTCATTGACTTCTCAAAGGAGTAAAACCGTTAAATCCTACAATAGCTCAAGTGTTACGATTTCTAAGAATATTAGAAGATGAAGGACTAGGATTCGGTGTTATTAACACAGCAAGATGTGCCCTATCCATTATTCTACAACGAATAGATGGACAAACTGTTGGGAAACATCAGTTAGTACAATGGTTCATTAGATCGGTGTACAAAAGAAACCCACTTAAACCTAAATAAGTGGAAGACGGCTAGATCGTTTGCAAAACATTACAACAAATGACTGGAAAAGTCTAAGTGGCATGGTGACACGCCTACTCACCAACTAGAAGCAGGTGAGAAAAAACATTAAATTATGTACTCATAAAAGGATAAAAAATGAGATTACGTCAAATTCTCCCTGGGCTACGAGTAGCCAGAGATGTAGTACCGAGGTAAAATAGTATAGTTATACAAATCTTACCTGGGTAAAGATGATGGATAACTGGTGTTTTCCCGAGGTGCTAGCCTCGGATAGTCGTGGGTCAGTGCCCACCCTACCCTACCATGACTATCATGTTTCGCTAGAACCGAATCAAAAACACAATAAGTATCCATATAGAGTTAAATAATTTTTTATCCTGAAAAGTATGCAACAGATTGCTGGACCCGGATGTGCTTCCTTCTCTCTGACCCACGACTATCCGAGGCTAGTACCTCGGGGGGGAAAACACCAGTTATCCATCATCTGTACCCAGGTAAGATTCGTATAATTATACTATATATAGTCAATAGGCAATCTCTGTGTATGTGTATGTGTATGTGTACACATACACAGTATACATACTCAGTGGTACACAGTATACATACTAGTATTCAGGAAAGTGATGGTGAGAATCGGTAGAGCTGGTGGGAAAGGGAAGGCAGGAATCTGTAGAGCTGGTGGAAACTTATAGGTTGTATGTGTAACTACTGTAAGTGTAAGTTTCTGCCAATGGATGGCGGGCTTACTGAAATAAGATCTCTAACCCGACACCGGAAAATTGAGAATGTACCCGCTATATTAATTTAGAATATGTTATCTGCTCACGCAACATTGTGGGAACTGTTTGTTTAGGTTTATGAAGGGGAAATTTCAATCGCAGACAATTGGTCGTCCTCATTCCACTGCTCCTTGCCCTGTCCTAATAATGCTGAGCACCTGGCTTAGAAGCGACAAGTATAAATTTTTAAGTTAGTGGTTTGACTCGACCAGGGTTTGAACACACGATCCCATGATCTACCAACGCAGGAAATGGACGCTCTAACTCATTCGGCCATCCCGCCTGACTATATATATACAGCTTGTTTACTTGGGACATGTAATGAAAACTCATTGGCATTATTTCAGTAGGTAAAGATTAAAATAGTAAAACACTTGAATTATAGTTCTTCTCCTGTTCAAAGTTGATCCTAACCACACATAAAATGTTTCTCTCATGATGTGTGGAATGAGAATATGTTGCATTATTGAATTAACATAATATTCTGCAAATTGCTTGTATATGCATCGATGTACCGACTTATGTATATTAAAGTGTTATGTGAATGGATACTTAAGATTTTCTGTCTTAATTTGATAGATTATGAATAAATTACAGGTAATCAAGTTAAGATTTGACACCGGCAGAAATGAAGGAAATATAGCAATTGTTCGAGTATCAGAAACATTTGACAATTTAAAAAAAAGATAAAAGTATATATTGATTTCCCAGAATCCCAATAGGAATGTGGCTTAAATATGTACTTTATGAAGTGTTAACAAAATATGATTGTCAACTGGCTTCCTTTTAATTTATGAGTGTCCATGTATAGAATTAACTGTTTAATGAAATGTTATGTGAATGCATATATCTCGAGATTCTATGTGTAATAAATTTGCATAGTCTGATGGTTTTGAGTTTGTCATTTGTTAAAGATAAAATACACCACGTTCATCTATCTTCAGTTTGAAGTAACTTATTTTAAATTGCCAACTTTGCGCAGATATTTCAAGTCCAGACATGCAAATTTAATTTTGGCATGCACCTCAACATTCGCTACCATAGACTTTAGCCGGTTCTCATTCTGTTAAATTCACTTAGTATTTCGTTTCATGGTGCAACAGATGCTTAATTGTTAATATGATCACCAGTATCTAAGTTAGATATATAGGAGCAAATCTAGGTAAGTGTTTTAAAAAAAAGAAGAAAATGTTATCCTTTCATCGGACTATACAACTTAACAATATTCTTTAGATTTCAAATAAATTAAAATTTGCATAGTCTGATGAAAATATCAAATTTTCAAAACCAAAACAATTATCTAGATTTGATTCTACGTATCTAACTTAGATACTGGTGCACTTATTAAACATTTATCATCACACTGAAGGGAATACAGATGCAATTTAAGAGAACCTGTAACTACAGACGGCTATGGTGTCAAGATTTTTGGTGTGCTTGTCAAAATTAATTTTGCATGGTTGTACTTCAAATATCTCTAAAGTTAACCATATAAAATAAAAGTTACTTCAAACTAAAGTAAGGTAGTCTATAGCGACCAATCTAATGTATTTATCTTAACAAAATGACAGAAACTCTAAACCATCGGACTATGCAACTTTAACTCAAGTCGGATACTGCTCATAGAAAACCGAAAGGATAGGAACTAGAGAGATAGCTTTGTGCAGCCTTATAAAATCACATTGTATTGCAGATTTGCGCCTGTATTAAAAGTGCTTAGTAACAATATTTTGTCCAGTCAGCAGTTCAGCATTGCTTGTGACCTTTAATGTCTTTGCTTTAGGCAAGTGTATGTATAAATGTTGAAAATTTGAATAAAGTGTTTAATAAAGTTTCAACCTTACGGGTGACTTTTTTGTTTGTGCATTTCCCTAAATCATTTAGTAAATATGAGGGTACCTATGCAAATACAGTCAAACTTCTAAATCCACTGAACATGGGACCGACTTTAAATGGTCCATTTAGGGAGGTGGTTGGTTTAGCGAGTTTTTCCATTTCATTACAATGGTATTGTATGGGCGATCCTTTGGGACCCAAATAAAGCGATCGATATAGGAGTGTTGTCGATTAGAGAGGTTTTACTATTGTCCTGTTTAAAGAATTCCTTCGGAGTGAATTAACTAGTAGACAAAAGATTTCCCCAAACACAGGCTGGTTACTTGTTGAAAGTGGCAAATTCAACACCCTGGCAAAAAAACCACAAAGGGTTTTTATAAATTTATCACAGCAGAAACAAAATTTGTTCTCTTAGCTTTAACCTGGTCTTGGATTCATTTTATTATTCAAAGAAATAAGATACAGCTACCAACTCCCAGTTTTCACTCTCAATCCATGGTAATTTCCAGGTGCAGATGTGTCATGGTATCCCTAGTAGAATTAGCTACTGTACATCCAATTTGTACAACAACGCCATTTGTTGATCAAAGTACTATGGAAAAAGGTACCAATACCCTTAGATAGGTGAGATTCCGAGCTTTCCATTCATATAAAACAGTATATGTTTTAATTTTAGAGAAATTGAAAAAAGAACTGATTGAAGTCAGAGAGCGTGTATATAAACAGATGAGAGGGACAACTCTCGCGAAAATCGGTAACACAGGCTACAGTGGCGTTCCTGGCGGTTAGTGTTGAACAAGCTTTGAGTTTGCCGTTACGCGCAGTGCAAAACATTTGTTTTTATTCAAAATTAATAGAAATGCAGAAGCCTAACCTTATCAATTTAATATAGTCCTTTTGGTAAACATGTTTTCTATATGTGTTCCAAGCGGTTTGTTTCTATGTGGTGTAGTTTTAGAGATATTTAACGTTTTCTGTATGAAGATTGCTCACCGCCATTGACAATGCCTTGAGTTTGCCGTACGTGTAGTGCAAAACGTGTATTTTATTCAAAATTAATAGAAATACAGAACCCTAGCCATGTGAATTTAATATAGTCTCATCGTTAAATATGTTTTCTATATGTGTTCCAAACAGTTTGTTTCTATGTGGTGTAGTTTTAGAGATATTTCACTTTTTCTGTACGAAGATTGCTCAAGGCCATTGACAATGCCTTGAGTTTGACAGCTGTGTCATATACTGTTCAACAACCACCACTTGGAGCGCCACAGTCGGCAGCTGTTACACGGTCTAGTATGGGAGTTGTCCCTCTCATCTGTTTATATACACGCTCTCTGTTGAAGTTTAAAAAAATTTCCATTTTAAGTGCTATTTTTCTACCAAAAATATAATTTTAAAAGTTGGTACTGAATTAAAGAGAATTTAATTTCCTGTCCAATCATAATTACCAACACTCATGTGCACGGCTATTTAATGACTAAAAATTGGGGGGTATTTTTATTTAAATTTGGGGGGGGGGGGTACATTAATAGTTTAAGCAGGAGAACTGGTCTTCCTCATTCCCCTGCTCCTTGACTTAATTTTGGGAGCTATAAAAAATGTTAGCTTTGAGCAGGACCGATAGAGTAACAACCTAAAAACGTCCATATCTTCCTTAATATTAGATCAATTTTGACAAATGAAGTGTCATTTTCTTTCAAATTCAATATCCTAACAAGTGAAATCCATAAAATCAAGCTCAAACCTGTTTTTAAAAATCACTTGGGATACCTAGGTAGTAGTAGTTCTTATTACCATAAAATCATTGTAAAATTTAAATAATTCACGTGTATTATATAGATTATGATGTAAATAGAAAGAGCATATTGAGGATAATACAATCTCCAGATTTCATGGAATTATCTTGTACATGTGTTTTTCTGTGCCATTTCAAAATTGGGTGTTTTTTTACCAGATTTGATCACAATTATTATAAAATTAAAATAATTCACATAAGTCAAAGCATATTGTATATACTGTAAATAGAAAGAGCATATTGACGATAATAAAGCCTGCAGATTTCATGCACTTATCTTGTACGGGTGATTTTCTGTGTCATTTTAAACTTGCTCAAAATTAGGCATTTTGCCAGATTTGATCATAATTGTAAAATTAAAATAATTCACATATATCAAAGTGTATTTTATATAATGGAAATAGAAAGAAGATATTGAGCCTAATAAAGCCTGAAAATTTCATGCAATTATCTTGTATGGGTGATTTTCTGTGTCATTTAAAACTTTCTCAAAATTGTGCATTTTTACCAGATTTTATCACTTGCCAAATTGAACTCTGGAGCATTTTGGACCTATTTCTATCAACTTTTCCCAATCGTATGCAGTCCTGAAAAATAGCGGTGACAAGACTCACCTATAGGTCAGGGAGAAATAAGAATAATCTATCTGGGGTGCATATTTTATCCACAAGCCCACCTCTAAAAGTGCTCCACAGCTAAATTTGAAAAATGGTGAGTTGTGGGAAATTGTAGTTTTTAGCATTTTTGAAGATCCATATCTTGAAATGTAACCATCTCATACCCCTAAATCTCTATATTCTCTTTATACAGGCCATGGAATCACCAGAAAAAAAACCAGAAGTGAGATAGGGTGATTAGTTTTAATTTTGGGGACCATAAAAAATGCTATCTTTTCAGGTTTGGATGGGCCCAATTAAGTAACAACCTAAAAATGCCCATATCTTCCTTAATATTAGAGCGATTTTGACAAATGAAGTATCATTTTGTTTCAAATTAAATATCCTAACAGATAAAATCCAGTAAATTGAGCTCAGACCTGTTGTTAAAAATCACTTGGGATACCTAGTAATATTGACTTGAGTAATAGCTTACCTTGCGGAGCTCAAGTCAAACACATGAAACCTGGGCAGCATTCAGGGTGCGTTCTGGAGGTGATTCAAAGCAGCTGAGCTCTTTCAGGTACAC
Organism: Branchipolynoe longqiensis; assembly: GCA_030323885.1. NCBI lineage: Eukaryota > Metazoa > Annelida > Polychaeta > Phyllodocida > Polynoidae > Branchipolynoe > Branchipolynoe longqiensis. The sequence continues at coordinate 53,645,848 of CM059200.1, read as the reverse complement.
TGAAATTCATATAATGCATATAGACCCTCCAAAAGTTGGCTATATTTATCATTAATCTGGCATTCCATACTTGACCTATGGGTGCTGCAGGTTTTATTTTTGGTTTTGGGATTTATATTACATGAAACTATAACAACAAAACTCAACTTTGCTTGGAAGTAGGCCTATTAATGATTTTATTATTTCTCATTTTAAACTTGGTTCAACTTTTGAGAATGCAGAAATGTGGATTAAGCATATGATTATTAATGAGGTGCATTGTGAAATGATATTCTTGGAACTCGGAAGGTGAGTTAAAGTCATTAACTATAGAAGTTTGATACAATAAAGGTAGTCATATTTAAAGTTGCATGGTCCGATGGTTTTGAGTTTCTCTCTTTTTTTTTTCTTTTTTTTTAGATAAACAGGTTGTTCATTATAATCTACCTTACTTTAATTTGAAGTAACTTTTATCTTAAATCACTAACTTTTGAGATATTTGAAATGAAACATGCTAAATTAATTTTGGCAAGCTTGCCAAAACTAACACCATATGCTTCTGCAGTAACCGGTTCTATTAAATTTGCATGGGCCGATCAAATATAATTTGGTCAAAATCAAAAGAACTACCTACATTTGATCCTATATATCCAACTTAGATACAAGTGCATTAACTAATGATTCGGTACAGCATATACAGGATAATCTGAATTTATAACCCCATTCCTTTGGACACTCACTTTGAGATAGCCATTAAACAGGGAGACCACTAACCAATTAGGTCAATCTCGTGACCTTATTACTCCTGCCCTCATTCTCAGTACCATATATGGCATTAGTCAGGTTCCAGACTACCTTCACATTAAAGTTGCACAGTCCGATGATTTTGAATTTCTGTATTTTTTCTGAGATAAATATATTAGATTTTTTGTTGTTGGTCCATTAGTTGTTTAAGCAGGGGAAATTTCAGTCATAGATGACTGGTCTTCCTCATTCCACTGCTGGTCGATAGAAAGCCTGAGCCTACACTTTTACCGACCAAAGGGATTTTTAACCTCCCAAACGACATAGACATGGTGTGGCGGTCTCCGATGCCACAAGGCTGCCGTGCCAAATGTCGCTTCTGCGCATGCGTCAGAATCCAACAGCGTCGTCTGCGCATGCGTCAAGTCTCTAGTTTGGCCGTAATCGATTAACACCATCCGAGCCACTCGGGCCACCCGAGTCGTCAGAATTTCAAATGCTATTCGATTATTCGACCCGAGTCTGTAGGATGTGTGCATGCGCCAAAAAGTGGCTCGGGTGACCAGAGTCGATTAATCGATTACACCCAAATAGATCAGAAAACTGAAGCGCCAAGTGTCAACACACTACTGGGATGCAGACTTGATGTATTAACTAATTAAACTATCTCTCTATCACTTATTCTATGTTTCTTTGTGTGCCAGGAGATTTTATTGTCTATTTTATTGTCTATTTTATTGTCTATTTGCACGTAAGGACGTTTCACGCCGATGTGTCACTCGAATCCGCACATGCGCAGAAGCGACATTTGGCACGGCAGCCTTGTGGCATCGGAGACCGCCACAATGGTATGAGAGCAACCGGCCTTTGCTGACGCTGTAAGTTAAACACAGCAGTGGAAATCCAAATTGGCAGAGCTGGGGGCACGAGGAATCGAACCGCCGACCCTCAGATTAGGAGTCTGACCTAGAAAAAAGTCAGACACTCTAACCACTCCACCACAGAGAACGCCACAGCGGAATAAACAAGGGGAGGACCCTAAAGTTTGAAGTAACCGTCGTGTTATCTTTTTTATTCCCCAGGCAGAGCAGAAACCGGTCCATCACACTTATTTTTTTATTTTGTTTCCTTCTTATTTGTGTGTTTCTGACCTAGATTATGCGCATACTTTGGCATAATTGGATGTGGCTATTTGGCCAACATTGGCTTATACCACTGGGCCAATCAATGTAGGGTTGTTAGGCCATTAGTGGCTGCTAATACTAATAGGCCAATTTCCATGAATATGTTGAGCCAGTGTAAGTATATTTTCTAAGTTGGTTGTTGGAATTTTACAGAGGATGGGTACCGACTTGTGACAGTATGCACTCATGGTGACTTTATAGTGCTGCCCCATAAGGAAATCAGGCCACCAGCACCATTACCTGATATCCCACCCACTCACATTATCCTGACACTGAGCTAACCACTCCCTGCCTTATCCTATTAATGCCGAGCAGCAAGCTAGGAAGCAACAAGTATAAATTTGGTAAGTCATTGGTTTGACTCGACTGGGAATCAAACTCCTGATCTCCCGTATGGGAGGTGTGCGCTCTACCAATTCGGTCACTGCATCCGGTGTATTTTCTAGGTAGTTTGACTTGGCCGAAAGTTTGGATCCACAACCTCCTGCATGATGAGGTGCCAAGTAAATGAGAGTGAGTAGAGAGATCTCCCTCATACACAAATTGTAGCTGAAGGGGTTGGCGCCTCGCACAGGGGTGTGTGTGTGGGGGGGGGGGATTGCACATTCAATCGGCCACCCCATATGTTTGGTGTAGCAGTGAGGTGATTACTGTGAGGAGGGAGGGTGGGGTGGGGCTCAAATTATTATTATTTTTGTTGTTGTAAATATGTTTATTCTGCTGAATAAGTCTTTTGTCAGTGCTGAAGCACTGGTCTTCCAGCCATTTTTCAATTCAGGGTTATTTACACAAAAGGTATATAGAATAAGGTGTACAATACCTGTTGAATACACAATACAATACAAATGACATTGAGTAATCTACTAGCCTGGTTTCACTAAGCAACGATTCGTCGCAAGTGGTGAATAGTCAAGTGTAGGAAGTAATGCCATATCATCATCATCATCATTAATCTCTGAACCGCAAGGGTTGTTGGGACACCACACATGACTTTGCGACCAGTTTTCTCCACTGCCCAGACCAGGCGGGGTGGTCAAATGAGTAGAGCGTCAATCTCCTGTTTTGGAAGATCAGGAGAACCGAACCCATGAGTTTGTGGGTTCGAATCCTGGTCGAGTCAAACCAATGACTTAAAAATTGATACTTGTTTCTTCCTAGCCTGGCGCTCAGCATTATTAGGATAGGGCAAGGACTTGTTGGCTCAGTGTCATGAAAATCTGACTGAGTGGGATATCGGGTCATGGTGCTGGCGGCCTGGTTTCCCAGTGGGGCAGCATTATAAAGTCACCATGAGTGCACACTGTCACAAGTCGGTACCCATCCTGATATTACCTTAGATGTTGCTAGGAGGTAAAACAACAAACAAAAACTTCTCCACTGCCCTATGTGAGTTGCCAAACTCCCACAGTCCCAGGCCTGTCCATTCTCTGATGTTCTCTTCCCACCTCTTCCTTTGTCCGATGAGAGAAATACACTTGTCAATCCAAACAAGTTTCAACCAGGCTATGACAACACACAGTGCCATTTAGTTTGCAGTGACTGTTTTGAAAATTGAGTTTCAGCCGTTTAAACAAAATATATATTAGGGTTATCGTTATAATCTATCTTAATTTTTTAAACTTGAAGTAATACAACAAATTAAAGGCTAAGCTTTCGAATTATTTGAAGTAAAAACATGCCAAGTTCATTTTGATGTGCATGTTGAAATGGTAGACTCCATAGGCATATGATCACATGGTTATGGAGCAATGAATAAAGCGGTACGAATATAAAAATATAAACTTTTTGAAGGTTTGATTCCAATGTTTCTTTGCGTTGGCGTTTACGTGGTTTTGCACCTGAACTAGTCATATATATACTAGATTTAACCCATGCTGAGTTGAACTGTCATTCTATATATATATTCACGGTCTCTGACTATATTCAGACCATATATTCTTTGTTATGTTCCTGACTAGTGCACATTGCCATTTCAATATAGTGCTGCCATCTGGTGGAAACCATCTGTACCATTATGCGGTAAACCATATCAGTGGTGCTATCTAATGGCAGAGTTAACAACACTCACAACTATGTGATTTAAAATGGATGCCACTCTGGCCAAAGTGACGAAAGTTAGTAAAAACGATCAAAATTAATATGAAATGTGTACAGTAGGCACAAAAACCCATGCCATTAACAACCCATACATGCTGAAGCATCAGTGGAGTCTGATGATGTGCTTTGGCAGCGCCGATTAACAGAGGAGTAGTGATCAGAACAACTCTTAAAACTTAACCACCGTTTGGTATTATATATATAATGGGGGGTGCGTGAGGGGATGGCAAATGGTAAATAGTTTTGAAACTCACACTTGCTGACCATTAGATTTCTAGGACCTTTATGCAATCACCCTATCTACGCCCATCTGGCTCCTTGCCTGACAGGTCAGTGCAGACTACGACATTCATCCTCCTGGAAATGCTTTCTGTTCATGGATCCTGGTCACGGCATTCGTGTCAAGGGAGGTGTTTTTGCAAATGGGAAAGATGACGCCGAGAGAAGGAGTCAAACCCACACTTCTTGCCATTCCAGGGCTAGCGTCTTAAAGTTGCATGTTGCGATGAAATATAATTTTGTCAAAATTAAAACAGCTACTTACATTTGATCCAATATATCCAACTTAGATATTGGTGATTTAGCTAATGATTTGGGACAGCATATACAGACTAACCAGTGAATTTATAAGCTCACCCCTTTAGGCTCTCACTTTGAAACACCCATTATGCAGGGAGGCCATTAACCAACTAGGCCAATCTTGTGACCTCATTAGCCCCTCCGCAACCAAGTAAGCCTACTGTGCAGGGCCATAGAGGGGAAGTGGAAATGAGGTGGATGTTGCCCCTCCCCTCTATGTTGGATATTCAATGCTGTTTTGTCAATTCTATAAATATAATTGGTCGTAATGCGAAGCATTACGTTTGATGCGAGGGAAGGAGGAGACCCTCCCCCGGGCTGTCGCGCAGCCTGACACCTCGGCCGACGCCGCCGCGCGCCCCCCCCCCCCCCCCCCCCCCCTTCCCCCGGCCCCCTGCCGCGCAGCATTCGCGCCTCACCCGACGCCCGCTGCTCACCCCCTCTCCCCCCCCCCCCCCCCCCCTCCCCCGGGCCGGCAGCATTCACACCTCACCTGCCATCGCCGTCCCCCCTCCCTTCCCCTTATAAGGCCGCCTCCGGCCTCCCTCAGGCACTCGCCCTCCTGCCGCCTTCCAGATCTCACCCCTTTTTCTCCACCCACTACCCATCTCTCCTTTCTCCTTTCCTTCTGGTGGAGGGCTCCTCGGCTCCCCCTCACTGACAACCTGATCTTCACCATGAACTCTTGCTCCATCCGAGCCCACACATTGACTCTCTTGCCTTTCTCCTTATGAGCCCTTACATCCATGTCATTTACTCTTGCCTTGCTCCTTATGAGCCCTTACTTCCATGTCACTTATCTTTGCATTGCTCCTCATGAGCCTATTACCTCCTGTTGACCTTGTTGTACCTTACCTTGTTCCTCTGTCTCCTACTGAGGCGCACAATAAACGCCTCTTTTCTCCACCCCTGCCTCGTTTTCCTCCTTTTCGCGCATCAAACAATTTGGGTAATTTAAATTTGCACATTTGTCAATTAAAATTGCATCTGCCATCGGGACTATGTATGGTATGAGGGAGGATGAGACCTGGATGACATAACAGTAAATAATAACAGAGCAATAATATGTACATGAGAAATGCAAATTCATTATGGGGCTGTCACATTATGACGCATTGCGCAAACGTATGGCGACGTATGTGATTTTTTGCCATTAGGTCGTTATGTGTTACACGTGCATTAGGCGAGCATTGGTATACATCAGTGGTGGTGAGCTGGTGGTGGCCAAAGCCTGTGCCTGGCTGAGGGGTCACCCCCTGGGTCAGGGTGGCAGCAGGGGGTCAGCTGGTCGGTGTCCGTCTCGGTGTAGGAGCTCCGATGTGTCCCCTCCGGTAGTCAGGGCGCCTCTGGTGGCATGGGGCTATGGCACTAATCCGTTCCCAGAATGGGATGATGTCACATATGTGCTGGTACCTGTAGGATAACAGCCCCCAGTACAACTCGTACGTGTTGTTTTAATGCTTTTTTTTTAATAACCCAGATTGTCAGCTTCTACAATAATAAAATACTTTAAATCCTATTTTGCTGTACTTCTATCGGTTATTGAAAAAAATTAATTAAGTTTTAGATGAAGCCACCATTTTTTTCACCCCGAGCGATTTCGTTTATTCAACCCGAGTCTATAGCATGTGCGCATGCGCCAAACAGTGGCTGGGTTGACCCGAGTTGATTAATCGAGTAAGCCCTTAATGTCGTTATTTAATCAATTATACACATGCATTTATTCATTTACGATGCTAAAAGGTTTACTGCGCAGAATCTTGATGACTTTGCCTGTGGCGATGAAACGCGCCTCCCCCCTCTCCCCCCCCCCCACTCCAGCAGCCCCACACCCACCCCAACCCCCCAATTTGAACCACAAACACTGACTCCAAGAGTAGTGTTAAAGGTGCATAGTCCGATGAAGCATCAAATTTTCAAAACCAAAACACTCACCTAGATTTCATTCTACATATTTATCTTAGATACTGGTGCAGTTATTAAAGTTGCATAGTCCGATGAAACATCAAATTTTCAAAACAAAAAAATATCACCTAGATTTAATTCTACATATCTAACTTAGATACTGAGGCACTTATTAAGCATTTATCGTCACCCAGAAGGGAATACTGGAGCAATTTAATAGAACCCATTACTGCAGAAGTCTATGGTATCAGAGTTTTGTCAAGTTTGCCAAAATTAATTTTGCATGGTTGCACTTCAAATATCTCAAAAGTTAGCCATTTAAAATAGAAGTTACTTCAAGCTAAAGTAAGGTACATTGTAACGATCAACCTAATGTACTTATCTCAGAAAATGTCAGAAACTCAAAACCATTGGACTATGCAACTCTTTGTTGTCACCTAGAAGGGCATGGGGAGTCAATTTAATAGAACCTGTTACTGCATAAGCCTATGGCATCAGAGTTTTGGCATGCTTGCCAAAATTAATTTGGCATGTTGTCACTTCAAATATCTCCATATTTAGCCATTTAAACTAAAAGTTACTTCAACCTAAAGTAAAGTAGCTTATAATGATCAATGTAATCTATTTATCTCAGAAAATGACAGAAACTCAAAGCCATCGGACTATGCAACTTTAATGAGGCGGGTTTGTTTGGTTTTTGGAATGTTATATCCTGGCAACATCTAAGGTCCTATCAGGATGGGTACCGAATTGTGACAGTACGAACTCATGGCGACTTTATAGTGGTGTCCTACTGGGAAATCAGGCCGCCAGCACCATGACCCAATATTTGACTCAGTCACATTATCCTGACACTATTGCGCTAACCAGTCCTTGTCCTATCCTATTAATGCTGAGTGCTGAGCTAGGAAGTGACAAGACTAAATTTGGTAAGTCATTGGTTTGACTCACCCGGGAATTGAACTCCTGATTTCCCGCATTGGAGGCCTACCCTCTACCGATTAGGCCACCACGTCCGGTGTGTGTGGGTGCGGTGGGGGGGGGGGGGTACAGAGGCAGGAGGATTGAAGTTATTCCAACATGCTAAAGCTAAGATTCCTTACATGCGGTATGCGGTATGCGAATGCGGCAAAAAATCGGAAAGCATCTGAAGTGGGCGTGCCTACTCGCCTAAGCCATTTGCGCGCACGCCAAGAGTGCGCTTATTATATACGCAATTTACGGATCGGGGGTACCGATCAGGGATGGTAGCAGCAGGGATATCACTATCCCATTTTAACTCACCCGTCTCCAGGCGCTCCAGACGAAGTGCCATCGTCCCGTACTGGGGATCCTTAGTCGGGTCGGGTTGAGGAGAGCCCTCGTCGTCCGACTCGTACTCCCTAGCCAGTGCCTTCAAGGCGACGGTAGGTGGCGCAGATCCCTCCGCCCCGGCTGGGGAAGGGTTTCGCTTTGCCACACGTTGAGACGTCCGCCTATGGGGTGAACGCCTATGGGCGGCTGCAGCAGAAAGTCGAGAATTATTAGTCGACTTACCTGGAGATGAGGGGGGAAGCTCATCATCCGTTTCAGTATCCTTCGGACGCCTGTTGGTGACCAAAGTGAATTCCCCCTCAGTTTCCATAGGAGTGACATGAGGGGAGGTTGTCCCGCTGTCGGCCCATGACTGGGACACAGGGTTACTACAGTAAGGAACCTTGGCCGTAGCCGCGGATCCCTCATCTATCACAAGTGATAGTTTATGCTTCAGCCTACGGGCTGGTGGAATGAGATTCCAATCGGTCACCGTGAAGACTTTTATGTCTCCGGTGACACCATCTAGTATGCGGCATACTTCAGGGTTTTCCTCGGGGCCCTTACCCGACACTCCTGCGGCGGAGGTGGCCGATTCCATACCTGACCGCCTAAGCGATCAGGCCTGTCCCAGGCTACCACCCGATAGAAAGCGTCGAGTTTCTTTACGAATTTAAAGAATTAGCCAACTTGCCCATTAGTTTTAGATGAGGAGAGGCGACTGAGCATTACGGAACGGTCACACACAAGGGTGCTGAGTGGAAACATATGGTAGTGGTGGGGGTGATGAGACGCTTGCCGCTTACCGCGTAGATGGAATCCTCCCATTCGCATACTGTATACTGCATACCACATATCGCGTATAAGGAATCTTATCTTTAGCTTGGTTTAACAAAACCAAAATCGAATAAAAACAAATGTTTTGATTATAATTTTGACCATGTCTGCATGTAATTAACCTATATATAAGGAGGTTAGAGACGGATCATAAAATGCATCACCAGATTTGACACGCCATAGAACCAATCGGGTAGCATCATAACACACACACGGTCAAGAACATGTTTCAGCTTCTTTTGCTCGGCATTCAAGGTGAGTAAAACAAAGATTCCATATATATGCGGTATGTGAATGCGAATGCGACAAAAAAAAATTGAAAAGCATGTAAATGTACAGCGGTGCTTCCATTATGTTCGGATGCGAATGCGAATGCGGTACTCTATGGACCGATCGGTGCAAATGCGAACGCGAATGCTGCTCCATTTGCCATAGGAAACCAGCAACTTTGACTTTTCTTCACAAATTTAGAGCGAGAAAGACTGACAATCGCATGGGTATATCATGCTGCATGCCGCATTCGCATGCCTCATATATGGAATCTTAGCTTAAGGCTTGTTTTGTTTGTTTGTTTGTTGGGGTCTTACATCCTGGCAACATCTAGGGTCATATCAGGATGGGTACCGACTTGTGACTGTGTGCACTCATGGCGACTGTACAGTGTTGCTGCTCCACTGGGAGTCCAGGCCACCGCCACCGTGACCCGATTTCCAACTCAGTCACATTATCCTGATACCAAAGTTTTTACCGCAACCTAGCCTGGCGCTCGGCATTATTAGGATATGGCAAGGACTGGTTTTCTCAGCATCAGGATAATGAGACTGTGTGTGATATTGGGTCAAGGTGGCAGCGGCTGGGGTCTTCCAGTGGGGCAGCACTATAAAGTCGCCATGAGTGTGCACTGTAACAATTCGGTACCGATCCTGATATGTACTCAGACGTTGCCAGGGTGTAAAACCCCAACAAACAAAACATTACTCAGCTGTAGGAATCAAAGTGATGAATCTATCTATCCGTCTATCTATCTATCTGCCGATCTATTTGTCACTAAAACCAGGTGGGTGGAGTTTACGCAGTGTCGGCCTAAAGGGGCTGTCACACTACGACGTATGGCCTTAGCGTATGCCGATGTATGCGATTTTCGACCACCACGTCGCCATACGGCATCATAAGTTACGTATATGTTGGGCATACGTTGAGTACGCTCGGGATACGGTGTCATAGGTTGGCGTAGGTCGAGCTGCTAAAAAAATGTGTGTGCATGTTCAAAATTGTCGCCGTATGGCTCATACATTTCTCATATGCTCGATGTATGCTCAGCATACGTTGGCGTACATTATGCACACGTTAGGGGTAGGTCGGGATAGGTTGGAACACGTTAGCCATACTTCAGCCTGTTGGGAACGTGCAGTCCACATACAGCCAACGGATGCATAACGTACTCCAAATATACTTCGAACGTATGCCTGCCGTATCTCCAGCATACTTAACATATGTGCCGTACTTCTAGCGATGGAGTAAGATACGTAACGTTGGTCAGCATACCGTCACCGTATGCAAACCTTTTGCGAACGTTTTGTGAGGCACATGAATGCTCTCAATAGGTCAGAGATATGTTCTGCATACGTTACCTACATTGTGTGTATGCCCATTTCTATCCCTTGCAGCCCGAAAAGTTTGGCGTATGCCAACCTAGTTTGATTTGAAATTTATTTCAACACGTTATGCACACGCCGGCGCCATAAGTCGTAGTGTGACGGGGCCTTTAGGGTTGCTGGCACCGTGAGCAAGCTGACCATCATCATCATCATCATCATCATGCTGTCGGTCACGATGCTACAAAGACTACTTTCATTACTTGACTGCCGCTCTCCGTGCTGTTTTTTCCGGTTGTACATTTCATGAAAGCTGCCTGCAAAAGTGTTGAAGTGCTGCTGGCTTTTGCAAGTTACCAGCGGCACTCTCTCGGGGAGCAAATAGAGGTTTCACACCGGCAAGAACATGTCAAGACAGGCCCATCTGTCTATCTATCTATCTATCTAGAATTTCTAGAAATTATATTTGGTGCCCCCTGCCACCTGGCGCCCCTGGCGACCGCCTGGGTTGCCGGTAGGGTAAATAAAAGATCACCCCCATACTTGTAGTAGGGGTGAAAACCAACCCATTAGAAAAATTGGCAAAACATTTCGACATGATGGGAAAATGAACTGAGCTGATAAATTCTTAATTTAAGAAGCAACATTTATTCTTGATATACTTCTTCATATTCCCCCGCTACTTTTGAGTTGAACAATATAATAAAACGTCTAGTTTAATAGACTTGAATTATTCAAAGTGAAATCGACGGGGTTCTATCGCCGCCATTTTATCCTTTTGCATTCTCTCCCATTTCAACAACTCTTTGCCGATATAAGTAGCCATTTGATACTGGAACCAGAGTTTCTATACTTCCTGTTCCATACTAAAGCTATTTTCGCCCGTATTTAGACTACAGTAACACCTCTCTAACTGACCACCTCCACAGATCGACCACTCCCTATATCGATCGCTTCATTTGGGTCCCAACACTACCAATGTAACCATATTCTAACTCCCTAAACCTCCCTCCTCCCTAAATGGACCACTTATTGAAAAAGTCGGTCCCAAGGTCGGTCGATTTAGAGAGGTTTTACTGTACGTTCACCTTCACCCCTAATGTATGCACGGGGTCAATCTTTTATCTACCGGTAGGCTACCTTCAGTCGGCTCTGAGTTTACAGGCATTTCAGTCATTCCATTTTCCAGCCCTTACATTTGTGCACGGTCATGAGGCATCTGATGCGGCCGTCAGCAGCAGCAGCTTGGAGAAACAACGGAACGCCGCGAACCGGATCAAGCTGGTTGGCGCCAAAAGTGTAGGCGGTTACGGCGGATCTGGGTATGGCAGAAGACATGGTCACGAATCTCAAAAGGAGGTCATTATTCCCATCAAAATCCCATACATGGACGAAAATGGTAAGGATTCCATTTGTATACAGCTGCACCAGCTAGTAGAAAGGGCCCTTTCAGATATTAGGTAACACTATTTTTTGGTCAAAATTAGACACCTGCCTACCCCTGTTGTAACGCTTAAAAGCGCTAAACCATACGCCACATGAAGCTTTTATTTATATATATATAATGCTTATATTTCACATATGATATATGTGATGCATAAGCATGATACAAGTATAATTAATCAGAAGCTTTCACACATTATTATATTCTAACTCATCTCCTATACTGATTTGTTATTACATTGTTCATCTATTATGCAACCGGGCCGATTGCGTCGCCTTCAAACGCTGTAACTTGTCTGGCGGCGCTCACTCATATATAAATCATGGGCAGAGTTACTGAGTGCACTTGCTATCCGGACCGCACTTCATCCACACCTCTCTCTATCGCCTCTCTGCTGGCCATGCTCCTCCTTGATTATGTCTGAAAAGAGTTCCAGGAGGGGGAGCCCGCCAGCATTTCACTTTCTACTCTTACTCTATCTGTGTCTTTGGCTCGCCGGCTGGTCACCATAGAGCAAATAGACATGGTCCTTTGACTCAACTCTCCTCATTTCTCTTTCCTATACTCTACCCTTTTTTTTTTCTCCCAGGCTAGCTTCTCCCCCAGATCAAGGGAGTTGTTTGCTTGGGGGGGCCCTTTACCATATCGTTTCTCTCGCTTTGTTCTTGTTGCTGGAACCGCTGGACCCACTTTTACCCGTCCCTTCCTCCTAAACCCTTGCTGCTGTCGACTGGATACGAGGCTCTGCTACCGCCGGACCGGAGAGATTCGGGGGCCACCCCAATGCTTTGCCATTTTGAATGTTGTAAAGACATCCCCAGCTTCTACAACCGTCCCTACTGAAGATTAATCTTCAACCAAAGATTGGACCGATTTATCGGGGCCTTTCTATATTGCTGAGGTTCTGCACCCGGTAACCGTCGTAAGGTTACGAACAACCGCAAAAGCAAGACTGAGCGTGGCCAGACAAGTTAAGCCCCAGTCACACCTACCCGGATCAGGAGCCGGACGAGCCCTGGACGGTGATAAACATGTATGGCATAAACATGTATGCACACATGCAATAAATGATCTGATGAATATAGCTAAGACAAAACTAGCCACAGTTAAACATTTTGAGCTAAGAAACATACAATTCCACACAAAACAATCAGTGATATCCACATCACCATTATTAATTTGTGTTCTAAATATTAAAATGCCAAATGTGTCAACATATCCTTGTTTCAGAGAAATATAGAACCAATATCTGATTAACCATACTAATTTTCTAGTTCTACATATGTCATTAACCATAGGATATAAATAAAAACATGAATATAATAAGTAAAACTCACTCTGGCTATGGCTCTAACACTAATCTGAGTGCCCAGATTTGTCTAAATCTAAATGCACATGGCATAAGATGTGCATATTATATTGATGTAAATGCAATGCTGGATAAAAGATTAATATCTTAATTTATTATATACATTTTTTTAGTTGGTATTCTATGTATCAAACAAGAGCTGAGATGAGCTCAAACTAGCACATTTCATAGCTGCACCCAGTGTATTAGCATGTGCCATGTACTTCTCGCGGGTTTGTTTTGCTCTGACGCATCCCACAATGCACCGCGCCGCTGGAACGGTGATGTAGTCTATTGCCAGTGGGGTAAGCAGTGTGAAAACAAGACGTCATGTGACATATATCTATGTAGCTGAACACTAGCAGACTACAAGGACTACGTCACAGGTCAGGTGTCCGCCAGGAGTTGTACATTGAACCCTAATAAGGACTCACTCGCTGAACCACAAACACTGACTCCAAGAGTAGTCATAGCTGGACTATGATGCATAATACACACAAGTGAGCTTGATTTTTAGCTCGCGTATTTGGCGACGGCCAATGAGGGGGTGGGGTAGTTGATTGTTGGAATTTTATATCCTGGAAACATCTAAGGTCGTATCAGGACAGGTATCGACTTGTGACAGTGCTCACTCATGGCGACGTTATAGTGGTGCCCCACTGGGAGATATAGATAAACATTGTGTGTTACTGTTAGAACCAACAACTCAACAGCTTCTTTATAATTGATTCATACCATAGCAGTTTTTATTTGGTTTCAGACTGGGTTGCCATTCACCCTTGCTCTGTTTAGGGCTGAATCAGTTGTATTCGTTCTTTGATGCGCGAGAAGGAAGAAAGCAAGGCGGAGGTGGAGAAAACAGAGGCGTTTATTGGGACGCCTCACAGCATACAAGCTATACAAGGAAGAGTACAAAAGGCAGCTCAGAAGGAGCAAGGTAAAACAACAGTACAGTGGAGAGTAAAAAAGGAGCTCAGAAGGAGCGAACAGTATAACTTATGCTAGGGTAGGAGGAGCTCGTGGGAGCTTAGAGTTCAGGGGAGGGGCGCCGAGGAGCCCTCCACCAAAAAGAAGGAGAGTAAAGAAGTAGAAGCAGTAAGAGTGAGTTGGGTGGGTGGGTGGAGAAGAAATCGATGCTGCAGGGAGGACGGCTGGAGGGCGAGTGCCTGAGGGAGGCCGGCGGGCGGCCTTATAAGGGAGGGAGCTGAAGGGCGAGGGGGGAGGTGAGAAAGCGGCGGGGCAGGGCATCAGGTGTGCAGGGCGACAGGGGTGAGAGAAAGCTGAGAGAAAGCTGAGGGGCGGATGACAGGGCAGGTGGGAAAGCTGCGCGATGGCAGGCGAGGCGGGGGGAGGGTCTCTACCTTCCCTCGCATCAAACGCAATGTGAGCATTACGGCCAATTCGATGGGCTTACGTTTTCGCCTTTTTCCCCTACCCCACCCCTACTACACCTTCTTTCAAAACCTATTACCTAACATTTTGCTTTAAATTGACATAAAACCTGTCTGATGTAAGTCCCCACTGCAATCTCAGACTTCCGATCCCATCATTAGGCCACACAATACGGAACACTTGTGATGGGATTAAAGAATGGGCAGGTTTCTCGCATTTCGTATTGGTGATTGGATCCACTGATTTGCATATTTACAATATAATATATATATGTGTATTGGAGATGTTATATCTTTTTGAAAAAAGAAGAGAGAAAGCAAAGGAAGAAAGAAGTGTTTAAAGACAATTCTAGAATAATGCAATACCATGTGATGCATGCTCACCAAGTGCATAATACATATGTTGAACTGGAATTGTATGCAATTACTAATACAACTAATAGTCAATTTATATTATGCTTCTATTATCGAACAGGATTTTCATGTGGTTATTATTGCAACGGATATAGTCATTTATGTACCAACAAATTATAATGAACGGCTGGAAGACAGTGCCAGTGACTTCAAAATCATCACCTAGGACCTTTAGCAATGTTCTGGTGCAATATGAAAATCATATTTCAATTTCACTGATACGGTGTAGAATCGTTGTTCATGATCCAGGTCATCGTTTCAAGGCTATATCGACAATATTTCAATGTCACTAATTTTCTTCAAAATCATCACCTAGGATCTTTAGCAATGTTTTGGTGCAATATGAAAATCATATTTCAATTTCACCAATACGGTGTAGAATCGTTGTTCATGATCCGGGTCATCGTTTCAAGGCTATATCGACAATATTTCAATGTCACTAATTTTCTTCAAAATCATCACCTAGGACCTTTAGCAATGTTCTGGTGCAATATGAAAATCATATTTCAATACGATACGGCGCAGAATCGTTCGTTGTTCATGACCCGGGTCATCGTTTCGAGGCTACATCGACAATATTTCAACATCACTAATTTTCTTCAAGACCATCACCGAGGACCTTTAGCAATGTTCTGTTGCAATATGAAAATCATTTTTCAAATTCACCATTTGGAGCCCAGTGTCCTGACTCAACAGATCCCGGTGTAAAGATTTCAAATTCCCCCCTGATTGAAATTGCCCCACGGGAACTTGAAAACGTTTTCAAATTCATCCCACGGTTTAACCCACAAATATCACAGCACCTGCGAGCCATGTTTTAAGTATAACCGACGTGTAACTTTTAGCTCCATTGGATTTGTGTTTACTAGTAGCAGCCCGGTGTGGCGTTTTCAGCCGTGTGCCGTGTTCAGCCGTGTGATTAGACTCAAACTCAAGGCATTGTCAATGGTCGTGAGCAATCTTCATACACAAAATACACAACAAGTGAAATATCTCTAAAACCAGACCACCTATTGACAAATCGATTGGTACACATATACAAAACATCTTCACCAAAAGGATTATATTAAATTTATAAGGTTTGGGTTCTTGATTTCTATTAATTTTGATTAAAACTAATGTTTTGCACTGCGCGTACGTTCAAACTCAAGACATTGTCAATGGTGGTGAGCAATCTTCATACAGAAAATCCAGGAAAAGTCAAATATCTCTAAAGCCACACCACCTAGAAACAAATCGCTTGGTACACATATAGAAAACATCTTTACCAAAAACATTATATTAAATTTATAAGGTTAGTGACTCACGACCATTGACAATGCCTTGAGTTTGAGTCTATGCACACGGCTGAACACAGTACATGGCTGAAAACGCCACACCGGGGGGGCCGGGGTGCGGGTGCCCTCTGTGGCCCCCCCCCCCTAAATCCACCACTGACGGTATATAGATAGCATAATGACAGCAGTTACAATCCCAATTTGCCGGTGCCTGACAACCATCCAGCCCCAGGATATTCCATCCAAGGGTACGAGTGACCTGGAATATTTATGTGCCAATGATGTGGCAAGATAAGTGAAAATGGTGGTGGTTTTTTTTAAATTCTAATAAATTAGTTTGGAATTTACGACCTAGACAATAACCATTAAATATATACACTGTAAATTATACAGCATATATTTATATATATTATCCATAATATGGAACACCATTTCTTTTTTTATTCAGTATTTAGACATGTCATTAAATGTTTAATGATATGTCTAAATCGAATTAATGAGGTCATCAAATATTTAATGATCTCATTAATTCGATTTGATCATATCATGAAATTAATTCGATCTAGACATATCATTAAATATTTAATGATATCATTAATTCGATTTGATCATATCATGAAATGTATTTGAACATATGTTTAAATCGGGGTACTTTTTTAAATTCTATTTAATCATATGATCAAATACATTTGAACATATGATTAAATGTATTTTATCATACCATTAAATCAATTTCATGATATGATTAAATAAAGTACATTTAGACATATGTTTAAATGTATTTAGACTGATCATCAAATCGATTTTATGATATGTTAAAATACACCCATATCATTAAATAGATTAGATGATCTCTTCAAATAGATTTGATGATCTGTTTAAATAGGGCTTAGACTCCTTTGATCATATCCCTGTGCCCCCCCCCCCCCCGTCCCGCTTCATCTCACTCCCCCTTACCCTGCCCCTCTCCCGTCCCCCACCCCCCGTCCACCGCCCCTCTCCCGGTCTCCCCCCTCACCCTCTTGCCCATCCCCTTCCTCCTCATCCGGTCAGAAGAATTTAATCAGATCATTAATTGCACATGACACAAGGTGGCACCATTTAATGATGTCATAAAATGAAGTTCACACAGTTTCCACTAGGTGGCTCCACATCCGGGTTAAGCTAGGGGCAGACAGACATCTCCCCCCTCTCCCTCACCATTTATAATCACATAATGCGTATACATCACATAAATTCTGGCACACCTCTTTATATATAGGTTATTCTCTTTATATATAGGTTATTCTCTTTAAATATATATCATTATATATATGAAGAGTTGAGGCACAAAACCCTGTAAACGCCAATCCCAAAATATAATTAAATGTAAAAGATTTGTACCTGAAAATAATGTTAATTCTGACTAATTCCAGTTTTGTTGTGATGACGTCATTATGGAGCAATGACCAAAAGAGTAGGAATGTAACAAAATTAAATTTTGGTAGATTTGATTCCAATGTTTATCCCAATTTTTAAATTGGCATTTACAGGGTTTTGCATCTGAACTCTTCATATATTCTGGCACTCCTTTTATATGTATGGTTATAATGATGATAATTAATTCTTTCTTTTAATGATAGCAAGTCAAATATTTATTGTTGCCTCTGTTTATTCAGTCTGTTAGCAATACTACATATATTTAATCTATCCCACAAAAGAAACCAAAAGAATACTAGTATGATTTTATGCTTAAGTGAAATTTACACATCAACACCATGCATTTACACAAAAATACTTTTTTCTTGTATGACATAACCTTGTCTGCTTAACTGTAATCAATAAAATCTTGTTTGACTTTGTTGTGTATTGTTAAAAGGATTTCTGGATTTATTACACGAGTGATATTAGCATATTGCTCCATTTGTATCAAATCTAAATCCAAAAATGAAAGTTGTTTTTTTCAACTTTTGCACAACCTTCATAGGAACATGGATTCTGCTATTATTTGCTATTATTTGGAAGGTTTTAATTTTTGGTGTCCATGTCACAATTTAGTGCGCAGTTTCCGAGAATGACCCATATACATGTGTACAGTCCACAATTGCTTATCCATAATTCTTAAATCCAAAAACCTATTTTTTTCCCCGGGAAAGTATATAAATAAATTGTAATTCTATTTAGTCTGTATTTATCCTACTTAGTGCAACTATTGTTTTCACACAGCATATAAATAAACTGTAATGTTATTTATAGTCTTTACTTATCCCATATAGTGCGAATATTCATACATTTCTTTGGAAGAAATATTAATGCGTTTGATTATGGTTAATTTAAAGCCGTATATGGTTAAGTTTTACATGTTTATGTTCAAAATCATATGTACATATATATATTATATATGTATATATATATGCTGTATAATCTATTATGGGAATAGAAAAAAAGAACACGACCACTCCAGTGTTTTGTTCTGGTTACCAGGGGCCAATAATAAATTACTGTATATATATACTAAATACTAATGGCATATATATATATATGTATATATATATATGTGTTTGTATGTATATATGCCTTTAGTATTGAGTGATCCCACCACTGCGTGTACAAAAACTGCAATCAAAAAAGAAAAACACCATAAAACAAAATCAAACACCCTGATATATGGTGAGGACTACACTATCAAAGACATTTGTATTAATTAATGCCTTTTTTTGGTGCTCGATCTAGCCTAATGGGGTGAACAAAAAAAGGCTCATTTGGACATCCACTGGAAAATGTTTGTCACTTCTGTAGTTCTAGGTCACCGTGAGTCACTCAGCACATTGCCCTAATAGGAATAATTGACGGTCACCCCAAATAACAGAATGGTCCATGCTATGAACAATAACCCCCCTCCCTCCCCGTCACTGGGTGCATCGTTTTAGCGAAACCAAGCAATTTAATAATAAATATATTATTTCTTTTACATACAGAGACTGTGAAATTGTAATCGATATGAAATATAATGTTTATCTTCCTAAACCTGGCTTGTTCTAGACAGTTTGGCCACCATGCATTTTGGTCTTAGATAACCCAGTCTTCATTTTGTCGCAATGCACCACTAAAAAAGCAGCAGACTGGGGAAGAGACTAATTATTAATTATTTGGAAATTAAAAGTTAAATAATTTGAACATATGAAGGGTAGCGTACGCGTTCATAAATGTAATATGTGTCCTTTGCATATCTGTTGCATATCCGTTGATAGCTGGCCTGATCCGTTACAAGTTTTGAGCATGCACAAAACTTGTAACAGATTGCGCCGACTGACCTATGCGGTTATTATCCGTTACCGTCCATTCCCCATCCGTTACATATCCATTACATGTCCGTTACCCATCCGTTACATAATCGATACATTTCAAGTCCGAATAACACCGGACTGGAATATTCTTTGTCTGGTTCTGTCCGTTGCTCAATCCGCCATACTGTGACAGGCACTTTATGTTGAATTCATATCCTATTTGAAGCTGCATAGTCTGATGAAAACATCAAATTTTTAAAACAAAGCCAATTATCTAGTTTAATTCGACACATCTAACTTAGATACTATTGCACTTATTAAACATTTATCACCACATAGAAGGGAATACTGAGACAATTTAATAGAACCGGCCCGCTACTGCAGAAGCTTATGGTGTCAGAGTTTTGGCATGCTTACTGAAATTAATCTTGAATGTTTGCCATTCAAATATCTCAAAAGTTAACCATTTAAAATTAAAATAAAAAATTACTTCAAACTAAAGTAAGGTCGATTATGACGATCAACCTAATATATTTATCTCAGAAAATGACAGAAACTCAAAACCATCGGACTATACAACTTTAATAACAATTGTCAGTGTGCTTATAGTAAAACAGACACAACGAGTAGATAATGGAGTATAGAGGGAGAGTGGCACAGACTGGGCAGCCAGACGACGAGCTGGCAGCATCGAGGTAAGAACTGCTATACACACTTTATGCTTTCATCGCGACTTATCTAATTAATACGGAACGCCATTTCTTGTTTTACTCAGTATTTAGAAATATCATTAAATATTTAATGATATGTCTAAATCGATTTCATCATATCATTAAAAAGTATTTAACGATCTGTTCAAATAATTTATGATACATTTAAATATTCTATATTTGATGAGATCATAAAATCGATTTAATGATGTCATAAAATGCATTTGAAGATATCATCAAATGCATTTGATGATCTCTCTAAATGGTAACATATGTCAAACTATTTTTTTATCATCTCTTTGAATTGATTTAATGATATGATGAAATAGACTGTATTTGAACATATGTTGAAATGGATTTGATTATATGATAAAATCGAGTTAAACATGTCATTAAATACTTCTGGAACTAACAAAAACTGATGCTCCCTATTATTGGAAGTATTTGAATAGATGTTAGGGAGAGGTAGGGAGAGAGGGATGGGGGAGGAAGAGGGGGAGAGGGAGAGAATTAGAGGGGAATGGGGGGAGGGGGGAAAGGATGGGGAGGTGAAGGGGAGGGAGAGGGAGATGCGGAAGAATGGGCGATTCGGGAGAGTGGGGGAGAGGGGAGGGGGACGGGAACGAGGGAGGTGTGGAGGAGGGGGCGGAGAGGGGGATGGGGATGGGGAGGGGAGGATGGGTGTTGTGGGGGTGATGAAAATGGGAAACATTGCGCCCAGAGCGGGATTCGAACCCACATCTCTTTGCATTCCAGGCTTAACTCATGGTGGAGCCACCTAGTGGAAACTATGTGAAGTTCATTTTATGACATAATTAAATGGTGCCACCTTGTTTCATGTGCAATTAATGATCTGTTCAAATACTTCTGACCCCCACGATAGGGAGCGGGGGAGGGCGTGGATGAGGAGGAGGGGAACAGGGGAGAGGGGAGGGGAGAGGGGAGGGGGAGAGGGGACAGGGAGAGGAGATGGGGATGAGGGAGGGGACGAGGGAGGGCCACGGGGAGGGGAAGGGGGACGAGGAGAGGGGGAGTGGATGGGGCACGAGAGGGACGGCGAAGAGGGAGGGGGAGAGGGACGGGGGAGAGGGAGGGGGAGAGGGAGGGGGCCAGCGATGGGGAGAGGGATGGGGAGAGGGAGGGGGAAGGCGAGAGGGAAGGGGAGAGGAAGGGGGTAGAGGGAGAGAGGGAGGTGGACGGGGGAGAGGGACGGGGAGGGGGAAGGGGAGAGGGATGGGGAGGGGGAGAATGAGGGGAACGGGAGGAGGAGAGGGAGATGGGGACGGGAGGGGGATTCAAGTATCCGATGTCCAGGGAGCATTCATTATCTAGGAGTCAACTAAGTCCTATTTAAACAGATCATCAAGTCGATTTGAAGAGATCATCAAATCGATTGAAAGATTAATGAGGACCTTTCAGTTTGCATGAGGCTCTCGTCAGATGGCGACTCATGCCCGTCTCTGTAATGCTTTGGTTGAATAGAAGCACACACACAGCTTAGGTGTGTTGTGGGGTGTAGGTATGTGGTGGGGCTGTAGGTGTGTGGTGAGGGTTTAGGGATGTGGTGTAGGTATGTGGTGTTTGTGTGGTGGTGTAGGTGTGTGGTGGGGTGTAGGTGTGTGGTGGGGTGTAGGTGTGTGGTGGGGGATTAGGGATGCTAAAGATTGTGAGGTGCCACTCTGCAAGACAACCCTACACCTCCACCACAAACCACCTACATCCCCACCACACACACTGTCAACCCCCACCACACACACCTACACCCCCACAACATCCCTAAGCCCCCACCACACACCCCTAAATCCCCACACACACCACACACCTACAACACCAAACACATACCACACACCTACACCCCACCACCACACACCTACGCCCCCACCACACACCTACACCACCACACACACCACACTCCTACACCTCCACCACATCCCTAAACCCTCACCACACACCTACACCCCCACCACACCCCTAAACCCTCACCACACACCCACCACACACATACACCCCAACCACACACACACCACATCCCTAAACCCCCACCACACACATACAGTCCCACCACACCCCTAAACCCTCACCTCACACCCTATACCCCACCACACAACTACACCCCCACCACACACCTACACCCCACCACACTCCTAAACCCCCAACCCCACACACCACACACCACCACCACACACCTACACCCCCCACACACCTACACCCATCCCTAAACCCTACCACACACCTACACCCCACCACACACACACCTACACCCCCACCACATACTTACACCCCCACCACACACCTAACCCTCACCACACACCTACACCCTTTTTTTTGTTTACCCCCACCACACAACTACACCCCCACCACACACCTAGACCCCCACCACACAACTACACCCCCACCACACACCTACACCCCCACCACACTCCTACACCCCCAAGACACACACACCACATCCTACACCCCCACACACCTTCACCCCCACACACCTTCACCACATCCCTAACCCTCACCACACACCTACACCACACCCATCTACACCCCCACCACATCCACACACCTACACCCCCACCACACACCTACACACACACCTACACCCTGTCCATACCACACCTACACCCTCACCACACCTACACCCCCACCACACACCTACAACTCCCACCCACACACAACTCTACACCCTCACCACACACCTACACCCTCACCAACATACACCTACACCCCCTGCACACAACACTACACCCCACCACACCCCTAAACCCCACCACAACAGCTAACCCCAACCACTCCCACACACCCACTACACACACCTATACCCCCCCCCCCCCCCCCCCCCAACACACACACACCCACACACCTACACCCCCCACACACACACACCTACTCGACATCCCTAAACCCTCACCAACTCACCTACCCCCCACCACACACCAAGACCCCACCACACACACCACACACCCCTACCACCCCCCAAGACATACACCACACACCTACACCCCCTACACACCTACACCCCCCACACACCTACACCACATCCTAAACCCTCACAACACAACTCAACCTACACCACACCCTACACCCCCACCACAACACCTACACCCCCACCACACACCTACACCCCGACCATATACCACACACACCACACCCTCACCACACACCTACACCCTCACCACACACCTAAACACCCACCACACACCTACACCCCCACCACACACCTAACCCACAGCACACCCCTAACCCTCACCACACACTTACCCCACACACTTACAATCCACTACCCTACACAACACACACCCACACCTAAACCTCACCACACACTACACCCCACCACACACCTACACCCCCACCACACACATACCTACACCCCCACCACACACCACCACCCCCACCACACACCTAACCGACGAACACACACACACCTACACCCTTCTATCCAACCATGATCGCCGACTTGGACCGGGAACGGGTGCTGCCACCTAGTGTATAGCAAGAGAACTGGCTCATGAAAGGTCCCCATTGTATATGTTATTCCTAACATGCGTAATTCATGTGGCGGAGGCTATGGTGGTGCCATCTACAGGGAAACACCTAACGGCCCCGGCTCCCCCAATCCGACTGGTGGATCCGCCACAAACTAGCGGCCTCCACCACCTCCAGGGCCGCAACGCCTCCACCCACACAGGAGTCAAATTTCCCGCCCAAACGGTCACGTGACCGAACCCCGCCAGGTTCAAACCACACAACTGTCTAACCACGCACAACTAACGCGGTCGTCTATCTCCTGAGGCTGAGGGGTCACTTTGTACATTGTTATCTGGACGATTTTGTAGGTGTGGCCCCATTTCGCCAGGTAGCAGATGATGCGTACAGGGACCTCACCAGCCTCATGGACAGACTCGGGCTGACACTGTCACCAACTAAGTGCCACCCGCCAGCCAAGTCCATTGAGTGGCTCGGCTTCCACATATCTGCAGAAGATATGAGGGTGACCATACCTCATACCAAACTCAACAACACACTTGACGAGTGCCAGACCTGGATTGGGAAAATGACAGCATCCCGGAAAGACATACAACACCTCCTTGGGAAGCTTCAGCACATAGCGAAAGAGGAGGTTCATGTCTCGGATCTACGATGCACTACGAAACATCCCACACACAGTCAGACACCCAGTCCCAGATGAGCTCTGAGACAATGTGAGATGGTTTCTCAAATTCACTACCTGCTCAAATGGCCTAGTCCTACTAAAAACAGACAAGAAAGCCCCATGGCTAATTGAATGTTACTCCACCCTCATTGCCGGGGAGGGGGGTGGAGGGGGCTACTCAAGGACCTACTACTATGGCAGAACATATCCTGAAAGCATAAGGACCAAGTAACTGTCCACTCCACAAAGACCAGGTGGAGGGCGGGTCAGAGCTTCGACATCATCATCAGATTCCAATGCCCACGCCCCAGCGAACCAGGTGGGAGGCCCTTCCACCCGCCCACCCTGCTGGCAGCAGTAAGAACAGGGCTCGCAGCAGCGGGTGTTGAATCACCTCAGAGGTACACGCTGCACAGCTTGTGGAGGGGTGGGGCCCAGGCATGTGCGGCAGCAGGCAGGTCTATCCAGCAGATCAGGCAGCTTGGCTCCTGGACCTCTGTGGCGGTTCACATATGTCCCCAAGGACCCAGTACCAAGCGGCCCTCGCACCCTCCAGTCATTGGTTGAGGGTTCGAGCCCCAGCCACCTGACCGTGACATTTTTAACCTTGAACTTTGACCATGACCTTGATGACCTTTGAACTGATTGATTGAGGTTACATAGCCTAAGCCGTTCTCTCTATCATGCTCTGAATAAAACAACTACACCCACACATTCTCTCCACCTTTCATGAATTATGTGTGTATTTTAGCATCTCATCAAATCAATTTGATGATCTGTCTAAATACATTTAAACATATGTCTAAATGTACTATATTTAATCGTATCACGAAATTGATTTAATGATATGATAAAATGTGTAATATAATTTCAATTGTCCATGTTGATACGCAACATGGTTAATTTAGCGCGCGGACCAGCATTCGTTGCTATGGATGATATCGCTGGCACCCCCTACCAACATACAAACTAACTAACTAAATGGCCGTCACTCGACGCGCCACCTGGAGTGAAAAGCAGAATAATTTGTGCAGTAAAAGATTTCAGGACTCACTTCGACCAGATCGTTTCAATCGATCAGACCTGTGTACTTCTCTAGCTCTAATTTCACCACCCCACCCACCCAACTACTAAGAAGTAGACTCATTAGGGTTAAGTGCATGGAAACCTTGAACTCTGACAAATCAAACAACTATGACTCACTCATGTGACCGTACAAAAGAAAAGAAAACTGCCACTATATATTAATCTGGTCTTGTGTCGCTCAATTATATGTATATAAATTAGCAGAGTAAATTATTCCTTTTTATATTATTTATTATTCAAATGTTTATTTGCTGCGGGCCAGCCCTCTGCCACGTCATGAGGCCATAAGCATATTCAGCGCTCACGGAGTCACCCAACCAGCCACGGTGCGACCCAACCAGCCACAGTTGAACTAGTTTGAGCTCGTTTAAACTTGTTTCCGGTACAAAGGCTAGGGGACCAGGTTGGAAACTGAGCGATAATAGATGAAAACTCCTATGCCTCTGCATGAGCAAATAAATGCCAGGGGACCAGGCTAGACCTCCACAGAGCTAGCAGTGTAGTAAAATATTTTTAAGTTTCTGTCATATTTCTATTTAGATTTTTTTTTAACAACTTAGGTTGATCATTATATATTGTACCTTACTTTAGTTTTTGTTTGTTTGTAAATGTTTATTCTGCTGAATAGCCTAAGTTCTTTTGTCAGTACTGAAGCACTGGTCTTCTACGCAATTTTCAATTCGGGGTTATTTACACAAAAATGGTATATAGAATGAGGTATATAAAGTGAGGTAACAATAACTGTTGAATACGCAATTTGCAACCATATAGCGCAATGGATTTCTGATGCTGTGATAGATACCTACAAGTTCCCCAGCAATATGGCATAGTGTCATATGCCATCAATAATATGAATAAGCAATGCTTAGGACCAACCCACCGATATAACTACAGCAAAGCATTAAAATTATGCTTTTTTTTTTACTCCACTCGCGGTGTTCGATTTGAAATTCTATCAACATGGGTGACCCGAATACTGCCGTCGTTTCCGCGTAGTAAACTATTAATATTTCATTTGTGCATCCATATTTATTCCAAATTGTTATTTATTTCCTATAATTTTGAATAAACTCAAAGTTTTGAACTGCACGTATCGGCAAATTCTATGGCTGTGGGCATTTGTTTTGATATATTATTAACCAATAGCTGTCGACCAATGCGGCGGCGGCGTTAATATCGGTTCGAATTTAGGGTTAAATTGATAAAATATCACGTTTAGGATATGTAATTCTGTCAAATATGATAGCATTGAATAGATTTGGCCCTAATCGGTACCTAACACCACCTGTAAACCAGCTATGGAACGGGTTTACCGTAACCTAGTTTAAGCTTCTGGTGTTAGGCCTATCACTGACTCGTGCATGCCACTTTTCCCTGCTAAACGGGAATTCCCGCCAAACACCGTTTTGCCTCGCTATCACGGACTCCTGCATACGGGCCCAGGTGCTGCTGCCATCACTCTGCATCTGCCAATTTCCTCACTAAATTTTGTTTTTATTAATAATCCTGGAATTTTGCACTGAAAGGTCTTTGAAAGTCCTTGAATTCGATATGTCAAAATGAGTATGAACCGTGAGATAACTGCTTTTTCTCTGTGTAGATTGAGACCATGGACCAGTGGGTGCAGAAGATAGCGGCCCTCATCGTTTTGCTGACATCAGCAGTTACCCTCTACTCATCCAGGCAGGGTATGTATGTCTACGAAGCCGTAGAGGTTGGTTGGTTGGTTGTTGGAGTTTTACGTCCTGGCAACATCTAAGGTCATATCAGGATGGGTACCGACTTGTAACAGTGCGCACTCATGGACACTTTTTATAGTGCTTCCCCACTGGGAGACCAGGCTGTTGGCATCATGACCTGATGGCCCACTCAGTCACATTATCCTGACGCTGAGCTAGACAGTCCTTGCCCTCTCTTAATAATGACAAGCACGTGATTAGGAAGCAACAAGTATCAATTCTCAAAGTCATTTCACCAGACGAGGTGGGCAAATGAGTTGAGCATCCGTCTCCTGTTTTGGGAGATCCGAACCCACAAGTTCATGGCTTTGAACCCTGGTCGAGTCAAACCAATGACTTAAAAATTGCTACTTGTCACTTCCTGGCCAGGCGCTCATCATTCTTAGGATAGGGCGAAGACTGGTTGGCTCAATGTCAGGATAATGTGATTGAGTGGGATATCAGATCATGGTGCTGGTAGCCTGGTTTCCCAGTGGGGCAGCACTATAAAGTCGCTATGAGTGCACACTGTCACAAGTCGGTACCCGTCCTGATATGACCTTAGATGTTTCTAGGACGTAAAACAACAACAAACCTTTTTCTCGGCCCCCGTGACGAGCGGTGAACAAGTGTGCTTTCAACTAGGTATCGGTATATTAAATCTTTCTTGTAATTATATCCACTGATTTTGCTAGTTACATAGATATGATATGTATGTTTACCCTATGCATATATATTCAAATATATACGTGTATATATATTTAAATATATACATTAAAATCTATACATATAGGCACCCCTACAGTAAAACCTCTCTAACCGACCACCTCTACAAATTGACCACTCCCCTATATCGATCGCTTTATTTAGGTCCTAACAATACCATTGTAACCATATTCTAACTCCCTAAATGGACCACTTAAAGTTGATCGATTCAGAGATGTTTTACTGCATATTAGTGATAGAAATAAGTAAACTTTTCACTTGTCCACGGGACAAGCCTGGTGTCATTTTCACTTGTCTGTCTGAATGTTCATGTGTCCACTGTATTTACCTTACATAGCTACATATATATATATATGTGAAGAGTTCAGGCGCAAAACCATGTAAACGCCAATCCAAAAATGTAGCTTAAATAACAGATTTGTCCCTTTAAATAATCTTAATTTTCACTAATTTCACTTTTCATATAATCATATAGTTATGGAGCAATGGAAAATCCACCAAAAAAATAGTAATATTAAAAAAATCCAACTTTTTGTAGGTTTGAATCCAATGTTTTTCCCCATTTTTGGATTGGCGTTTACGTGGTTTTGCGCATGAATTCTTCATATATACATCTTTGATAAGAATTTATACTTTTTATATATATGCAGTCATACAAATAAGCCACATTTTTCACTTGTCCACCGGGCAAGTCTGGTGTCATTTTCACATGTCCGTCTGAATTTTCACTTGTCCGGGACAAGTCGAACGCCATATATACAGTAAAACCTCTCTAAATCGACCGACTTTAAGTGGTTCATTTAGGGAGGTGGTCGGTTTAGGGAGTTCGAAAAACCTCTCTAATCGACCACCTCCACAGATCGACCACTCCCCTGTATCGATCACATTATTTGAGTTCCAAGAGATCGCCCATACAATACTATTGTAACGATTTTTAAAAACTCTCTTAACCGACCACCTCCCTAAATGGATCATTTAAAGTCGGTCCCATGATCGGTCGATTTAGAGAGGTTTTAGTTTTACTGTATATCCGTTTCCGGGTCGAATGCTACATGCTCTCCATTAACTAATATTTATATAATATATTTATATAGCACTTAAAAAAAAAACCCATCTGAATGCCTTGACGCTCAATTTCACCCCGTAAACATCGACACTCTAGGGCGGTGGGACATAGCTCAGGTGGTAGAGTGCCCACCTGTGAAGGTGTGGATCATCCGATCGATCCTGCTCACTGGACCCATTTGCAGTTTGGGCTATTTTCCATTCCAACCAGTGGTCTACAACTGGTTCATCAAAGGCTGTGGTATGTGGTGTCCTGTCTGTGGGAAAGTGCATATAAAAGACCCCTTTCTGCTTATCGGAAAGAGTCGCCTATATGGCGGCAGCAGGTTTCTTCCAAAGAAATATGTCAGAATGACCATATGTTTGATGTCCAATAACCGATGATAAAAATCAATGCGCTCTAGAGGCATCGTTAAATAAAATAAGCTTTGCGACACTCTAGGTGCAGCATGCTGGTGTCCAAGTCAAGTCACCCCGAGCCAGGTGGCCTACATCCAGCAGTGGTGTTCCAGCAACGCCTCCACGCACCACCCACTGCCACCAGATGGCGTCGTGCTTCCTCCAAGCCCTGGCTCCAGTGGCGACCCCGTGCGGCACGCAGGCACACTTATCGGTGAGAACACCATCCTGCTCAAGTACCTCGCCGGGGAGATCATCCTTGTCTGCACACTGTACTCGCTCATCAAGTCCCTGACCTGCTGTAGCAAATTTGACGTCTTGTTCGCGTATGACCTGCATCAGTCATACAGCAAGGCACCGGCCTACATTCTCGTCCAGCTCTTTGGCTGCGCTATTTGGGTGCTGTTCGCAATCCTCACCTACACCGCTTACCCACCTGAGCTGTTCACTGTGCCAGACGAGCCATTCATCTGCGATTTCGAGGTACACAGACTGGGCACCATCAACAGGTATTCGGTGCAATGTGTTGATGCGAGCGAGAGTGGCATGAAGATGGCGATCATGACCAATATGGGGCTCTGTGTGGTGGTCGCCTTCTCCAAGTTAGTACACATCGTAGCCGTCTTCGGAATCCAGCCCTTGCTCACAGCCGAAAAGATGGCAACGCGGATGGTCGAGCGCAAGGTGATTGGTGAGAGTGGCGAGATGAGTTTGGGCTTCGGACTTTCCGATTTGTATTTTGCCATCCTGGTGAGTGGCCGCGATGTCATGCCGTTACTCACCATGAAAGGCCAGCAGGTGGAGCAACAGTTCCAGCAGAAACTACCCTACAGTAGTCGGCCACCGAGCATGATCTGTTGAATGGGTTACCAGTGCCGCGTTCACGGTATGCCTTGGAGGCGCTTCGGAGACGGCTCCGTGACGTTTTTTGGCCTATTTGCATTCAGAGTGCGCCTCAGGGTCGCCTCGCATTTCAGGTAGGAGGCAAAAAGCACCTGCAAAATGGCCACCGAATTCAGTGGTTTCAGCCAATCCGAGCTGTTCTTTTCAATTGCAAATGGCTGCACCCTGTGGAGGCCGCCATTTTCGAGGCACCTGACAGCTGAAGTCGTTCAGACTAGCGCAACATCCGGAATATATCTGAGGAGTACCTTGAACACCCAGTAGAACTAATCTGACAGATGGTACTGTGCTGCAATTTGGGTCGTTGACGTTTAAGCTTTTTGCAACATTGACATAATGAGAACATTTGTATATTAACACAGGTGTGCAATGGTAGCAGGACCCTGGCTGAATGTACCAGTAATTCGAGGGTGCCAAATATAATTTCTAGACTATCCTAATTATATTAATGATACTGTGTTTGAAGTTTTTTCATCAGCTTAGATATTGTGATAAGCTCTTTATTCCTACATTTGCTGCTTTCCCTCAGAGGAAGCACAGCGCAGAAAAGTAGATAGATAAGCAAGACACATACATGTCTTATACACACATTTATCTAGATATAGTCAAACCTCTCTATACCGACCCCTCCGGAGATCGACCGCTTTATTTGGGTCCCAACAATACCATTGGAAGGATATTCTAACTCTCTAAGCCGACCACCTCCCTAAATGGACCACTTAAAGTCCGTCGATTTAGAGAGGTTTTACTGTATATATATATATATTTGGGTATTTTCATGGTAAATGGGGCCAATATCTTTTCTAGTATGCAATTCACACAGGCGGAGACAATGTTGTATATAATGGCTGTTTATTCAGGTACAGTTCAGGTCATCATGTACAGGGTGGTTATCATGGTAATTATCCTGCGTTCATATAAACTGGTGAATATGGTGTTTCCCACTTCACAACCTGTGAATTGCTTTCAAGTGACTTCACAACTGGTGAACACCACCTGTGAACTGGAGATTTTTTAAGCGCCTCGGTACTCACCAGTTGTGAAGAAATGGTGGTGTCGCAGTTTCTGCCATCCGTCAGTTTCCGCGGTATGCGTGGTGCAAAACATTAGTTTTATTCAAAATTAATAGAAATCAAGAACCCTAACCTTATAAATATGATATAATCTTTTTGGTAAAGATATTTTCTATATGTGTACAAAGCTATTTGTTTCTAGGTGGTGTGGTTTTAGAGATATTTCACTTTTTCTGTATGAAGATTGCTCACGCCATTGACAATGCATTTGAGTCTAGGCGTGCCGCGGAAACTGTCATCTTAAAACAAATCATATATTATGGTAGTGGACACTATCTACCAAAAACGTGCAGATTAGGTGTTATTTACGCATTATTGTAGTTTGCCTTTATTATCACCCAGCATGAAACGCTAAATGAACGCTCTCAGTTTACATGGTCGTGTTCACCGGCAGTAAGTGGGAAGTTCACCATATTCACGAGGTCCGTATGAACGCAGCATTAGTCCCTAGGGAATTTGCGTCTCCCAACAGTTGATGTTAGGCTGGAACCGAACCTTCAACCATATGAATAATTTGCAACATAGCGACCGAGCTAGCAGTGTAACCACTCACTCAGTAACTGTAGCAACAATTTGGGGAATGCTATAAAGCATAACTTTTTGTAATCTTGGTTAAAGTTGCATAGACCGATGAAGACATCAAATTTTCAAAACCAAAACACTTATCTAGACTTAATTCAATATATAGATACTGGTGCACTCATTAAGCATAATACGTCAATTTAATAGAACCTCTTAGTACTAAAGTCTATGGTGCCAGAGTTTTGGTGCGCTTGCCTAAATTAATTTGGCATGTTTTGAAGTAAATATCTCAAAATTTGGCCATTTAGTTACTTCAAACAAATCTAAAGTAGACGACAGTAAAATCTCTCTTAGTGATCCATTTAAGGAGGTGGTCGGTTTAGGGAGTTAGAATACACTTACAATGGTATTGTTGGAACCCAAATAAAGCGATCGATATAGGGGAGTGGACGACCTGTGGAGGTGGTCGGCTAGGGAGGTCTTAGTGTATAATGATTATTATATTTGTCAGAAATTTGTGTATTTATGTCAGAAAGTTAAAAGCCTTGGAGTATACAACTTAAAGTCCAAATCTGTTGTCTGTGCTGCACATTTCCCTTCAAAAACGCCATTGGTTTAACTTGTGCATGTTTATACTTCAAATATCTCCTTAAGTTAGCCATACTAAGGTAAGCTAGATTATAAGGATCAACATATATAACATACTTATCTGTAAAAAAAAAAAAACTCAAAACCAACGGACTATGTAATTTTAAGTACATGAACGAAATAAAAATCTTGTTTACTCCTATATATTTATTTGACGTAAATGCAGTGCTTGTACCGAAGCAGAAATAAAAATCCTACTTTTGTGCAATCAAAATCTTAGTTTTCCTCCAGTACTTAAAATATGATAAAACAAAGCTGTCAGACAATTTACAATATATATTCTGAATAAACTAACTTATTTCATTAGCATTCCAACGAATTTATTACATTCAAGTTAAGTTTTGAACAAGAAATGTAAGCAAAATTTGTCCAAAAATAATGCACGATTGTCACAAATCTGACTTTATCTGGAAAATACGTGAATATCCGACGAAAGATAGATAATCCGTATCTGTCCGAACACTTTAAATGTGGATGGTGACAACCCCCTACCCTCACACCAAAGGTAGGGGTAATATACTACATCACAGTTCCAACCGCACATGCGCTGAAAACGGCGTTGGGAGCAAAGCAAAGGCGGACGGCCATTGAGTTTGCCAATACGCTCAGTAAAAAACGTCAGTTTTATTCAAAATTAATAGAAATCCAAAGCCCTAACCATATCAATTTAATATAATCTTTTTGTTAAACATGTTTTGTATATGTGTTCCAAGCGGTTTGTCTCTAGGTGTTGTAGTTTTATCAATATTTTACTTTTTTCTGTATGGAGATTGCTCACTGCCATTGACAATGCATTGAGTACCCTGTCTTTGGCTCTAACACTAGTCTGAGTGCCCAGATCTTTCTAAATCTAAATGCACATGGCATAAGATGTCCTGATTATATTGATGTAAATGCAATGCTGGATAAAAGATTAATAGCTTAATTTATTATATATATTTTTTTAGTTTGTATTCTATTGTAAAAATTTCCGATATGATGACATAGGAGGATATATGAACTCTACTATAATAAATTGCAACTTGTCTATATAATGGTAAATGGTAATATATAAAACCCAAAGGCATATGAGGGATATGTAGAGTTGGTAAACTATTACTCATAAGTATAGACATTGTATAGTAAAATAGTATAGAGGAGTGCCACTTCTTAGATAGAGTCTATTGAAGAGTTGCCTCACATACCCCCTCCCCCCAGGTGTTATTTATGGATCATTACCCCCCACAAGGCACTGTGGCCAGCATGACAAGGCCTTGGATACAAGAGATTGAACTCTGATTGGTGGGTAGATGAATACCTGTTAGGGATTGGGAGATCAACCCATGTGATCACCACCATCTTGGATTCTAGAAACCTATATAAGATAACAAATCAGAGTCTCACTCTCCGACCTTTCACTCTTCATCTACTTTCCTTCATTACCTGTATTGATTTCTCATTAGCCTGTCCACACCACCAGCCGGCGACTTTACACTATGTTTCAAACAAGAGCTGAGATGAAACTAGCACATTTCATAGCTGCACCCAGTGTATTAGCATGTGCCATGTGCTTCTGGGGGGGGGGGGGTTGCTCTGATGCATCCCACAATGCACCGCGCCGCTGGAACCGTGATGTAGTCTATATGGGCGTAATCGATTAATCAACTCGGGTCACCCGAGCCACTTATTGGTGCATGCGCACATCCTACAAACTCGGGTCGAATACGCTTCCCGCGCTCGGGTGGACACTTTTTTGTTTTTTAATAACCGATAAAACTACAGCAAAATAGGATTTAAAGTATTTTATGATGGCCTAGTTTAGCTATATTTCCATTTCATTATTCTTTAAAAAAAACATATATGACTGGTACTGGTGGCTCTTATCCTGCAGGACGATACCAGTGCAAATGTGACATCATCGCTTGTAGCCAACCCCAGTTAGGAGGTGGGTTACTTGGGTCGGATCGTTTTGCACACGGCACGTGTATTTGTCGACTCGCAGTGTTCGATTTGAAATTCTGATGATTCAGGTGACCCGACTCGCTCGGGTCGTGTTAATCGATTACGGCCTATATGCACATTCCAAGTTCCACTGGTACCTCAGGATGTACGGAGGTTGCGACTCCGCTCACTGGGTCACAGCTACAGCGAAGCCGACAGAAGGCAAATTACACATACATGTGAAGTGGTATTTTGGCTAATGTAAAAATATTTTCTAGAACACTGATTGATGGTTTCTTTACAGCATGTCAGCAGCATAGGCCATATTCACTACGAGAATTGTTTGTTTTTTAATCAACCATCGCCTTTACATGAAATGTAAAAGCATACAATCAATTAATTGTCAATAGACACTCATGAATTTTAAACTCCCAATCATATTATTTGTGGTTAAGGTAAATAAAATAAATGAAAGAATTAATTGATAAAAAAAGTTTTAATAACGATATGAGGTGGTACAGACCAGCTGTTCTCAAAAAGGCTAAAATGTCTTCCTGTTTTACTTTCGTAAAAAGGTAATTCATGCTGTTTGCAGTGTAAAATTGTTGGCGCAGTGACATAAAATCGACAGTTTAGTAAAAGGTGCTTGACTGTCAGTGGGGACTGACATTCAATACATTCAGGAGGAGGATCCCCCTTGAGCAGGAAAACAAGTGGCCAATATGACAACAGCTAAAGACCACTTGGTCCCACCGACCTCCCTCATGAGACTGTGGTGGTTTTCCCACAGACCGTTCAATTTCATGTAATTTGCTAACGTTTTCATCCCACTCGTTTTGCCACTTGGATTTGATGTGGGTGGCTATTAGTGGTTTCAGATCAGAGTTTTCTAGAACAGCTTTGCTGGAATCTGTTTTGTTTGTTTGTTGTTGTTTTACATCCTAGCAACATCTAAGGTCATATCAGGATTGATTGATTGGTGGTTGCTTTACGCCGTGTCGGCAGCATAGGCCATATTCACGGCGAGAAATGTTTGTTTTTGTTCAAACCATCGCTTTTACATGTAAAAGCATACAATCAATTTTGTGTCAATGGACACTCATGAATTTTGTAAACTCACAATCATATAGCTAAATAAAAGTCTAAATGATAGTATTATTCACTGATGAAATTTGTTTAAAAACCTATATGAGTTGGTACAAACCAGCTGCCCTCAAAAAGGCTAAAATCTTTTCTTGTTTTACTTTAGTAAAAAGGTCTTGCATGTTGTTTGCAGTGTAAAATTGTTGGCGCAGGGCCATGAAATCCACACAGTTTAATAAAATGTGTTTTAATGTCAGTGGGGACTGACATCCAATACATTCAGGGGGAGGCTCCCCCTTGAGCAGAAAAACGTGTGTTAGCCATGAGTGGCCAATATGGCATCTTGTTAAAACAACCTGGTCGTGTCGCCCTTCCAGGCGACTCTGCGGCAGTCCGTTCACGGAGGGGGTAATTCTATGGAGTTTGTTGTCTGGGTGTTCATCCCATTCGATCTGCCATAGGTTCCAAATGTATTTTTGAATGGTAGGTTTCAGATCAGAGTGGGGAATATGACAGTGTTCCAAAGGAGCAGTCAGGGCTCGAGTGGCCGCTTGATCTGCTCTCTCATTTCCTGGGATACCCACATGACTAGGCACCCAACATAGGTGAATGTCAAATTTTGCTATTGAAAGAGAGTTTAGTTTAATGAGTACTTTAAGTAGTATTGGGTGGTCCAGTTTCCTATTGTTTAAAGCCTGAAGGCAGGAAAAAGAGTCAGTAAAAATGATGAATTTATGACTGGCTGAGGTTTCGATGCACTCTAACGCGAGTAGGAGTGCTCGTGCCTCAGCAGTAAAGATGGAACTCTGATCTGGAATACGCGTACCTAATTCACGTCCGGCGACGATTGCTGCCGCAGAGACTCTGTTGTCTGTCTTTGACCCATCCGTGTAAACGGATAGGCGGGCGCTAAAAGCACTTCGCTAAAGCTTTCATGATATGAAAGTGGGTGCGTTTGACATATCAGGATGGGTACCGACTTGTGACAGTGCACACTCATGGCAACTTTATAGTGCTGCCCCACTGGGACACCAGGCCGCCAACACCATGACCACTCAGTCACATTATCCTGACACTGAGCCGACCAGTCCTTGCCCTATCCTAGTAATGCCGAGCGCCTGGCTAGGAAGCGACAAGTATGAATGTTAAAGTCATTGGTTTGACTCGACCAGGATTCGAACCCACAACCCCATGGTCTACCAACACGGGAGACGGATGCTCTAACTCATTTGGCCATCCCGTCTGGTCTTCGCTGGAATCTACATTAGAAACAAATGCACGGCAAGAACTTATGGCGCTGTCACATTACGATGCTTCTCGCCGGCGCCGCCAACTCGCAAAAAAGTCGAGACACGTCAAACTTGTCGGCGCAGTGGGAAAAAGTTAGACATCAGCACAACGTGTTGGTAGCCAGCGGCCGATGTTGTGGTAACGTATATCGACGTGTGAGAAAAAAACAAAAAAGTTTTGGCACGCCGTCCTAATGACCTTAGATGTAGCTAGGACATAAAACAACAAAGCAACAGTTTGGCGCAAAGTGTGGGAACAACCCTCACGCATGCGCGGCGTGTGCCTAGCGTTCGCATAACGTTATTCCAGCATGTCCAAATGTTGGCACCCGCATGTCGTCGCACATCGAAAGTTTTGTGCAAGCACAAAACTTTCGATGCGCGCCACCAACCCTCACCGACCGTCAATGAATACCAACGCGCGCCTAACGCTTCCTGACGTATCCCGACGTTCCGCCAAAAAAATCACATACATTGACGCTCGTTGGCGAGAAGCGTCATAATGTGACAGCTCATTACCAAGTTTGGTCATCAGCAGACATGTGGCGCAAAGTGCAAAGGCAGAAAGCGAGTTAAAAATAAAGTAGTCTATAGTGAAGGATAGAGCCGGTGTCGCAGTTTTAAAGGGTACCCAGTTTAAACCAGCTCTTTTCGAAATGCGCATATGAAAGTCAAACAGCAAGCCTAAAATCTTGTCAGAATTTCATACTTGCTTCTGTCGGTGGAGGAGCTCCCTGGAAATGTATTGCGAGACAAGCAAGGATTCCTTCAGGAATCATTGTAGTAAATATGTTAAGCTTAATAGTATATATTACCCTCTGAACTAACAAGTTAACAAGCAATTAACAAGTTATATTAAACCTGGGTACAATCTCAATCAGGCGAAAATACATGCGCATTGCAAAATGACACGTTTTAAACCGGGTACCCTTTAAAACTGTGACACGGGGAGTGGCACACACCCAAACTTCCTCATGTCAGCTGAAGCTGTGAGCTGGATGCTAGGTCGCAGCTTCAGTGGGACCAGCAGAGCCTGCGCGCTTCAATTATTTGCCATTGTTCTGCTCTTATAAGTAAATATCACTTCAGCTGTCAAAATGCTAAGAACTGGAATAAATCACACGGAAACAGTCACCGAAAGAAATTCTACACCAGTAGCAATGTGTGTTACTCTCCAAAACTGGGCACCACACATTCAGTCTCAATGTTACGATGCTGATAATTAGTATAGTTATACGAGTCTTACCTTGGTATAGATGATGGATAACTGTTGTTTTCCCCAGGTACAATCCTCGGATAGATGTGGGCTAGGGAGAAGGAAGCACGTCCGGTACCAGCAATCTTTACCTACTTATTCAGGATAAAAATGATCTAAACCTCAAATGGATACTTTAATGTTTTTGTTTTGGCACACGCAAACATGATAGATGTGGCAGGGTGTCGAGAGCGGGCCCTAGCCCACATCTATCCAAGGCTTGTATCTTGGGAAAACAACAGTTATCCATCATCTATACCAAGGTAAGACTCGTATAACTATACTATTTTACCTCGGTACTACGCCTCTGGCTAGCTTCAGGCTAGGGAGACCTTTACGTAACTTCATTTTTATCTTTAATTCATTCATATTCAAAACCATATCCATTTATAGTTTTTTACATTTCATACAGTATTCATTAGTATTAATACTTTTCACTTTTCTCACCTGTCTTGTTAATTGGTGAGTAAGCGTGTGGCGAGGCCGCTCGACTTTTCTAGTCGTTTGATGTAATGTTTTGCAAACGATCTAGCAGTCTTCCAGCCTGCGTGTGCTAGGATCCGTTTCACTGAGATCCCTAGCAGTCATGCTTTGGAGACCATGGCTCCTCATGTCGAATGGGAAGCGTAGCGTCCCATATCCACTCCTGCTGCCTTCAGAACTGTAATGGTCCATCGTGCCAGAGTGTCTCTTGAAATATCCTTGTGTGGTTTAATAAAAGTCACCAACAATTGTCTTGAATTCCTAATGTCTTTTGTCTTTGATAAATAGACCTGTATGGCGGACACTACACAAAGTTGTCAGTCATCCGGGAAACTGTTAAAATGCACTGTAGGTAATGGATCCCCTGTCCGGTTTGACTTTAGCAATTGCTGTAAATCAAACGTCGCCTCCTTGCGATCTATCTCCAAACCATCCAATGACAATGCTACAATCGTTTGTTCTCTGTGTCCAGTAACTAACAGTAATAATACTGCTACCTTAAATCCTAGCTGTTTTAAATCCAAATTACTATTACTAGGCCATCTCTTAAATAATGTGAACACAATTGACACATCCCAAAACCTATTATATTTTGGCTTTGGAGGGTTCCTTTCGTAAACCGATTTAAAAAACCAACCAACCACTTGTTTCCCAATTGTCTGTCCATCAATTCGGGGAAGTATAATGGATAAAGCGCATCTTGCAGCATTAAACGCTCCAAACCCCAACCCCTGATCTTCAAGCATCCTTAAAAATCTAATTACTTGTGCCATTGTAGGCTTCATTGGTTTTACCTTCATAAGCAAACAATGAAAACCCTATTTCTTCAAATAACTTGAATATAACTTAACAGTTCCTTTCCTCCAAACATGGGAAGTTAACCTCTCCTGAGTAACCTTACCTAATCCAAACTGTTGTAAATATTTGTTGAAAAAAGGAATTCCCGGAGGTGTGTTATTCACACGTCTCCGTGAATCTTCCACCGGCCTTGTGGGAATCGTATAGGTTCCTTGGCTCCGGGGGCCACTTCTACCAACCATGGCTGCGTGTCCCAATCGGGGACTATCAGTCTCCTGATCTTCATTTCTACTCCTTTGATTTGACCAAATGGTGGGAAAAAAGAAAATAATAAAATTATTTCTCCTCCTCCAATCACAAAAGAAACTAAATTCTAGAATTAAATATAATTTCTTCTCTCCTCGAAATCAAATTGTGTGCCTTCCCCTTTTTTCGAAAAAGTCTATCAAAAATGTTTCCATCTGAACTGTTCATTCTTAGTAACATATTATAAACTTTACAAAACATTAGCTGGGGCAACGGCTATCACTTAAATCAGTCAACTTGTCTTATTTACCAAATCAAATAACTGAACAGGAAAAACATCCTGTTATGGCAACTTTGTAACATTTAAACAATTCTTACAGGAAAATTGACAGCCATGAAGGTTTGCATAGCACTATCTACTTGTTCCCTGGACGGGGGAACAGCTTGCTGGGAGTAAACTCCCTCCTGAACGGTCGGTTTCCGTCGTTCCAGCCGAATGACTGGTGCTGACCCCGACCTCTGGGCTGGAAAGTCGGTCCTGACCTTCATCCTCTGGCAGGGGGCCGGCGAAAATACCCTCGAGTTCTGTGAAACTGAGTGTTAGCTTCCACCGGCTTACATTTGTCCAAGCTCATCCCATAATTAGCTTCAACCTCCACCTCCTTGAAGAGATACTGGAGCTGACCACCAAACATCTTGGTTTGTCCAACGGCTTTCCCTTCAGTGGCTTGGGAGGAAGGAAAAGAGTATATTCCTTCCCATCATTGTCCACAAATTTCTTGGACCGGGCTACCTCCCTACCAGCATCCGTACAGATGGCCTTGAAGACATTTTCAAACCGTCTACTCGAAATAAAGTTACCAGCAGTCGTCAACATGCCCAGACCCTTGTCCATGGTTCTGGCCAGCGAAGAGAACTTATTCTCAGTCTGCATACGATTGGCCACTGGAGCAATCGCTGTTAAGGCCCCAAGGACCCACCTTGTGAACTGTGAAGAGAGCAAACTTTTTCCTCTCCTCATTCAGATGAACGTCCTTGTCCATCTCCTTCACCTCCGACTGAGGAACACCTTTAATCCCTGTCAGCTGTACACCCAGCTTGGTGATTACTTCCGCCGGTTTGAAAGTATTAAAGTGTCCCTTAATAGTTTCTCTCATCATGGTTGTTGTAAGGACTTTCTTGGATTTCTCTTTAACGCATTTCTTGCGCACTTTTCCACCTATCTTTGCAAACAACTCCACTCAGTCGGTGTCTTGAGTTTGATTCTGTTGTAGACGAATCAGCGGAAGAATCTGAAGAAGAATCTTTCTTCTTCTTTTTCTTAGTCTTCCTTTTCTTTGTCTTCTTTTTCACAACCTTCTGTCTTGCCTTTGTGAACTTGTCTCCTGACGAGATCACTGTTTTCCTGGCTTTCTTCTTCTTTTTAATCCGGAGCATTGGGTCCGAAGAAGAATTATCATCAATTGACAACTCCTCTTCCCCAACAACCCCTTCCAAGTCCGAGTCAGTCTCTGGAGGAGGTGACCTTTTCTTCCCACGAAGAGTAGCCTGATCCCGGTTAAGGAGCTGTAACTCCAACATCTCCATCCGGGCTTCCCAATCCGGTGGCGGCACTCGAAAAACAACCGAGTCACAACTGTCGTCTGGATCCGACATACCATGCGTCCCATGCCGAGGCGACGGAGGAACCGCCAACACCTGCCCCTCATCCGGTGGGCGACCCTCTGCGGCAGCTGGTGCAACCGTCTTACCGCGCTTCATAGCCATCAGAAATCTGGAAACAATCGAACGAGAGTTACCAAAACAGCCATGGCGCATCGACTAAATGTCACGAAAGATTAACTGAATAACCATTGTGCATCTAGTGGTGTAGTAAACCGTTTTAAACTGTTTCTACACAGGAGTGGATAAGCTAAGTTTATTGTCGTAGGTCGGTGTGAACCAAACCAAACGAGGGGTAGGGACCAGTAAACCGGTACCCTCCCACACTCTCTGTTCCGTACACTTCTCCCCCCTGCGGCTACTGCGCCAGAAAGTTGGAGAAAATGCTACGAAACTCGGAGCATACGCCTAACTAGGGGGGGGGGAGTCCATAAAAGAAACCCAAGATTATTTCCAATGCGAATCCATAAAAGAGACAGTGGAAATAATCCCAAAAAAGACGAGATAAGGCTCCAGGCAACATCGCTCTCCGTTCGGCAACGGGCGGCTTGTTGAAAAAATGTACCTGTGATGTGGCAACCACCAACATACCTAACAGTGATACAACTACCTGTCTTTCTAGGCTAGCTGGAGCTGAAATAAATAAATAAATAAAATAAAATGCAGTCAGGAAAACAACCGAGAATCCGGTTCCAAACAGCCCTTGTGGGCGTCGCTCCAACACGAACCGTCAACAACGCTATATGCGCACGTGTTATTTCATAAAATAATTCCATAAACTCAAAACTACACCTCTAGATGCACAAATAATTCGAATTATTAACAAAAACAAAGCATATATACATAAGAAATACGTATCCTCCTGTATTCTTGGGTTTAAACTCACCGCACACAGCTAAAACAAATAGCGATAATCGACTCGGGCAATCCGACAAGAAATAAACAAAATGGCGACATCAACTGCAGCGTACCGGCACACAAATCGGTTTAACGCTAATAATTACTTTAATCCATTCGCCATTTTATTAACACTTGTACAAAATACTCAACAGGTCTTCTTAAAGAATCATGTGAATTATATCGTACAACTCACAGCAAATTCTGCAGTTATTGGCGATAAAGACCGCTGTCTACTCGCACAGGTCTTGTCTGTGCGAGAACCTTATGCTAATTGCTGGTACCAGACGTGCTTCCTGCTCCCTGGCCTGAAGCTAGCCAGAGGCGTAGTACCGAGGTAAAATATGAGTTTTCTTTTATTGATAGCAGGTCAAATAATTATTGTAGCCTATATATTAGGTATGTTAGCAGTTCTACATGTAGTGAATCTATCCCACAAAGGAAATCAAAATTGTCCATGTTGCCGGAAACATGCATAATTCAAAATCCCTGACTACGGGCCTGATATGATAAGTAACATAGATACCGTTCGGTGCATACGTTGCTATGGACCGAGTTGACTTCCGGTAGTGAATGCAAACACAGTTCAGTTCTTACCTGGCCACTGTCGTTGACAGAGTGATACTGCAGGAGTAGAATTTTATCCATCCCACCCACCCATCAGCCAGTCAAGGTCATCCTTGAGAGCTGAGAGGCGATGATCCCAGTGTGAAAGTTAATGCTTGTGGCCGTGTGCAATAAAAGTGCAAATGTGAGTGAGTGTGCCAGATGTGAGAGCTGAGAGTGTGACCGTGATCTGCTGTAGCTGTGTCATCATGTCTTCTGTTTCCAAGTTTATTACAGGAATGAATGCAGATTACTCAGAATTATATCATATAATAGGATGATAGTACAATCACGTTTATAACCTGCATATAAGTAATGGCATTTTGAAAGAATAATTGACTCAAATATGACCTGCAAATAAGTAGTGATATTAGAAACTGGTCAGGTTGTATTATCTGATGCAATAGAATCTTTAATGCTGATACCTCAATTGTATTATTGAGAAAAAGCTGATATAATAATGTTCACAAAGGTGTAGGAAAAAGGCTGTTGTGAAAATTTATTAGCCCAAATAATATTTATCTGTGTCTGGTTTTGAATTATACTTGTACGATTTTGTGCTAATGAATATTTACACATTGACACCATGGATTTAAACAAACTTTTGTCTTGTAAGACATAACATTGTTTGCTTAACTGTTATCAATAAAATCTTGTTTGACTTTGTTGTGTATGTTAAAATGATGTTCTGGGTGTGTCTTTGATTTTCATGTTACCTGAGTGATAAAGGTATTTCTCAATTTGTAAAAGATCTCAATCAAGAAGTGAAATATATATTTGTCAACCCTTAAATATGCGAAACATACCAAACTTTGTAGAAACATGGATTCTGCTATTATTTTGAATGTTTTTTAAATATTATTTTGAAGATTTTCACTTTTGGTTTCCATGTCCCACTTTAGTGCCCAGTTTTAGAGAATGACCCATATACTAAAACTGACTCAGTTAAGAATTAGTCATGTATTCTTATTTTTTATTGATTCACAATAGTTTTATAATAAAGACAACATTTGATGATTGACCCGGCTGTTTAAATACTGTCAAAGCCATGGTGAACAGGAAGCAGCATTCCAAATTACAGTAAAACCTCTATAAATTGACCGACCTTGGAACCAACTTTAAGTGGTCTATTTAGGGAGGTGGTCAGTTTAGGGAGTTAGAATATGGTTACAATGGTATTGTTGGGAATCAAATAAAACGATCGATTTAGGGGAGTGGTCTATCTGTGGAGGTCGTAGGTTATAGAAGGTTTACCGTATTGTCAAACCGCATCATCATTTAAAGGGAAAATGTATAGGCTGCTGAGACAGTAACCGTACTCAGACAAATGCTCTCCAAGCACAACCTTGTTCCAAGCACAACCTAGATTAGTTTTTATGCTTATAGAACCAAATATGTGGGGAGAGTAATGGACCCACTTTACCAGAAGTGGGTCAGTGCTGAGGTCAGGATGGGTGGGTCTGAGGATGGGACTGTAGCTGGCAACTGTTGTTTTGAAAATGGACAGGGGAGTGGAGAGAAGGGAGAGTAAAACTGAGGTATTTTCAATTTTCTTTAGAGTAGTTGAATAAGGAAATATATTTGCTTTAATGTAAAATATATGTTAGTACAATTACATTGCATAATTCAATCAGAAACACATATAGAAGGAACATTTTTTGTTCGTTGAATGTAAAAGAGGTTTTGGACTGTTTGGGGTTTGAATGAATGAATGAATAAATGCTTAACGGCATATCAGCACACTAAGGGCTATACAATGCCATCAAAATGTCTTAAAACCGGTTAAACAGTCCAATGTGCTTTAAAAACGATAAAACTAAGGCAGTACTAACAGTGTCAAATAAACATTTCATACTTGCTACATTAAAATACTGTGCTCGA
Source organism: Branchipolynoe longqiensis (assembly GCA_030323885.1). Taxonomy (NCBI): domain Eukaryota; kingdom Metazoa; phylum Annelida; class Polychaeta; order Phyllodocida; family Polynoidae; genus Branchipolynoe; species Branchipolynoe longqiensis. Next base: position 53,601,384 of record CM059200.1, on the reverse strand, counting down.
ACATTTGCAAACCCACACCACCAAACAACTTCAGATTACAAGTTCAACACCCTAACCACTAGGCTACAGAGACATAGTTACAAACATTGCAAATTTCCATCACAGATGTAACTGGTGGTCTGGATGCCACACAAATATTGTACACTAATTATTCAATGAATCAAAGCATGGCTGGGAATTACTTTTATTTTATATATCAATATAAGCACTACATATTTTTGTATATTATGCCAAGATTAATATGCTTCTCAGAATGAAATTATTTAATTCTGCTTAGATTTTTATTAAGCAGACTGTGTGGTGTCCTAAACATGTGTTACATCTGAGCAACACATGTTATACTGCCATATGACATAGCTTAATCATGGGCTACACCGTTATTTTTCATCTCATCAATTTATCTTTTACATAGATGTAATGGGGAGATTTCCAGCTTTCATTTGCAACCAAAAATGTTAAAAATTCAAATATTAGATTTTAACTCTCCATGTGACACTTCTGGCCAGTTTTCAAGAGTGACCCATATATATATAGGCCCCGGGTAGTAGAACCATATCAGTTTCTACACTCACCTATGACGAACTGCACATTCTATGATTCAGCTGGGGCTGAGCATTAATGTTTTGACGGGATCCGATGCAATTGCACAGGTTTCTGGGTTTAATGCTATGATGGCAGCAGCCCTTCTGGTCATGCCTATGTGTTATTGTTTGGATGGGATCTATCGCAAATGCGCCGTTCCACAGTGTATGCGTCGGAGGACGGCCTGGGGTTGTAGCCTCATATCAGTTTCTACACTCACCTATGACAAATTGCACGTCCTGCGATCCTGTGTCGTCCGCCGGCGCATACACTGCGGAACGGCTGCTGCCATCATAGCATTAAGCCCAGAACCCGGTGCATTTGCAATGGATCCCATCCAACCGATAACGCATGACCAGAACAGTCACTGGCATCATAGCATTAAACCTGGAAATCTGTGCATTTGCGGCGGATCCTGTCAAGCCATTAACGCTCAGGTCCGACTTGATCGTAGAATATGGCTGCTGCCATCATAGCATTAAGCGCAGAACCCAGTGCATTTGCAATGGATCCGGTCCAAATGATAACGCATAGGCACAACCAGAATGGCTGCTGCCGTCATGGCATTAAAACCGGAAACCTGTGTATTTGCGGTGGATCCCATCAAACTATTAATGCTCAGGCCCGGTTGATCTGGCCAGTATGGAACGGCTGCAGTATTAGCTAATACAAAAGATCTGAAAGTAAAATCTTTCAAATGCACATATCTCACTCCATATGGTTCACTTCTTTTAACATTCAAAAAAATAATGTTTTCCTTTTATATACAGTGTAACTGACAAATTTCAAACGGATGCGTGCAAAACACATGCATGCGGATTCTCACATACGCTTAGACTGCCAAGGAAATGCATACTGCTCACATACGGTATGCGTAGACACTATGTATATGCCAATAGCCTGAACTGAGACCAGCAATTATATGTGGCCTCTGAAGTTGTTGGTCTTGTGGGTTCAAACCCCATACAGTCCACTACTTTTCACATTCAACAACAAAAAGACATTTTCCTTTTATATGTGTTTCTGATTGAATTATGCAATGTAAGCATACTAACATATATATGTAACACCCTAACCACTAGACTACAGAGGCCACATGAGCTGGTTGTCTCAGTTCAGGCTATTTGTATACATCATATATACAAGGTGTATGAATACATCCATGCATGTATATACCTTGTATATATGACATCATATATACAAGGTGTATGTATGCATGCATGCATATACCTTGTGTATATATAGTATAGTTATATGAATCTTACCTGGGTACAGATGATGGATAACTGTTGTTTTCCCGAGGTACAAGCCTTGGATAGTCATGGGCTAGGGAGAGGGAAGCACATCCGGTCCAGCAATCTTTACCTACTTATTCAGGATAAAAATAATCTACAATAACTGGTACTATTATTATTTCCCGTTTGGCACAAGCGAACATCATAGTCATGGAAGGGTGCGGTGGGCGGGCCTAGCCCACGACTATCCGAGGCTTGTACCTGGAGAAAACAACAGTTATCTATTATCTGTACCAAGGTAAGATTCGTATAACTATACTATTTTACCTCGGTACTACGCCTCTGGCTACTCATAGGCCAGGGAGATTTTACGTAGTTCATTTTTATCCGATAGTTCATTCCTAATAATACAATTCTAATTGTCTGTACCATTCAGCGTATCACACATCGTAACATAACATTTTAGTACAAATACAAAATATCAATACAATCAACAATTATTAAATATAGTTCTCACCTGTCTAATTAATTGGTGAGCAGTTGAGTTGCAAGGCCATGGGACTTTTCTAGTCTTTTGTTGTAATGTTTAGCAAATGACCTTGCTGTCTTCCAACCTCCATGTGCAAGGATTCTCTTAACCGAGATTCCTAACAGTCTTGCCTTTGAGACCATCGCACCTCTGGTTGAGTGAGAAGCATAGTGGTCTGTATTGACCCCCGCCTCTTTCAACACCGTAATAGTCCATCTAGCGAGTGTGTCCCTCGAAATGGCTTTGTGTGGCTTAATAAAACTAATCAATAACTGTCTAAAGTTCCTTATTCCTCTGGTCTTGGATATATATTCCTTAATTGTAGACAACACAAATATGTCGATCATTCGGAAAGCTAGTGAGATGCACTGATGATAGTGGAATCCCCAGTACGGTTCGATTCTAGAAGTTTGCCCAAATCAAATGTTGCCTCCTTCCTGTCTATCTCCAATCCATCTAGAGATAGAGCCACAATAGTCTGGCCTCTATGCCCTGTAACTAATAACAGTAAAACTGCTAACTTAAATCCTAACTTCTTAACCGATAAGACTCTAAGTCTCTGTTGCGTAATTTGATCAAGTCCAAATTGTTCGAAATACTTATTCAAAAAAGGATTGCCACTAATGGGGTTGTTGAAACGTCTCTGTGTGTCATAAGTGGTCCGTGATGTTGAAGGTTTTGTTTTGCTCTTGGTATTTTCAGACTGTCTCTCACTCCTATTTGTATTGCCGCAAACCAAGGCTTTTTGTCCCAGTCTGGCACTATCAGAATTGCATGGGCGTGATCCATGCCAATCTTCCGTACCACTCGGCTGATTATGCTAAATGGTGGAAAAATAAAATAAAACACCTTATCATTCCAATCCATGGAAAAAGCATCAACTCTCCAAGCCTCCGGCTCAGGACACCAAGAGACATACTTTTTAAGTTTGTTATTATTACGTGACGCAAACAAGTCAACCTGTGGCGTTCCCCATTTTCGACAGATATAGTGAAATATGTTATTATTCAGCGACCACTCTAAGTGATCATGAAAATGTCTACTTTTCATATCAGCTAATGTGTTCTGACTTCCTGGTATATGCGCGACCGTTAACCAAACTCGTTTTTCTTGCGCCCAATTCCAAATAAGTTTGGCCAATCGATTACACGCAATTGAGCGAGTACCCCCACATTCCTAATATATGCCATAGCCATAGTGTTATCTGTCAACACTCGTACATGAACTTTAGGAACTCGTACTAAACTTCTCAAGCCTAAGTAAATCCAAAACATTAATATGATCGGAAGCCCCGACTTCAAGCCAATATCCTCCCGTTGTCTGCTTATCTCTATGCGCTCCCATCCTTCTAATGAAGCATCTGTAGTTACAATAGTATTCGGTTCCCCCATTCTAATGGGGTTAGGCATTACTTAAGTGTGTCAACCACCACACAATATCTTCTATCCCTTCTTTGGAACAAGTCATTTTCTTTTCAAAATTACCTTTGTTATGAGCCAAAGCTAGGTTCTTACCAATTTCCAATGACTTAACATGGGCTTTCCCATACAAAATAGCTGGAGCGTAAGCTATCATTAAGCCTATCAGTACTGCAACTTGTCTAATTTTTGGCTTTTGTAAACTAAGTGGTTGTGCTGCTATAGTTTTAAATTTATCTATCTTTTGTTGCGTGAGTGAAAGTCATCTCAACCGTGTCAATAAAGAAACCTAAACACTAAAAGTTTTTAGTTGGTTTAAAAACTGATTTTGTTTGATGAATAAAAAATCCCAATTTTGTAAAAATTTGACACAAGTCATTTACTGCTTCCTGGCACTTGTGTTTTGTGTGAGCAGTGATGAAAGAATCATCAATGTAAGGAAACATAACATGTCCCTTACGTGCCATCAGTGAACAAATTGGTTTTAACAATTTTGTAAATAGTCTGGGCGCCACAGCTAACCCATTTGGCATGCATGTAAACTCATACAGCTTATCATCCCAAATAAAGCGCAACAACTTGCTATCGTTTTTAACAATCAATATGGTATAATACGCATCAGTTAAATCAACACTTGCCAGCCAAGAATCTGGCAACACTAAATCCCTTGCCGTGTCGAGAGAAAACATTTTAAAATGTTTATATGGAACCAATTTATTTAAAATAGTTAAATCTAAAATTAATCTGACCTCACCATTTGGCTTAGGTCTCGAAAAAATATTAGAAATAAATTCCCCTTTCTCATGGTTTACTTGTTGCATAATACCTTTATCACAAAACTTCTTTACCTGGACAGTTAATGCTTGTCTTTCATTTGAGTCAAATCGATAAGGAAAAGGCGCTTTAGGTTGACTTGGTTCAGCAATTAATGTAATTCTAACCCCACAGACCATACTCAAAATTGTTTGATTATCTGTAATATTTTGCCATTCAGAAACATAATTACTAATGTTACCAGCTTTAAAAACTCTTACGACTGTTTGCGTCGTTGCCTCTACTTGTTGCCCGGCCGGGGGAAAGGATTCTGGTAAGACGGGTTCTGTTTGAACGGCCTGTTGCCGTCGTTCCAGCCGAATGACTGCCTTTGTCCCCTGCCTCAGGACTGGTGGCCGTAGTTTCCCCCTGATGTCAAGCGGCCCCCGAAACGGCTGCTTTCCTCGGCGAAAGCGGGCAGGGTTGTTGTCAATTCTCTTCCCATCCAGGTGTTTACCGCACTTGGCTCCTGTCTCCTCTTGTTTAAACAAGTATTGCAGCTGCCCTCCAAACATTTTAATTTTGTCCAGAGGCTTTCCTTTAATGGGTTTAGGAGCAAGGAAAAGTGTGTATTCCTTCCCCTCGTTATCTACCACTTTCTTTGAACGTGCTACTTCTTTCCCAGCATCCGTGCACACCGCCTTAAAGACATTTTCAAACCTCCGGTACGACAAGAAATTACTCATCGCCGTCAGGAGTGCGATGCCAGAATCCATGTCCGCACTCAAAGTCTGGAAACGATTTTCCATCATGATTCTTTTCGCCACCGGAACAATCGCCACTAATGCCGCCAACACGCCTTTGTGTAGTGTGAAGACAGACCTCAAACTTCCTCCTGTCCTCATTCAATTTCACATCACTATTCATTTCTTTATCCACTGACTCGGTAAGTCCTTTAATCCCGGTATAACGCTTACCCAGCTTGGTTATCACTTCCGCGGGCTTGAATGTGTGAAAGTGTCCACGTATGATTTTTCTCATCAGCGTGCACATGTTTATTTTATTTTTATTTTCATCTTAACCACTTCCTCACCAATTCTAGCATAATTGCCAACATGCTCAGTGTCAGATTCCGAGTCTGTTGACGTAGAATCGGACGAGGAGTCTAAAGACGAAACCTTTTTCTTTGACTTCCTCTTTTTTGTCTTCTTGACTGTAGTAACTTTAGCCCTGGCTTTGTAGTATTGATCTCCTTAAGAAGACACTACTTTCTTCTTATGTTTCCTCTTACGAGAGAGAACATCAACTGTATCTGAATTGTCAGAGGACGATTCCTGATCTGACATGTCGTCCCAGTCAGATTCGTCCGACTCGACCTGTTTGAACCGCTGTTGTGATTTTTGCTGCGGCAACATTTCGTCCAGCCGTTGCTGGACTAGTCGGGTCACCCTGTCGTCCAAATTAGCCGGTGACTGTATGGGTGAATGGTTTGACCCCATTTCAGGCGACCGGTCACCCTCAATGACCACGTGCGACTCGGTTTTACTCCGCTTCGCCGCCATCTCGTATGTCTGCAAAATACAAACGTCTAGTAGGTTAGACACGAGGAAATGTGTGTAATACACATATATGTACTAAATTCGTATTTACCCCGGTTTAATACAAGCTAAGGTTCTTGGCTTGTAACCCAAGCCAAAACCTACGGTGGGATGGGACCAGTGTACTATCCCTGCCCACTCTCTCTGTCCCGTACACTTCTCCCTCCCGTGGCTACTACGCCAGCAAGTTGGAGAAATTGCTACGAGACTCGGAGGTACACATATAATAAGGGGAATCCATTACAGACCCCCGAGAAATATCCAAAAACAACTTCCCAGGATAATCTCAGCGATAACTGGCACCTGCCAATCACCTCTCCGTTCGGCAACGGGCGGCAAAAATGCGATGGCTGACACCAGTCAACCACCTCTCCGTTCAGTAACGGGCGGCACAAATTAACACAAAAACACCATAAAACCCCTTTACAAGTTTTTAGTTTTGTGTTACAAATAAACAGCATTGCCTAAACAACACACCCTGAAACAATTGTAACATACTTACTCGAAATTCAGTCGTTTTTTAGACGAAAACCGCTGGAGCTCTATCCACAACGTCCCCCTGTTGTGAGTAAAATATGCTAATTGCTGGACCGGATGTGCTTCCATCTCCCTGGCCAATGAGTAGCGAGAGGCATAGCACCGAGGTAAAATTTGACGTATATACTAGTGCATATATAATATTTCTAAATATTGTGCGGTGGCCGTGCAGTGACTTTAGGGTTGCAGTATGATGGCCACACAGCACATACATTTGATATATGCACTAGTTATTAGTCCAGTATATATATATGATACATACAAGGCATACATACATATACACACCTTGTATATATGACGTCCTATGCACAAATAGCCGGCACTGAGACAACCAGCTACATGTGGCCTCTGTAGTCTCGTGGTTAAGGTGTTGAACTTGTAATCTGAAGTTGTTTAGTGTTGTGGGTTCAATGAATGAGTTGTGGGTTCAAACCCCATACAGTCCAAAACAGGTTTACATTCAACAACAAAAAACGTTTTCCTTCTATATGCATTTCTGATTGAATTATGCAATGTAATTGTACTGACATATTTTACATTAAAACAAATATAAAATCCTGTTTGAAAAATAGAAAATACCTCAGTTTTACTCTCCCTCCTCTCCACTCACCCATCTTCACAATGACAACTGTCACATGACCAATCTAGGTCACTCTACACCACCAAATGGAAAAGTTCAGTACTAAGCATGCACCACATACCTGCCAACTTTTGTTAAACGAAAATCCTAATAATAGAAATCCATCCGAGCGAAGCGTTCTAGGGGGGTCCGGGGGCATGCCCCCCGAAAAGAAAAATTTGAAAAATACATTAAAAATGGTGCATTTTCAGAGACATTTTATGCACCACCGTGACGAACACTGACACCCGATGTGCAAACACGACAGAATGCATACAAATCGCCAAGTTCGGACTTCCCTATGGCGTTTGGAAAAGCTTCCGAATATTCTGATTTCAATTTCTGATCAGCTTTAGCATATTTCGGCGGCAAATTCGGCCCAAACTTCTTGCGATAACACGGTTTGGCCTTATATGGGCATGTCCTAATTTCGCGAGAACGAGGCCACTTCCGGATATAGGTAAACAAAGCGTGATATAGCCTTGAGTTTGCCGGAACGCACAGTGCAAATCGTTAGTTTTATTCAAAAATAATAGAAATTCAGAACCCTAACCATATCAATTTAATATAATCATTTTTGTAAACATGTTTTCTATGTGTATTCCAATCAGTTTGTTTCTAGGTGTTGTACTTTTAGAGATATTTAACTTTTTCTCTCTGAAGATTGCTCACTGCCATTGACAATGCATTGAGTATGCCGGTACGAGCAGTGCAAAACGTCAGTTTGATTCAAAACTAATAGAAATCCAGAACCCTAACTATATCAATTTAATATAATCTTTTTTGTAAACATGTTTTCTATGTGTATTCCAATCAGTTTGTTTCTAGGTGTTGTACTTTTAGAGATATTTAACCTTTTCTCTCTGAAGATTGCTCACTGCCATTGACAATGCATTGAGTATGCCGGTACCAGCAGTGCAAATCATTAGTTTTATTCAAAAATAATAGAAATCCAGAACCCTAACCATATCAATTTAATATAATATTTTTAGTAAACATGTTTTCTATGTGTATTACAATCAGTTTGTTTCTAGGTGTTGTAGTTTTATAGATATTTCACTTTTTCTGTAAAAAGAATGCTCACTGCCACGCTGGTGATACTGCCACGCGCGTTTGTTTACCTGCGAACACGAAGTAGGTCAAGATGGCCGCCAAACCGTGTTTAGGTGTATTGACAATCCGGCGAGTCTGCCATTTTGCTTGTGTGACTGAATCGGCGATGAAACACGAGCGATGATTGGTCGAAATGTATTATATGCGCGCAATTGGACCAATGGATATGCGTGTACTATTACCAGCGTAAAGTGATCGGGACAGGTGTAAAACCCGCATACTCCGCGGTGCGGGCGGGACGTTTTTTTTTTCGAATTTGATTTTGAAAAAGCGGAATAATATGTTTATAATTCGTAGGGCGGAATGAGAATAAAAAAATTCGTAATTATTCCGCCAAAATCGTAATAGTTGGCAGGTATGGCACCACCCTGTGACACAAATTAGAACTATTCCGAGTTTGTTTGTTTTCCCGACCACCTATACCTTTTCCCTTTAACAACTCATGCACAATCAGTTTCATTATTATACATGTTTTTGTGTCGCTCATCCAGTGCAAAGTCCGATGAAAGCATCAAATTTTCAAAAACAAAATATCTATCTTAGATTTTATTCTCCATATATCCAATTGAAATACTGGTGCACTTGTTAAGCATTTCTCACCGTGTACAATAGGACACTAAGCCAATTTAACTGAACCGGTTGCCGCTGAAAACTAAGGTGTCAGAATTTTGACATGCACGCCAAAATTAATTTGGCATGACTTCACTTCAAATATCTCCAAAGTTAACCATTTAAATTTTTTTTAATAATGTCAATGTAGATTATACTCAGCAAAAACACACAAAAACCATCAGACTAGGAATCTTTAAAATTAGTTATATCGAAACCAATGATATTGAATATATTTCACATTCAACATTTAGTTACCTCCATGAATACAACATGGCTTTTCTTCAATGCATAACAAAACCTACAGCGAAAACTAATTATTCATCTACACAGACTCCTTCACACTAGCCATCAAACCCAAAGGGCTTAAAGATTTGGTCACACGATTTTACCAAGTATTATTTACATGAATATTAAATGTATCTTGTTGAAAGATAACATTTAGAATAACCTTTTTAGTTCAAACCCAATAAGTTGGTATTAGTCTGCCCAGCACCATTACACGCTAGGGCTATTATTAGTTTGTCTGTTGTTTCACATCCTAGCAACCTCTAAGGTCATATCAGTAGTTCTCAGGGAAGGGCAGACTTAGATAGGTTATATGGCATACTAAAAAAACAACTTCAAATTTACAGATATTGATATTACTTAGGGTTTGCACAACGAGCCAAGTGGTTAAGTATTCCCTATCCTAAATCAATGAGGACAATTATTAGGACTGATCGACTAGAAGGGTCTGATCGGGCAAACGCACACCAAATTTTTCCGGTCGGCAGACTGCCGCAGCAGCTACCCGGCTTTGGTCTTTTAAACCATCAGTGTATATGGAGAGGTGGTCTGCAAACTGGCCTTGAATCTCTGCATGCAGTCCTTGGTACTCGAGTGGATGTGTTCCAGACTTCCTCAGTTCCGTGAGTCGGAGGATAACCGATGGCTTTCTCAACGACCACGGGCGATGTTCTGGGACTTTGGCATCCTCCAACACGTCCAAATCCATGCCCAAGGCCTCCAAATGAGGTTTCATTCGGACCCTCAGTGGCCCGATGTAATTCGGCCTGGCTTCATACCTGGATTCGTCATGTTGCTCGAATAGACAATTGTGTCCAAGATTCAATGCATTAGTTTTTATCTTGACTACATATTGCATGGCCATTTTGATTCTGATGTTGTTAAATGATGGTTCATTGGCTTCGACGTAAAGGCTCTGAACCGGTGAGGTGCGGAAGGCCCCATGGGCCAGGCGCAGTCCCTGGTGGTGGATCATGTCTATCAGCCCAATATATGATTTCCTTGCGGAACCGTATACTATGCTGTCGTAATCCACTCGTGACCGAACCATGGTTCTGTACACGGAGAGCAGAACATCTCTGTCTGCTCCCCACTCTGAGCCGGACAGCACCCTCAGAATATCCAGCGCTTTCAGGCATCTTGTTTTCAGGTACTTTATATGTGGCACAAAAGACAGTTTTGCGTCAAGAATGAGGCCCAGAAATTTTATTTTCTCAATGACTTGCACGTATTAGTAGTAGTAAAACAACGAATTAGTATACACTTATAGTGCTGCGACGTTTGAACAATGTATTACTATACACTTATAACTACAGGAAAAATCCTGGATATACGCTGATCATTCTGCCTACAGGAAAAACCCAGGAAATCTTTTATCTCTGTCAGAACGAATAGTGATTTAATTTGGGTAGGTAAACCGATGGTGAATTTCCACAAAAATGCATCTATTTTCCCATAGACTCAGCACTGTCAGGAAATCGTGAAAAATTCCCGGAAGTCAGGTTTCATACACTACTCTCCTAGCACTATCATGACAACATTCCACTGGTCAGTCAGTACAGACTAACCCTGGAGTGTTCCACTGTCCTTGTTGGGACTATACTATCGCCCATATCGAAGCCACTACTGACAGTGCTGCAGGATGGTGTACAGAATTGGCCGATGGGCTGTTATAAAAAAGAAATCGGTGAAATCAGTGAAATCAGAACCATCTTTCATCCTTGATTGATCATAAACAATACTAAAACAATAGCAGCTATTCCGAGTTCAATAAAGACAGACTGGAAAGCCAACACACCAGGTCGCAGCTTGAGCTTGCACAGCAGAGAGTGTGTGTGTTACAGAAAGTGGTAGTTTTAGGTAATGTAAAACTTTAAAGTTGCATAGTCCGATGGGTTTTGAGCTTCTGTCATTTTCTGAGATAAACATATTAGGGTGATCGTTATGATCTACGCTACTTTCACTTGAAGTAACTTTTATTTTAAATAGCTAACTTTTGAGATATTTTATTTGACAAGCTTGCCAAAACTCTGACACCATAGGTTTCTGCAGTAATAGGTTCTATTAAATTGCCTCAGTATTCCCTTCTATGTGGTGACAAATGTTTAACAAGTGCACCAGTATTTAAGTTAGATATGTAGAATCAAATTGAGATATTTGTTTTGGTTTTGAAAATTTGATGCTTCATCGCACTTTACAGCTTTAAGTTCTTCCTGAGGGATCAGTAGAACTCGGAATACCCGTATTGGTATGGCCATATAGGACCATATGTCATATATAAAGTCAAATAAAGCTGATTTGCGCAACAGTACGATCTTCAGCAATGCCTATCAAGCTCCAGTCTTGGTGAACTATTTACAATTACAGCATGTCAAATTACAGGCTCCTCAAAACTCAACAACATTTAGCTATGTTTCCCCCCCCTCCCCCCCTTGATTTGTCTTTATTTCCCTTACTTTTCCTTGTAAAGCCAAAAGGCTGAATTCTTGGTTCCACTCGCTGACGCCCACAAATGGACATTACACCCTCACCGCAAACAGTCCCTACCATACTGCACACCATCACTAGTATACTGCACACCCTCACTACTAGACAAGCACCATCACTGCACACCCCCACTACGACACAAGAACTGCCACTGCTACACTGCACACCCCCACTACTACACATACACCACCACTGCCACACTGCACACCCTCACTACTACACATACATTGTCACTCTCACACTGCACATCCTCACTACTAGTACTACCATCATTGCCACGCTGCACATCCTCACTACTACACATACACCATCACTGCCACACTGCACATCCTCACTACTACACATACACCATCACTGCCACACTGCACAACTTCACTACTACACATACACCACCACTGCCACACTGCACACCCTCACTACCACACATATATTGTCACTCTCACACTGCACATCCTCAATACTACACATACACCATCACTACTAAACTGCACACGCTCACTACTACACATACACCACCACTGCCACACTGCACACCCTCACTACTACACATACATTGTCACTCTCACACTGCACATCCTCACTACTACACATACACCACCATTGCCACACTGCAAAACTTCACTACTACACATACACCATCACTGCCACACTGCACACCCTCACTACTACACATCCTCCCTACTAGTACTACACATACACCATCACTGCTGCACTGCACACACTCACTTTTACACATACACCATCACTGTCACACTGCACATCCTCACAACTACACATACACCATCACTGCCACCACACTCACTATTACACATACATTGTCACTCTCACACTGCACATCTCACTACTACACATACACCACCACTGCCCACCCTCACTACTACACATGTATACATTGTCACTCTCACACTGCACATCCTCACTAATAGTACTACACATACACCATCACTGCTGCACTGCACACACTCACTACATACACCACCACTGTCACACTGCACGCACTTCCTCACAACTATACATACATTGTCACTCTCAAACTGCACATCCTCTCTACTACACATACACCATCACTGCTAAACTGCACACGCTCACTATTACACATACACCATAACTGTCACACTGCACATCCTCCCTACTACACATACACCACCACTGCCACACTGCACATCCTCACTACTAGTACTACACATACACCATCATTGCCACACTGCACACCCTCACTACTACACATACACCATCACTGCACACCCTCATTACTACACATACATTGTCACTATCACACTGCACATCCTCCCTACTACACATACACCACCACTGCCACACTGCACATCCTCACTACTAGTACTACACATACACCATCATTGCCACACTGCACACCCTCACTACTACACATACATTGTCACTCTCACAGTGTACATCCTCACTACTACACATACACCATCACTCCCACACTGCACATCCTCCCTACTACACATACACCACCACTGCCACACTGCACATCCTCACTACTAGTACTACACATACACCATCATTGCCACACTGCACACCCTCACTACTACACATACACCATCACTGCCACACTGCACACCCTCATTACTACACATAGGCCATCATTGCAATTTTGCATGTGATCATACTTTGGTAACAGGTAGGTTTCCTATGAGTTTCATGTTTGTTTTTGTTTGTCATTGTTTTACGTCCTAGCAACATCTAAGGTCACATCAGGATGGGTACCGACTTGTGACAGTGCGCACTCATGATGACTTTATAGTGCTGCCCCTCTGGAAGACCAGGCCACCAGCAACATGACCTGATATCCCACTCAGTCACATTATCCTGACACTGACCCAACCAGCCCTATCCCAATAATGCCGAGCATTGGTTTGACTCGACCAGGGTTTGAACCCACGACCTACCAACACGGGAGACGGACGCTCTAACTCATTTGGCCATCCCGTCTGGTCAGGAGTTTCATGTGATTTAGTCAATAAAAAAATAATGAGTGGGTATACCTATTAGTCACTGTCACCTCCCACTACGACACGCCGTCACTATCACGCTATCAACTGCACACCATCATTGCCAAACATGTATGCCATATGTGCACACCCTCAATCCCACTCACAATCAAAATGGGTTAGATCTTATTAGAAAGAATTGAGCTTCTATAGAACCGAGAGGCTTGAATGTGGAACAAACACCAAATCAGTGAGGGCGAAAGCTGCATGCGCATAGACATGTAACACTCCAAAAACAGCAGGTCTACATCAAACGAACAGCAAATTTTTGCAACCTCCAAATAGCAGATTCAATGGTTGCTGGACATTACCTTACAAAGCAGTTAGTGTGAGTGGATAATTTAATACAAAGCAGATGTGTACATAAACATTATTAAAGATGTGGAAGTTCAGCCACCTTTCGCCTGAGGTCGATTTCAATGCTTAAGATTCAGTTTGATCTTTTTGAATGTTACTTTCTGTCTTTGTTCGATTGGCTGCTGTGGGTCTGGGAATTCTAAAGTAAACTCCGATTCTGACACTGGAGTTCTTAATATACTTGCTTTGATTATCCCTGGCTTTGGTTTTTTCTTTTTCTCCTTAGAAATATTTTGCTGCTTGAAGGAAGAAATCTCCGATTTAGGACACTTTTGTAATGAATGGTACTCGTTTGATTCTAACTTCATTTTAGTTAGTTCACTTCGTGGAGTTGCTACCATGTCTTGTCGGTTACCAGTTGCTGGTATTGGGTCGGCCTTACCGTTCAGCCACATTTTCAAATGCCATTTTTGAATATCGCTACGAGGGATTTTACGTATTAAAAACTCCTTTTCTGATGGAGTCAAAATATGATCCTCATTGTGTGTAGATACAGTGATCTTATTTCCTGAAGTTTGCTGAAATATAGCATCACTTAGCTCAATGCAACTAGCGTGGGCATCCACTGAGCCAGAACGAGGCATTGATGCTCCAGACTTGGATACAAATGGTGTTGATACAATAAGAAATCCAAATGAGGGAAGTTGGTTGCAATCGTGTATCAACATGACACCTTTGCACTTACGGTTAACAGGACGGAGGCTTCGCTGCAGGTGACAAGCTGTAGCTTCTTTGCACAGTTCGGGCAACAGAACAAAGTGATCATTATCAAGCCATGGAATCAGATATGGTGGAAGTTCTTCTGGACTTAGGCATTTTAATTCGTCCACGCTCAGTGGGCAACTATTTTCAGATTCACAAGAACATTCCCATAGGGTAACTAGGCGGTCAAACAGAGATCTGGTTGATATGAAGATCTCACTGCTCGTAGAACGATTCAGAAGGGATAAATAGACCTCAGTGGCTGTGTAGAGATTTGCAGGCCTAAAAAAAGACATAGCTTGGATGCGATCCCTGGGATTTCTACATGCAACAAAACCTTTTGTACACTTCTTCTTTGAGTTACGACTTAAGATTACACCTAGTGTGTGCCCAGAACTACCACCATACAAAGTCCATAAACTGCAAGCTGTGGTGCGGAATGGGAGGGCTTCTATACAAAGGTAGCATTCCTCCTTATTATCCTCCTCAGGTGCAAACACAGATGCAAAAGGCGGTTTTATTGTGAACACCTCAGGCACAGACGTATTTGCTGGCACATACAATGGTTTTGAAATGCTACCATGGCTGGCAGTTTGACGTTTCTTTTTCTTGCTTGTAGAAATGATGATCAGATTTTCCGGTTGTTGTCCCGGATTATCTCTGATCTTGAATACTGTGTTTGTTTGATGCTCAGGTGCTTGTACTTTGTCAACAAAAGCCAACTCAGAGTCACATGCAGTGGAGTAATATAATTGGTAAGTAAATTGCCTTTCAGGGATTTGGTGAACTGTAACTTTCTTTCCATGAATCATACAAAACTCCAACTGTTCTGCTCTGACAGCATCTTTGACACTATCAAACTTCAGATAGACAGTCATGAACCGATCACCTTCTTTCATTATGATTCCTTTATCGGAGATACACCCAGGGAAGCACTCCTTAAGGTCCGCAGCAGTGACAGTATCTTTGACCTTGTAAAGCACGACAAATCCCGGCCTACGATCAGTGTTTGGTTGCATCTCCGTTGTTACTTGCAGAATTTTGTTGCTGAACATGCTTTTATGACCCATTGCTCCACCAGCTGTCATTTCTAATTTGGTAATTGTGCTCGTACTATAGTTCTTAGGTGTACTAATTTTGCTACCCACCATTTCCCCTTCCGCTGTCGATCTGAAATCCATGTCACCTAAAAATACACTCTCAGGCTCCTCCACGTCTACTTCTGACCTGAGGTCTTGATCTAGCATATCCATATTTGTATCTGCGGTTATTCCCTGCACATCCTGTCTATAATCTCGATCTCCAACAGCTTTCCTGTCATCAAAATTTCCCTCACCCGACATTTCACCATGCCTACTAAGACTTCCACATGCATGACTCGCACTCTGATGTCTACCAACAGGACGCATGCCAATTATCTTTTCTCTGGAATCATGATCAAGATTGTTATCTCTAAACATGTTTATACCCAGCCTGCCTAAAATTCTCTCATCTCTCATATCTTCACATCGAAAGTCTTGATCTCCAAGACTCGTTATCCTTTCTTGGACAATAGAATTCAAATCCATCTCCTCGCTTCTGTAATCTTTATCCTGGAGGGTGCTGTCATATCTGGGTTTTTTGCGGGCATCAAAACTTTTCTCCTCTGGCATTTCATCACACCTAAAATTGCGGTCTTTTGTATTCGTATCTATCATATTTTCCGGACTAAACCACTCATCATCTCTGTAATCCTTATCTGCCGCACCCAGATTGTCCAGACGCATATGTCCCTCAGGCAGAGCTGAACTGGTCTCACATCGAAAATCTATATCTCCATTATCTGAGCGCATGGGTCTGAGACGGTCACTGCCATCCGCAAAGTAATCGCCTTGCAGCTTCCCTTGGCTATAATTACGATCACGCTCAACAAAGCCATCCCACTCTTGTTGTAGTGTGGTATGATGAACAGCTTCTCTGTATTCACCACTGTGGAAGCCAGAGGTGCTTGGCCGCAAGAATGGCTCAGCAGTCATTCGCTCCCACCTTGCTGCACTCAGCATGGTGATTCGAACAGGCTTCCCTAAAAGCGGTAGCCCATCAAGCGTAACAGCGCGTCTTGCACATTCCTCATCAAGAAAGGAGACAAAAGCATCTTGCCCGACAAACTTGATTTGATATAGTCTTTTGCCGTCGGCTAATTGGTTGAAAAATTCCGATATGTCGACTTTTGATGTCTCCCTCGGAACATCCTGAAGTCGGAGGTACATGGCTGTTCCTCCGTGATTGGTCATTGATGAGAATATTCTGCAGTAAATAAAATACTATGTCATTAAGACCAAAGTAAGACATCATGTCATGTTCATTTATTATCTGCCCAAAAAGTCAACACAAGAGAGTTCGCACAGATTATTAGCAATTAAATTTAAGGTGATTTCAAATAAATATACAATTTTTAAAGCCTAAAAAACTAGTTTTGATATATCTAACAGTTCTCAGACTAGTTTCTACATAAACTGTCAACAGAATTCGACAAAAAATATATATACACAGTAAAACATCTCTAAATCGACCAACCTTGGCACCGACTTTAAGTGGTCCATTTAGGGAGGTAGTCAGTTTAGGGAGTTAGAATATGGTTACAATGGTATTGTTGGGACCCAAATAAAGCGGAGGGGTCGATCTGTGGAGGTGGTCGATTAGGGAGGTTTTACTGTACAATGACCAGTTTATCAAATTCACAGCAATCCACATGCTAGTCTGATTGCTATTTGATAGCATTCAACACTACCTGGAGGCCTGTATTTTGGTCTACAATTTCTCAGTTATGATCTTCATAAGCTTCAATGGCTATTGGGGGATGAAAGTGGTCCCCAACAAAAAAAAAAGCGGATATCCAGCAGAGACATTGGCACCAACAGCGAATTTCCACAAAAACACGGATCAGCACTGTCTGGGAATCGTAGGGGAAATGCGGGAAGTCAGGTTTCAACTGGTTTTGTTATGAATGCATTATTGCCAATGCCCAACCTTTTTGCTTGGGTGCTAATGTTATGTTCTAGCAACATCTAAGGTCATATAAGAATGGAATTCAGACTAATATATATTTATAAATATATTATGTAATATATAATTTATTATATCTATATAAATAGGTGATTTTTCTCCTACCTTATTATTATAATTATTTATTATCGATTATTCCATATATTCTGCGGGTCTAGCAATTTGCTCCGCTGCTACGGCGCTGCCGACGCTTTTCATTCATTCGCGCTGGCTTGGAAGCTTTGTGGAAGCTTTGCTTAGAACCGACGTTGGCGGGATTTCACTATCAAATTTAATACCAGATAACGACTTCTCGTCAGTCAACCCACTAAGCTAAGTAAATACGCCGTTCTTTTCCACACGTCGGTGACTTGACAGTATGTAGGACGGTGTTTTAGCTTACCGGGAAGCAGCAGCGCCCGGTGTGTGCGCGGTGTCTTTGGAAGCTTGTGGAACTTTTTGCTTGGGACGACGATGGCGGGATTTCACTCACGGTATTGATTAACGGACTAAATACTACACGTCCAGCAAGCCACAAAGCTAAGTAAATACGTTCTTTTCCACATTCAGCGACTTGACAGTGGGACGGTGGTGAAATAACTGTGAGTGGATATTTATTGACAGACGAACGACATTCGTCCGGCAAGCCACTAAGCTAAGTAATTAGGCAGCGCGGAAAAAACTACATATACATATATACGTATATACATATATATATATCGATTGGGCTGTCAGCAGACTTCAAACTGTCACTGTCGACTGTCAACACTTCAGCACCTTCACCGACTGGGCGTTATTTTGACTACATCATTTTGCGCTGCTAAAAATGTACACGCCGTAACAAAAGAGTGACTTTTACTGTGATTTTTTGCTTTTTAGTTGAAAGTTGTGCTGGAGGTCAACTATAACGGCAGGCCATTTTAGGTCGACAACAAACTAATTAAACCGTCCAACTCAACAAAACAATCCCATTACGAGAGGCTACTACTATGCAATTTTAACATTAAAGCTTTTCGTGGACAGGCACTTCTTGACCTAGGCGGAACTTACTATGCCTAGAGCCTGCTTTGATAGTTGTGGTGCTGTATATGACACGGGAGATACTATTGAGTGTGAACGGAACAAAGCTAGCGCCAGGCCGAACACACGCTCACAGACGATGACGGAGATGACCGATAGGCCTGAAAAGATGTCTTCCGAGGAAGTGTCCTTGAGTGTGTTGGGAGAGGCTACATTACTAGAACGGAAGGAGCGTGCAGCAAAGGAGGTGGAGGCATTGGAATTTGAAGACGAGTTGGAGGAATTGGAAGAACGTCGGAAACTCCTGTTAGCCAAGCGCAACAGACAGAGGAACCGGCGACAAGATGAACACCAAGATGGCGCGGGCGCCATGTTGGACGTCCATTAATACGTGGATGCAGCCTCATTGGGCCGACCAGAGGATGGATTCTGTTTGAACGGGATGGATACAGGCCGTTCCCGCGCAACTACACATCGCAGGAGGAATAGAAGCAGTTCTTCAAGCCGTAGCGCCAGCTGGGTGCGTAGAAGTAAGTGGAGTTTAAACTGCTTTACGGTGGGTCACAAGGACGCTCGGAAGATGGGCAGGTACCGGTGAGTACATAGACTCAGCCCACTCAGACTATGATTTATCAATCAGGCTGCTCGCCAAAGACATTGGTTTTGCGGCCTTTGCCGCCGCAAACAGGGGAAACAGTGTATTACATTATGGATCGTTGAATATAAAGCCAAAGAGGTCTGATACCTTGGGCTATACTGCTTGCAAGTCAGGCCAGCATACGAAAAGGCTTTGCTACACTTGGAATGGGGAACATGGGTGTCCCAGAGTTGAGGATGAGTGCAGATTCGGTCATGTTTGTTCAAAATGCCATGGGAAGGTCCACAAGCGACCAGCTTGCAAAGAGATTGATTGATTGATTGGTGGTTGCTTTATGCCGCGTCGGCAGCATAGGCCATATTCACAGCGAGAAATGTTGTTTTTTTATTCAACCATCGCCATTACATATAATGTAAAAGCATACAATCAGTTAGGTGTCGATAGACACTTATGATTTTTTAAAAGCCCAAAATCATATAATTAAATAAAATAGATGAAAGAATTAATTAATAAAAATTGTTTTAATGAACTAAATGAGCAGGAAAACACGTGTTAGCCACGAGTGGCCAATACGGCAGCGGCTAAGGACCACTTGGTCCCGCCGACCCCCCACATGAGAATGTGGTGGTTTTCCCACAGATGGTTCAATTTCTTTAAGTTTATTAATGTTTTCATCCCACTCATGTTGCCATTTGGATTTGATGTGGGTGGCTATTAATGGTTTCAGATCAGAGTGGGGTATCAGACACGGCTCAACATCATAGTTCAGAGCCTCCTTCGCATCCCGGTCAGCTCGTTCGTTTCCCTGGATGCCAGCATGGCCAGGCACCCAAGTGGATGTCATATCCATCTGTTGATAGCTGGTTCATTTTGTAAATGACCTTTGCCACGAAAGGGTGGTCCGTTTTTAGCCCAGCAACAGCTTGCAGGCAGGAAAACAAATCGCTGTATATCACATATTTAGTGTAGTTGGATAGTTCAATGACTTCCAACGTGAGAAGGAGTGCTCTGGCTTCCGTCGTAAAAATCGACCTCTGATCGGGCATGTGAACACCAAATTTCTTGCCCTGGCAAACTCCAGCAGCAGCTGCCCGGCTTAGGTCTTTCGAACCATCGGTATACACGGAGAAGTGGTCTTCAAACTGGTCTTGAATCTGTGCGTACAGTCGTTGATACCCAAGTGGATGTGTCTCAGACTTCCTCAGTTCCGTGAGTCGGAGGATGACCAATGGCTTCCTCAACGACCACTGGGGATGTTCTGGGACCTGGGTATCCTCCAATACATCCAAATCCAAGTACAAAGCCTCCAAATGAGGTTTCATCCGGAGCCCCAGGGGCCAAATGAAATTTGGCTTGGCTTCATACCTGGAGTCGTTGTGTCTCAAAAACACAACTGTACGCAGGATTTAATGAATGAATAAATGCTTAACGGCATATCAGCACACTAAGGGCTATACAATGCCATCAAAATGTCTTAAAACCGGTTAAACAGTCCAATGTGCTTTAAAAACGATCAAACTAAGGCAGTACTAACAGTGTCAAATTCCATATGGTATGCATTCTGGCTGGTCTTCTGCTTTGAAAAGGTAACTATG
Organism: Branchipolynoe longqiensis; assembly: GCA_030323885.1. Lineage (NCBI taxonomy): Eukaryota > Metazoa > Annelida > Polychaeta > Phyllodocida > Polynoidae > Branchipolynoe > Branchipolynoe longqiensis. The sequence goes on along the minus strand of CM059200.1, from coordinate 53,580,305 downwards.
GGTCAAATAGCTATGTCCAATTCGCATACGTGCAACAATGGTCTCTTCGCGTCTATTTCTATGACAAGCAGCTGAAAATTTGCCAAGGGTGGGCGGAATTGCATGAAGCTTGTTCATGACAGCTTCATCCCATTGTAATTGCCACTTTTTCCTTATGAGTGCACTGATGTGCCTTTTGAGGTCAGTGTGAGGAATGGGAAGAGGTGTAATGCATTTGTCGAGAGCTTCTTTGGCAGCCACGTCTGCAGCCTCATTTCCTCGAATGCCAACATGACTCGGCACCCAATAAAAAAGCACAGTTTTGTAAAGTCCTGAACATAAATAATGTAGCCTTTCTAAAACCTTGTGGATCAGAGGGTTCTTCCAATCCTTAGAATAGCTTGTAGGCATGATTTTGAATCCGAACATATCACAAATGTTCTATGGGAAGAGGTTTCTACATGGTCCATTGCTAAGAATATGGCATCAAGCTCTGCTGAATATATCGAAGCACCCTTTGGTAATCGCTCCGAGAAGGTGTGCTTGCCCATGACAGCTGCCACTGCAGCCTTGTAAGAACCATCTGTGTAGATGAACTTATGATCAGAATGTATGTCTTTAACCTCCCTGAACATACTGTTGTAGATCAGAGGGTCAGTTGAGTCTTTCCTTGCTTCAGAGAGAGCTAAGTTCACATTGACCGCGTATGTCCAAGGTGGTGTGTCTAGATATTGGAATTTTGCAATGTTATCTACATCAAACTCGAGTGTTTCTAATGATTCTTTAATACGTATACCGAAAGTTGGAATGGCCTTGGGTTTATTGGCAAAGAGTGTTTCATTGCCTGGGTTGAAAATGCAGTCATAGGCAGGGTTGCTGCGATCTTGGATGCATACTGTAGAGCGAGCTTTTCTCTCCTCAGCATAAGTGGAGGTTCCTCCGCTTCTACACTAAGACTCTCCTCTGGCGAAGTTCGAAGTGCTCCAAGACAGAGAGTCTGAGTCCTTGATTTTGAATGGGTTTCAACATTTGGATGTATACAAAGGCATTTCTCAATTTGTAAAAGATCTAAATCAAGAAGTGAAATATATATTTTTCAACTCTTAAATACCAACCTTTGTAGAAACATGGATTCTACTATTATTTTGAATGTTTTTTAAATATTATTTTGAAGGTTTTCACTTTTGGTTTCCATGTCCCACTTTAGTGCCCAGTTTTAGAGAATGACCCATATACTAAAACTGACTCAGTTAAGAATTAGTCATGTATTCTTATTTTTTATTGATTCACAATAGTTTCATGATAAAGACAACATTTGATGATTGACCCGGCTGTTTAAATACTGTCAAAGCCATGGTGAACAGGAAGCAGCATTTAAAACCTCTATAAATCGACCGACCTTGGAACCAACTAGGTGGTCTATTTAGGGAGGTGGTCAGTTTAGGGAGTTAGAATATGGTTACAATGGTATTGTTGGGAATCATCTTCACAATGACAGCTTTGTTTGTTTTCCCGACCACCTATACCTTTTCCCTTTAACAACTCATGCACAATCAGTTTCATTATTATACATGTTTTTGTGTCGCTGATCCAGTATTAAAGCTGCATAGTCCGATGAAAGCATCAAATTTTCAAAACCAAAATATCTATCTTAGATTTTATTCTCCATATATCCAATTGAAAGACTGCTGCACTTGTTAAGCATTTGTCACCGTGTACAACAGGACACTAAGCCAATTTAACTGAACCTGTTACCGCTGAAAACTATGGTGTCAACATTTTGACATGCACACCAAAATTAATTTGGCATGACTTCAATTAAAATATCTCCAAAGTTAACCATTTAAAATTGCTAAAATAATGTCAAAGTAGATTATACTCAGCAAAAACCCACAAAAACCATCGGACTATGAATCTTTGAAATTAGTTATATCGAAACCAATGATATTGAATATATTTCACATTCAACATTTAGTTACCTCCATGAATACAACATGGCTTTAATGCATAACAAAACCTACAGAGAAAACTAATTATTCATCAACACAGATTCCTAACACTAGCCATCAAACCCAAAGGGCATAAAGATTTGGTCACACGATTTTACAAAGTATTATCTACATGAATATTAAATGTATCTTGTTGAAAGATAACATTTAGAATAACCTATTTTAGTTCAAACCCAATAGGTTGGTATTAGTCTCCCCAGCAACATTACAGGCCAGGGCTATTATTAGTTTGTTTGTTGTTTCATGTCCTAGCAACCTCTAAGGTCATATCAATAGTTCTCAGGGAAGGGCGGACTTAGATAGGTTATATGGCATACTAAAAAAAAACTTCAAATTTACAGATATTGATATTACTTAGGGTTTGCACTACGAGCCAAGTGGTTAAGTATTCCCTATCCTAAATCAATGAGGACAATTATTAGGACTGATCGACAAGAAGGGTCGTAGTTTGAGTATAGAGACCCTATATCCACGATTTGGCCTTAAATAACTAATACAGAATACAGGGATGAAAGTGGTCTCCGGGGGAAAAAAAAGCGGAAATGCGGATATTCTCCCATAGGCTTAACATTGTCAGAGAACCGTGAAAAATTCCCGGAAGTCGGGTTTCATACATATCGGCATACGCTAGTATACACTGATAGTGCTGCGCCGTTTGAAGCATGTATTCATAGTATACACTAATAGTGTTGTGGCATTTGAAGCACGTATTAGTTGATTGATTGATTGGTGGTTGTTTTACGCCGTGTCGGCAGCATGGGCCATATTCACGGCGAGAAATATTGGTTTTTTGTTCAAACCATCGCTTTTACATGTAAAAGCAGACAATTATGTGCCAATAGACACTCAGTAAATTAGAAAGCTCACAATCATATATTTGTGGTCAAGGGAAACAAATTCCCATAGAAAAAGAAAAGTTTCATTAATAATTGATAGAATCTATTTCGTAAACTATATGAGGTGGTACAGTCCAGCTGCCCTCAAAAAGGCTAAAATGTTTTCCTGTTTTACCTTAGTAAAAAGGTCATGCATACTGTCTGCAGTGTAGAACTGTTGGCGCAGGGCCAAAAAATCAACGCAACTTAGTAAAATGTGTTTGAGTGTCAGCGGGGACTGACACCCAATACATTCAGGGGGAGGTTCCCCCTTGAGCAGAAAAGCATGTGTAAGCCACGAGTGGCCAATACGGCAGCGGCTAAGGACCACTTGGTCCTGCCGACCTCCCGCATGAGTCTGTGGTGGCTTTCCCACAGATGGTTCAATTTCTTTAAGTTTATTAATGTTTTCATCCCACTCATGTTGCCATTTGGATTTTATGTGGGTGGCTATTAGTGGTTTCAGATCAGAGTGAGGGATCAAACACGGTTCAAGATCACAGTTCAGGGCCTTCTTCGCAGCCCGATCAGCTCGTTCGTTTCCTTGTATGCCGGCATGGCCAGGCACCCAGCACAGGTGGATGTCATACCCATCCGTTGTCAGTTGGTTCATTTTATAAATGACCGTTGCTAGAATAGGGTGATTCGTTTTCAGTCCAGCAACAGCCAGGAGGCAAGAGAACGAATCACTGTATATAACATAGTTAGTGTGGTTGGATACCTCGATACACTCCAACGCGAGAAGGAGTGCTCGGGCTTCTGCAGTGAAAATCGAGCTCTGATCAGGCAAACGTACACCAAATTTTTCCCGTCGGCAGACTGCCGCAGCAGCTACCCGGCTTTGGTCTTTCGAACCATCAGTGTATATGGAGAGGTGGTCTGCAAACTGGCCTTGAATCTCTGCATGCAGTCCTTGGTACTCGAGTGGATGTGTCCCAGACTTCCTCAGTTCCGTGAGTCTGAGGATAACCGATGGCTTTCTCCACGACCACGGGGATGTTCTGGGACTTTGGCATCCTCCAACACGTCCAAATCCACGCCCAAGGCCTCCAAATGAGGTTTCATTCGGAGCCTCAGTGGCCCGATGTAATTTGGCCTGGCTTCATACCTAGATTCGTCATGTTGCTCGAATAGACAATTGTGTGCAGAATTCAATGCATTAGTTTTTATCTTGACTACATGTTGCATGGCCAGTTTGATTCTCCTGTTGTTAAGTGATGGTTCATTGGCTTCGACGTAAAGGCTCTGAACCGGTGAGGTGCGGAAGGCCCCAAGGGCCAGGCGCAGTCCCTGGTGGACGATCGTGTCTAGCAGCCCAATATATGATTTCCTTGCGGAACCGTATACTATGCTGCCGTAATCCACTTGTGACCGAACCATGGTTCTGTACACGGAGAGCAGAACATCTCTGTCCGCTCCCTACTCTGAGCTGGACAGCACCCTCAGAATATCCAGCGCTTTCAGGCATCTTGTTTTCAGGTACTTTATATGTGGCACAAAAGACAGTATTGCGTCAAGAATGAGGCCCAGAAATTTGGTTTTCTCAACGACTTGCACATATTAGTAGTTGTAAAACAACGAATTAGTATACATTTATAGTGCTGCGATGTTTGAACAATGTATTACTATACACTTATAACTACAGGAAAAATCCTGGATATACGATGATCATGCTGCAAGCTTGCAGTAGTGGCCTACAGGAAAAACCCAGGAAATCTTTTATCTGTCAGAAGGAATAGTGATTTAATTTGGGTAGGTAAACCGATGGTGAATTTCCACAAAAAATGCATCTATTTTCCCATAGACTCAGCACTGTCAGGAAATCGTGTAAAATTCCCGGAAGTCAGGTTTCATACACTACTCTCCTAGCACTATCATGACAACATTCCACTGGTCAGTCAGTACAGACTAACCCTGGAGTGTTCCGCTGTCCTTGTTGGGACTATATTATCGCCCATATCGAAGCCACTACTGACAGTGCTGCAGGATGGTGTACAGAATTGGCCAATGGGCTGTTATAAAAAAAAATCGCTGAAATCGCAACCATCTTTCATCCTTGATTGATCATAAACAATACTAAAACAATAGCAGCTATTCCGAGTTCAATAAAGACAGACTGGAAAGCCAACACACCAGGTCGCAGCAGAGAGTGTGTGTATTACAGAAAGTGGTAGTTTTAGGTAATGTAAAACTTTAAAGTTGCTGCATTGTCCGATGGGTTTTGAGCTTCTGTCATTTTCTGAGATAAACATATTAGGGTGATCGTTATGGTCTACCCTACTTTCACTAGAAGTAACTTTTATTTTAAATAGCTAACTTTTGAGATATTTTATTTGGCAAGCTTGCCAAAACTCTGACACCATAGGTTTCTGCAGTAATAGGTTCTATTAAATTGCCTCAGTATTCCCTTCTATGTGGTGACAAATGTTTAACAAGTGCACCAGTATTTAACTTAGATATGTAGAATCAAATTGAGATATTTGTTTTGGTTTTGAAAATTTGATGCTTCATCGGACTATGCAGCTTTAAGTTCTTCCTCAGGGATCAGTAGAACTCGGAATACCCGTATTGGTATGGCCATATAGGACCATATGTCCTATATAAAGTCAAATAAAGCTGATTTGCGCAACAGTACGATCTTCAGCAATGCCGATCAAGCTCCAGTCTTGGTGAACTATTTACAATTACAGCATGTCAAATTACAGGCTCCTCAAAACTCAACAACATTTAGTTCTTGGCTCCACTCGCTGACACCCAGAAATGGACATTACACCCTCACCGCAAACAGTCACCGTCACTAGTACACTGCACACCATCACTGCCACACCCCCACTACGACACAAGCACCTCCACTGATACACTGCACAGCTTCACTACTACACATACACCACCACTGCCACACTGCACACCCTCACTACTAGTACTACACATACACCATCACTGGCACACTGTACACCCTCACTACTACACATACACCATCACTGCCACACTGCACACCCTCACTACTACTCATACATTGTCACTCTCACACTGCACATCCTCACTACTACACATACATTGTCACTCTCACACTGCACATCCTCACTACTACACATACACCATCACTGCCAAACTGCACATCCTCACTACTAGTACTAGACATACACCATCATTGCCACACTGCACACCCTCACGACTACACATACATTGTCACTCTCACACTGCACATCCTCAATACTACACATACACCATCACTGCTAAACTGCACACGTTCACTATTACACATACACCATCACTGCCACATTGCACACCCTCACTACGACACATACACCATCACTCTCACACTGCACATCCTCACTACGGCACATACACCAGCACTCTCACACTGCATATCCTCACTAATACACATACACCACCACTGCCACACTGCACAACTACACATACATTGTCACTGCCACACCCTCACTACTACACATCCTCCCTACTAGTACTACACATACACCATCACTGCTGCACTGCACACGCTCACTATTACACATACACCATCACTGTCACACTGCACATCCTCACTACTACACATACATTGTCACTCTCACACTGCACATCCTCCCAACTACACATACATTGTCACTCTCACACTGCACATCCTCCCTACTACACATACACCATCACTGCCACACTGCACACCCTCACCACTACACATACATTGTCACTATCACACTGCACATCCTCCCTACTACACATACACCACCACTGCCACACTGCACATCCTCACTACTAGTACTACACATACACCATCATTGCCACACTGCACACCCTCACTACTACACATATATTGTCACTCTCACACTGCACACCCTCACTACTACACATACATTGTCACTCTCACACTGCACACCCTCACTACTACACATACATTGTCACTCTCACACTGCACATCCTCACTACTACACATACACCATCACTGCCACACTGCACACCCTCAATACTACACATACACCATCACACTGCACACGCTCACTACTACACATAGACCATCATTGCAATTTTGCATGTGATCATACTTTGGTAACAGGTAGGTTTCCTACGAGTTTCATGTTTGTTTTTGTTTGCTGTTGTTTTACATCCTAGCAACATCTAAGGTCACATCAGGACGGGTACCGACTTGTGACAGTGCGCAGTCATGATGACTTTATAGTGCTCCCCCACTGGAAGACCAGGCCACCAGCAACATGACCTGATATCCCACTCAGTCACATTATCCTGACACTGAGCCAACCAGCCCTATCCCAATAATGCTGAGCATTAGTTTGACTCGACCAGGGTTCGAACCCACGATCTACCAACACGGGAGACGGATGCTCTAACTCATTTGGCCATCCCGTTTGGTCACGAGTTTCATGTGATTTAGTCAATTAAAAAATAATGAGTGGGTATACCTACTAGTCACTGTCACCTCCCTCTACGACACGCCGTCACTATCACGCTATCAACTGCACACCATCACTGCCAAACATGTACGCCATATGTGCACACCCTCAATCCCACTGACAATCAAAATGGGTTAGATCTTATTAGAAAGAATTGAGCTTCTATAGAACGGAGAGGCTTGAATGTGGAACAAACACCAAATCAGTGAGGGCGAAAGCTGCGTGCGCATAGACATGTAACACTCCAAAAGCAGAGGCTCTACATCAAACGAATAGCAAATTTTTGCAACCTCCAAATGGCAGATTCAATGGTTGCTGGACATTACCTTACAAAGCAGTTAGTGTGAGTGGATAATTTAATACAAAGCAGATGTGTGCATAAACATTATTAAAGATGTGGAAGTTCAGCCACCTTTCGCCTGAGGTCGATTTCAATGCTTAAGATTCAGTTTGATCTTTTTGAATGTTACTTTCTGTCTTTGTTCGATTGGCTGCTGTGGGTCTGGGAATTCTAAAGTAAACTCCGATTCTGACACTGGAGTTCTTAATATACTTGCTTTGATTATCCCTGGCTTTGGTTTTTTCTTTTTCTCCTTAGAAATATTTTGCTGCTTGAAGGAAGAAATCTCCGATTTAATGATTGATTTGTGGTTTCTTAACGCTTTGTCGGCAGCATAGGCCATATGCACGGCGAGAATTGTTAGTTTTTTATTCAACTATCGCCTTTACATATAATGTAAAAGCATACAATCAGTTAGGTGTCAATAGACACTTATTAATTTTTAAAAGCCCAAAATCATATAATTAAATAAAATAGATGAAAGAATTAATTAATAAAAATGTTATGAACTATATGGTGGTACAGACCAGCTGCCCCCAAAAAGGCTAAAATGTCTTCTTGTTTAACTTTAGTAAAAAGGTTATGCATGCTGTTTGCAGTGTAAAATTGTTGGCGCAGTGCCATAAAATCAACACAGTTTAGTCAAATGTGCTTGACTGTCAGTGGGGACTGACATCCAATACATTCAGGGGGAGGGTTCCCCCATGAGCAGGAAAACATGTGTTAGCCACGAGTGGCCAATACGGCTGTGGCGTTTGAAGCACGTATTAGTAGTATATGCTGATAGTGCTGCAGTGTAAAACAACATATTAGTATACACTTATAGTGCTGCAACATTTGAACAACGTATTAGCATACACTTATAACTACAGGAAAAATCCCGGATATATGCTGATCATGCTGCAGGCTTGCAGTAGGGGTCTACAGGAAAAACCCATGAAATCTTTCATCCCTGTCAGAAGGAATAGTGATTTAATTTGGGAAGATAAACCGATGGTGAATTTCCACAAAAATGCAGCTATTCTCCCATAGACTCAGCACTGTCAGGAACTCATGAAAAATTCCCCGAAGTCAGGTTTCATACACTACTCTCCTAGCACTATCATGACAACATTCCACTGGTCAGTCAGTACAGACTAACCCTGGAGTGTTCCACTGTCCTTGTTGGGACTGTATTATCGCCCATACCGAAGCCACTACTGACAGTGCTGTAGGATGGTGTACAGTATTGGCCAATGGGCTGTTATTTTTTTAAATCGCTGAAATCAGCGAAATCGCTGACATCTTTCATCCTTGACTGATCATAACCAATACTAAAACAATAGCAGATATTCCGAGTTCAATAAAGACAGACTGGAAACGCAACACACCAGGTCGCAGCTTGAGCTTGCACAGCAGAAAGTGTGTGTGTGTGTGGGGGGGGGGGGGGCGCATCTTGCAGCAGGATACAGAAAGTGGTAGTTTTAGGTAAGGTAAAATATTTGCTAGAAGTTCACTACAATTTAGATTTGAAAAAGTTGTATGACAATACTCATCCTTCCAAATTTTCTATCATGATTCATAGGGTTATAGGGGCAAAGTATAGGTGCTATCGTGAAGGATAGGGCTGGGGGTGGCACCAACTGCAACTTTCACCGTGTACGCTGGAGCTGTGACCCAGCGTGTTGGGTCCCAGCTTAAAGCATAGTCCGATGAAATATCAAATTGTCAAAATCAAACCAATTATCTAGATTTGATTTTACATATCTAACTTAGATACTGATGCACTTATTAAACATTTGTTTCCGCGTATAAGGCAATACTGAGTCAATTTAACAGAAGATGTCACTGCAGAAGTCTATGGTGTCCGAGTTTTGGCAGGCCTGCCAAAACTAATTTTCCACGTTTGCACTCAAAATATCTCAAAAGTTTACCATTTAAAATAATAGTAACTTTGAACTAATGTAAAATAGATACTAGTGATCGATCTAATATATTTATCTCAGAAAAAATACAGAAATTCAAAACCATCAGACTGCAACTTTAAAGTTGCATAGTCCGATGGGTTTTGAGCTTCTGTCATTTTCTGAGATAAACATATTAGGGTGATTGTTATGATCTACCCTACTTTCACTAGAAGTAACTTTTATTTTAAATAGCTAACTTTTGAGATATTTTATTTGGCAAGCTTGCCAAAACTCTGACACCATAGGTTCATGCAGTAATAGGTTCTATTAAATTGCCTCAGTATTCCCTCTACTATGTGGTGCAATGTTTTAACGCAAGTTGCACAGTATTTAGTTAGTTATGTAGAAATCAATTGAGATATTTGTTTTGGTTTGAAAAAATTTGATGTGCTTCATCGCACTTTACAGCTGTAAGTTTCCTTCCTCAGGGATCAGTAGAACTCGGAATACCCGTATTGGTTATGGCCATATAGAACCATATGTCCTATATAAAGTCAAAATTATAAGCTGATTTGCGCAACTTACGTTCTTCAGCAATTGCCGAATCAAGCTCCAGTCTTGGTGAAATATTACATTTACGCATGTCAAATTTATCAGGCTCCTCAAAAACTAACAAACATTTAGCTATGTTCCCCCCCCCCCCCCGCCCCCCCCCCGTTGATTTGTCTTTATTTCCTTACTTTTCTTGTAAGTCAAAGGACTGAATTCTTGGCGCCAATCGCTGACGGCCACCAATATGGGGCATTTACACCTCACCGCAAACAGTCCCTACCATATGCTCCACCATCACTAGTATAATGCGCACACCCTCACTACTAGACAAGCACCATCATTGCACACCCCCACTACGACACAAGAACTGCCACTGCTACACTGCACACCCCCACTACTACACATACACCACCACTGCCACACTGCACACCCTCACTACTACACATACATTGTCACTCTCACACTGCACATCCTCACTACTAGTACTACCATCATTGCCACGCTGCACATCCTCACTACTACACATACACCATCACTGCCACACTGCACATCCTCACTACTACACATACACCATCACTGCCACACTGCACAACTTCACTACTACACATACACCACCACTGCCACACTGCACATCCTCACTGCTACACATACACCACCACTGCTAAACTGCAGGGGCCAAATGTATGAACAAGTCTTTATCGGCTCCGGTGTTAAGGGCGGCCAGCGGGTTAGCTAACGTCGGTGTTGGTATATGTGTCACGGGAAATGTATGTTGCCAAAGCGCGGGTTGGTTAGCTAACCAAAGCGTTATTTATAGATTTGGGGAAAGCCTATGAGCCTGTACCCGGCAAGCACCGCTATTTGGCAATAGCGTCGCCCGGGAACCAGCAGGCTTGATACTGCGTGAGCCTGTTCCCGGCGACGACCGCTATTTGAGAATATTTTACTTTACATTCGCCGATTCGACAATATGAATAACGCCGCCAATGCGGCGGCGGGGTTAATATCGGTTCGAATTTAGGGTTAGATTGATAAAATTTCACTTATGTCGTATGTAATTCTGTTAAATATGACAGCATTGAATAGATTTGGGCCTAATATATTGCCGCCGATGCAGCGGCTGTTTTTTTTTTATATTCGACAGTATGGATATCGACGTCGATGCGGCGGCAGCTATTTGTTTAGTTTACATTCGTCGATTCGACAATATTAATATCGCCGCCAATGCAGTGGCGGCATTAATGTTGCTTCGCTTTTGTGGTTAATTTCACTTATTGCATGTAATTCTGTTAAATATAGTCACATTGCATAGATTTGAGCCCAATCGGTCCCTAACCCCGACGGTAAACCTGATATGGCTTGGGGTTAGTGTGGGCGACGTTAACTCTTGAGGTGTTTGCCTAACCCGTGCACATACATTGTCACTTTTGGCCGCTAACCCGGGAAATCCGCGCGAAGCACGGGTTAGGACCGCTAACCCGGCCTCATACATTTGGCCCCAGATCCTCACTGCTACACTGCACAACCTCAATACTACACATACAATGTCACATTGCACACCCTCACTACTACACATGAACATCATTGCAATTGTGCATGTGATCATACTTTGGTAACAGGTAGGTTTACTACCAGTTTCATGTTTGTTTTTGTTTGCTGTTGTTTTATGTCCTAGCAACATCTAAGGTCACATCAGGATGGGTACCGACTTGTGACAGTGCGCACTCATGACGACTTTATAGTGCTGCCCCACTGGAAGACCAGGCCACCAGCAACATGACCTGATATCCCACTCAGTCACATTATCCGGACACTGAGCCAACCAGCCCTATCCCAATAATGCCGAGTGCCTGGCTAGGAAGCAACAAGTATCAATTTTTAAGTCGTTGGTTTGACTTGACCAGGGTTCGAACCCACGACCTACGAAAACGGGAGACAGGTGCTCTAACTCATTTGGCCATCCGGTCTGGTCACGAGTTTCACGTGACTTATTCGATTAAAAAATAATGAGTGGTTATACCTACTAGTCACTGTCACCTCCCACTACGACATGCCATCACTATCACGCTATCAACTATACACCATCACTGCCAAATATGTACGCCATACATGCACACCCTCAATCCCACTCATGATCAAAATGGGTTAGATCTTATTAGAAAGAATTGAGCTTCTATAGAACCAAGAGGCTTGAATGTGGAACAAACACCAAATCAGTGTGGGCGAAAGCTGCATGCTCATAGACAAGTAACACTCCAAAAGCAGCGGCTTTACATCAAACAAATAGCAAATTTGTGCAACCTCCAAATGGCAGATTCAATGGTTGCTGGACATTACCTTACAAAGCAGTTAGATGTTTGTGAGTGGATAATTTATACAAAGCAGATGTGTGCATAAACATTATTAAAGATGCAGAAGTTCAGCTACCTTTCGTCTGAGGTCGATTTCAATGCTTAAGATTCAGTTTGATCTTTTTGAATGTAACTTTCTGTCTTTGTTCGATTGGCTGCTGTGGTTCTGGGAATTCTAAAGTAAACTCCGATTCTGCCACTGGAGTTGTTAATATACTTGCTTTGCTTATCACTGACTTTGGTTTCTTTTTCTTTTGAGTAATATTTTGCTGCTTGAAAGAAGAAATCCCCGATTTAGGACACTTTTGTAATGATTGGTACGTGTCTGATCCTAACTTCCCTTCGGCTAATTCCATTGGGTTGGTCGTACCTTTCAGCCACATTTTCAAATCCCTTTTTTGCCTATTGCTACGAGGGATTTTATCCATTAAAAACTCTATTTCTGATGGAGTCAAAACATGATCCTCATAGTGTGCAGATACAGTGATCTTATTTCCTGAAGTTTGGCGAAATATAGCATCACGTAGCTCACAGCAACTAACGTGGGCATCCGATGAGCCAGAACGAGGCATTGATGCTCCAGACTTGGATACAAACGTTGTTGATAGAACAAGAAATCCAAATGAGGGAAGTTGGTCGCAATCGTGTATCAACATGACACCGTTGCACTTACGGTTAACAGGACGGAGGTTTCGCTGCAGGTGAGAAGCTGTAGCTTGTTTACACAGATCAGGCAACAGAACAAAGTGATCGTTATCAATCCATGGAATCAGATATGGTGGAAGTTCTTCTGGGCTTAGGCATTTTAATTCGTCCATGCTCAGTGTGCAACCATTTTCAGATTTACCAGAAGGTCTCGATAGGGTAACTAGGCGGTCAACCCGAAACTTGGTTGATATGAAGATCGGACTGTTCGTAGGAAGATCCAGAAGGGAGATATAGACTTCAGGGGGTGTGTAGATATTTGCACCGTTAATAATAGACATAGCTTGGATGCGATCCCTGGGATTTCTAAACGCAACAAATGCTGTCCACTTCTTCCTAAAGTCACAACTTAAAATTACACCTAGTGTGCGCCCAGAACTACCGCCATACAAAGTCCATAAACCGCAAGCTGTGGTGCAGGATGGGAGGCTACTTAGACCAAGGTAGCATTCCTCCTTATTATCCTCATCAGGTGCGAACACAGATGCAAAAGGCGGTTTTATTTTTAACACCTCAGGCACAGACTTAGAAATGGTGATCAGATTTTCCGGTTGTTGGTGCAGATTATCTCTGATCTTCAATACTGTGTTTGTTTGATGCTCAGGTGCTTGTACTTTGTCAACAAAAGCCAACTGAGATTCACATGCAGTGGAGTTATATAATTGGTAAGTAAATTGCCTTTCAGGGATTTGGTGGAATTTAACTTTCTTTCCATGAATCATACAAAACTCCAACTGCTCTGCTCTGACAGCATCTTTGACACTATCAAACTTCAAATAGACAGTCATGAACCGATCACCTGCTTTCATTATGATTCCTTTATCGGAGATACACCCAGGGAAGCACTCCTTAAGGTCCGCAGCAGTGACGGTATTTTTGACCTTGTAAAGCACGACAAATCCCGGCCTACGATCGGTGTTTGGTTGCATCTCCGTTGTTACTCGCGGAATTTTGTTGCTGAACATGCTTTTATGACCCATTGCTCCACCAGCTGTCATTTCTAATTTGGTAATTGTGCTCGTACTATAGTTCTTAGGTGTACTAATTTTGCTACCCACCATTTCCCCTTCCGCTGTCGATCTGAAATCCATGTCACCTAAAAATACACTCTCAGGCTCCTCCACGTCTACTTCTGACCTGAGGTCTTGATCTAGCATATCCATATTTGTATCTGCGGTTATTCCCTGCACATCCTGTCTATAATCTCGATCTCCAACAGCTTTCCTGTCATCAAAATTTCCCTCACCCGACATTTCACCATGCCTACTAAGACTTCCACATGCATGACTCGCACTCTGATGTCTACCAACAGGACGCATGCCAATTATCTTTTCTCTGGTATCATGATCAAGATTGTTATCTCTAAACATGTTTATCGCCAGCCTGCCTAAAATTCTCTCATCTCTCATATCTTCACATCGAAAGTCTTTATCTCCAAGACTCGTTTTCCTTTCTTGGACAATAGAATTCAAATCCATCTCCTCGCTTCTGTAATCTTTATCCTGGAGGGTGCGGTCATATCTGGGGTTTTTGCGTGCATCAAAACTTTCCTCTGGCATTTCATCACACCTAAAGTCACGGTCTTTTGTCTTCGTATCTATCATATTTTCCTGACTAAACCACTCATCATCTCTGTAATCCTTATCTGCCGCACCCAGATTGTCCAGATGCATATGTCCCACAGGCAGAGCTGAACTGGTCTCACATCGAAAATCGATATCTCCATTATCTGAGCGCATGGGTCTGAGATGGTCACTGCCATCCGCAAAGTAATCGCCTTGCAGCTTCCCTTGGCTATAATTACGATCACGCTCAACAAAGCCATCCCACTCTTGTTGTAGTGTGGTATGATGAACAGCTTCTCTGTATTCACCACTGTGGAAGCCAGAGGTGCTTGGCCGCAAGAATGGCTCAGCAGTCATTCGCTCCCACCTTGCTGCACTCAGCATGGTGATTCGAACCGGCTTCCCTAAAAGCGGTAGCCCATCAAGCGCAACAGCGCGTCTTGCACATTCCTCATCAAGAAAGGAGACAAAAGCATCTTGCCCGACAAACTTGATTTGATATAGTCTTTTGCCGTCGGCTAATTGGTTGAAAAATTCCGATATGTCGACTTTTGATGTCTCCCTCGGAACATCCTGAAGTCGGAGGTACATGGCTGTTCCTCCGTGATTGGTCATTGATGAGAATATTCTGCAGTAAATAAAATACTATGTCATTAAGACCAAAGTAAGACATCATGTCATGTTCATTTATTATCTGCCCAAAAAGTCAACACAACAGAGTTGGCACAGATTATTAGCAATTAAATTTGAGGTGATTTCAAATAAATATACAATTTTTAAAGCCTAAAAAATTACAGTTTGGATATATAGTATAGTTATACGAATCTTACCTAGGTATAGATGATGGATAACTGTTGTTTTCCCGAGATATAAGCCTCAGATAGACGTGGGCTAGGAAGAAGGAAGCACATCCGGGTCCAGTAATCTTTACCTACTTAATCAGGATAAAATTGAACTAATACAATGGAACTGTAATGTTCTCTTGGCACAAGCAAACAGAATAGATGTGGCAGGGTGTGTTGGGCGGGCGCTAGCCCACGTCTATCCGAGGCTTATACCTTGGGAAAACAACAGTTATCCATCATCTATACCCAGGTAAGATTCGTATAACTATACTATCTTTCCTCGGTACTAAGCCTCTGGCTAGCCTCAGGCTAGGGAGACTTTTACATAATTTCATTTTTATCCTGCATCATTCTATTTTTAAAAAGGGGCACATTAATGTACACTTTTCTCAACATATCATACAGTATTCATTATTAATACATGTAACTCTTCTCACCTGTCTTGCTTAATAGGTGAGTAAGCGTTTGGCGAGGCCGCTCGACTTTTCTAGTCATTTGTTGTAATGTTTTGCAAACGATCTAGCAGTCTTCCAGCCTGCATGTGTTAGGATCCATTTCACTGAGATCCCTAGCAATCTTGCTTTGGAGACCATGGCTCCTCTTGTCGAATGGGAAGCATAGCGTCCCGTATCCACTCCTGCTGCCTTAAGGACTGTAATTGTCCATCGTGCGAGAGTGTCTCTTGAGATGCCCTTGTGTGGCTTAATAAAGCTCACCAAAAGCTGTCTTGAATTCCATAATTCTTTTGTCTTGAATATATAGGCCCTAATGGCTGAAACTACACACAATTTTGGATCCTTCAAGAAACTTGTAACATTCATCGAGGACAAAGGGTCCCCTGTGCGGTTAGATTTTAACAATTGTGTCAAATCAAACGTCATCTGTTGTTTATCAATCTCCAATCCATCGAGAGATAACGCTACAATCGTTTGTCCTCTCTGTCCTGTAACTAGCAGTAATAATACTGCTACTTTGAAACCTAATTGCTTAACATCTAAATGTTTGTTACTAGGCCATTGTTTAAATAATTTAAATACCACCGACACATCCCAAAATCGATTATATTTGGGTTTTGGAGGATTTCTCTCATAAAGTGACCTCAGAAACCAGTGAATTACTTGGTGCTTTCCTATTGTTTCCCCATCAATCCTGGGAAGGATGACCGATAATGCACATCTAGCTGCATTGATAGCTACATAACCTAAACCCTGATCTTCTAGCATCCTTAAAAATCTAGTTATCTGGGATATTGTAGGGTTCATGGGTTTGACCTTCTTTATTAAGCAATTGATTTCCCATTTTTTCAAATAGCTAGCATAAAGTACATATAGAATGCGCATGGTACAAGGCAGAATACGAAAAAACCCAGAAAAAACAGACCAATGAAAATGTAAGCAAAAATGCCAACACCAGGACAATGCCCACGGATAAAAAGAAGCCTCAAACGGAAGCGATCCAAAATCAGGCAATCAAACCAAAAACTGGGGAAAAAAAACTCAGTGTCATAGTCCACGGCATTCCCGAAAAAGAAAATGAAAGCATTCAGGAAACAATCACTGACATGCTAAAAGAAGCGGACTGTGACTTTGGCTGGACAGTAGTGACTAAGGCCTTCCGTCTAGGAAAAAAACCCAAAAAAGAAACAACACCAAAAAAACACCCTGGCAATACTGAGCAGGCTGAAAAAAAAAGCCAAGGTGGGGAAACAAAAGAACAAGAAATCCAGGCCACAGAGAAAGTCCAAACCAGGCCGAGGAGTATAAAAATCCAGCTGGAGAAAGAGTCGCAAAAAAAAGAACTCTTCCAGAAGAAAAAAACACTCCAGGCCAAAAAAGACTACAACAAAGTCACAATAAGACCAGTAAGGACAGAAACGGAAATGCTGAGTGAAAAAACAGTACAACAAATGTACACACTTGCACTCGAGACCAAAAGTGACAAAATAAAATCGATCAAAATGAAAGGGTGTAACATAGAAATAAATGGGAAAACCTACACACCCAAGGAGTTCGGAGAGATTGAGATTCAAGAGATCACACCAGAAAAGGGTGCAACAAGGGAACACCCCTGGGGAGTGTCGTTCCAAGGCCACAACTCCCCCTTTAGTAACCTGTACAAATGCGAAGTCACAGGAAAGGATGGGAAAAAGTACACCTCGGCCGAGCAATACTACTGCTCAATAATGGCCAAATATCACGATAAACATGACATAATGAGAATGATCGAAAACACGGACAACCCGTACACAATAAAAGCAATGGCCAAAAAAATATGGAGATCACCAGAATGGTGCAAAACAAATGAAAAAGTGCTGGAGGATATCGTCCACGCAAAATTCACACAAAACATAGAGCTAAAAGAAAAGCTAATAAATGCCCCTGGAAATGCATTCAGGGAATGCACAAAGTGCCCATACTGGGGCTCAGGAAGGTACCTGGACAGCGCCAGTGAAGGAGAAACGATAAAACCAGGTTACAAAAATAAAATGGGGGACATCCTCCAAAAAGTCAAGGAAACCCTGACAAATGCCAACAAATAAAAAGGAAAAATATAAATAAGGAATAAACAAAACTATACAAATGTTCAGATCGGGGAGAACTGGGAAAGGAACCAGGGCTCCAAACCATGAATATCACAAATTTACTATCTCACTAACACGCTTTACTAAAAATATGCCATCCTCCACACAAAACAGGTAATAAGTGCAGTGACTTACACAACTACCCACCAGAGGGAGATGCGTGTGCTGCATGCACCAGCACCCCCCCCCCCACACACACACACACAAACTCAATCTAACTAAAACTAAAAAGTAAAATTCGCGAAATCAAGCAACCACTCACCGAAAAGCACAAATATATATGGTAGAAGAAATTGAATGCAAGCTGGGGAGGGGCACACACTTTGCCCACCTAAACTGCCAGAGTGCATCCAACAAAATCGACACAATAAAAATACACCTAAAAAGAGAAAATCTCGACATACTGGCACTGTCAGAAACATGGTTCACTGACAACCACAAAAACAACACCCTCAACATAGATGGATATAGGCTTGTACGCAATGATAGGCAGCAAAATAACACACTAAACCAAACAAAAAAGGGTGGAGGTGTTGCCCTTTACTGCAAAGACACCAAAATTCTAGATCCTGAAGCACTAATAACAGCTAACTTATCAAATGAACACATAGAACTACTATGGTGCCTAATAAAAAATGAAAAGCAAGCAAATATAGCCATAGCAAGCCTCTACAGACCTCCATCAGGGGAAATTGAACTCTTCATTGAAGCCCTAGAGAAGAGCATAAACACCATAAAAAAACTGACAAAGGCAGAAATCTTCATACTAGGAGACTTTAATGTAAATTACAACAGCAATGATAAAAACAAACTAATGCTGCAAACCACAATCAAAATCTTAGGCCTACAACAGCTCATCACTGAAAAAACAAGGCTCAGTAAAAATAGCACCACAATTGACCTAATACTAACCAACTCAAACCACGCCACTAAATGGGGCACCAGGAGCTGGGGTATAAGTGATCATGAGCTAATATATGTAACAAGGAAAAAACTAAAAAGCACAAATCACTATGAGTATAAGATGGGCAGGTCCCTAAAAAACTACTCAGAAGATGCATTAAAAAATCATCTGCACCAAAACATAAACAACATCACACAAAACAGAGATGATGTTAATATCTATTGGGGCAACATCATCGCAGAAATAAGAAAATCAGCTGACGAGATGTGCCCCATTAAGAAAATAAAAATACAAAAAAACCAGGACCCCTGGGTAGACAATGACCTGCTAACGCTCATCATAGCCAAAAGTAAACTGGGTAATAAAGCAAAGCTCACAGAAACTATAGAAGACAAACTGGCCTACCATATTGCCAGAAACCACTCTCTCAAAGCTGTGAGAACAGCAAAAAAGAAATACATAATAAAGCAGGACAGAGACTGGGGAAGCAATACAAACAGATTCTGGAAGAATGTAGACCTATTATTCCCCAAAAATAACAAAGAAGAGCACACAACCTTCCAAGATAACGAAGGGACAATACTCTCAGACAAAGATGCAGCAAACAAACTGAACACGCACTTTGCCACAATAGGACAAACGCTGTCAGGAAAATTTAAAAAAAGGTGGGAAAATAGATCAGGAACTGTGCAGAATGAAATCCCCACCTGCAAAACAGATATAATAGAAGTAAAAAAACTAATAAATGACATAGACACAAATAAACCAAGTGGAATAGACGAAATACCAACCAAAATGCTGAAAGAGGCACTCCAAGCCATCCCAGCCACTATAGTCGACCTATTCAACATCTCCTTTGAACAGGGGCATTTTATCTCAGCCTGGAAAATGGCAACCATTACCCCTATCCACAAAAGTGGAGACAAACAAAACATGGGAAACTACAGGCCAATATCGATTCTTCAAACCCCAGGCAAGCTCATTGAAAAAGTGCTACATAGACACATAAATGAACACCTGGAAAAAAACAATATACTAAACGAAAGACAAGGAGGTTTCAGGAAACTGCACTCCACATCTAAAACAATAGCTAACCTAACAAATGACATATTGGCGTCAATGAACCAAAAACAATTAGTTGGAGCAGCCTTCATTGACTTCAGCAAAGCATTCGATACAGTAGACCATAACATACTATTGGAAAAACTAGAATCCATGGGCATAAAATCCAACACTATGGACTGGATAAAATGCTACCTGAAAGACAGGCAACAGAGAACAAAAATAAACAATACACTATCAGACAACCAACCTGTCACATGTGGTGTACCCCAAGGGTCAGTGCTAGGGCCACTGCTCTTTATAATCTACATAAACGATCTTGAAAAATGGTTACAAACCGAATGCCTCCAACTATATGCAGATGACACAGTCATATATGCAAACGGCACCACAGAAGAGGAGGTAATAACTAAACTAAACAAGCTCCTACTAAAACTGGATGAGTGGTGTGAGTCCAACAAAATAACCATCAACACAAGCAAGTCAAAAACAGTTCTCTTCTCGCATAAACAAATGCCAGAAAGAAAACTACACTGTAAGCTAGGAAGCCAAACACTAGAAAATGTAGACCATTACAAATACCTAGGCCTTGAGTTGGACAGCCAACTAAACTACAACCTATGTATAAACAAAATTGTCCAAAAGGTAAACCACAAACTGTGGCTATTTGCAAAGCTAAGAGACTACATGACACAAGAAATGTCAATAAAAATCTTCAAGGGCATGGTGCTACCCTATTTTGACTATGGAGATGTAAACTACATGGGTGCAAAGAAAGAACTTCTAAAAAAACTGCAAACACTACAGAACAGAGCCCTGAAAATCTGCCTCAGAGTAGACAAGCTGCACCCCACCTATGACATACACAAAAGAACCAAAGTAAAATTGCTAGAAAATAGGAGAATAATTCATCTGAAAACATTAGCATACAGCTATAGTCAAGACAATAAACTCCTAACAAAACCACAAAGGGCAACTAGAGCAAATAATGCGCCACTACTAAAGCAGACCAGAAGCCAAATAAAAGCTCACGAGAGAAGCACGCTAGAAATGGCTGCCAAGGTGTGGAATGCCCAAACAGTAAAGGAACGACAAATTCCTGACCTAAAAACATACAAAAAATATCTGTGCAAAATAAGGCTAGGAACCCCCAACTAAGCTGCACCGCAAAGGGGCAGGTGATACATGTCACGGCCCACCAGCGAGACGCCCAATGGAAGGTAACCATACCAAAAGCACCCAGATAACACACCTCACAGCTGCGTACAAGCCTATGATATGTAAATAGGAGTAGGCTAGTCTAGAAATAAGAGTAGAAAAAATAAAGCACATATATGCCAAGAAAATTAACATAGACTACTATAGTACTAACCAGACCAACCAACTATCTATCTGCTACTGAAATGCAGGCAATCAAATACCTTATCAGCAGCTACTGTGTGATAAGACAACACCAACACTACAGCTGGCCAGCATTGAAAACAAGCCTGAATACCCAGGCTTATATGCTATGGACAGTATAAATACAGCCTCAATAAAAAAATTAAAAAAAATGTTCCCTTTCTCCATGCATGAGACACCAGCCTTTGTTGGGTAATCCTATCTAGGCCGAATTGTTCTAAATATTTATTTAGAAAAGGAATGCTAGTATGGGTGTTGTTGACACATCTCCGTGAATGGTCAGCGGACCTTGGTGTGCCAGATTGTCTGGAGATCTTGGGAATCGTAGGCAGTCTTTGGCTGTTGCCGTTATTGCTGCCAGCCATGGCTGTGTGTCCCAATCGGGCACTATCAAAATTGCCTGTGTGCGGTCCATCCTGATCTTCCTGGCCACACGGCTGATAATGTTGAATGGTGGGAAAATATAATAAAAGTTATTTCCCCAAATCAGTGAGAAAGCATCCACTTTCCAGGCTTTTGGCTCTGGATGCCAAGAAACATATTTTGGTAATTTGCAGTTGTTTCTGGATGCAAATAAGTCTATTTGTGGTCGACCCCATTTCTGACAAATGTGTTCAAAAATGTCCGTATTCAGTGCCCATTCTAGGTGGTCATGAAAGTGTCGACTTTTCCTATCTGCCAAAGTATTTTGACTCCCTGGGATATGCGCTACTGTTAGCCACACCTCTTGCTCTTGTGCCCAATCCCAAATTATTCTTGCTATTTTGTTACATGGTTTGGACTTTGTCCATCCCATGTTACGGCTGAAGGCCATTGCCGTAGTATTGTCTGTCAGAATTCTGACATTTCGGTATGCGGATTAGGCTACATAACCCCAAATAAATCGCTCTCAGTTCTAAGACATTAATATGGTCAGAAATTTTGTCCTTTAAGCGTCTGCCTCCTGTAGCTACCTCGTCTCGATGAGCACCCCAACCCTCTAACGATGCATCTGTGGCTACTACTGTATTGGGTTCACCCATGCATATGGGATTGGGGAAGGAGTTTACATGTGTAAACCACCAGTCTATATCTTGTAATCCTTCTTCGGAAATAAACATTTTTCTTTCAAAATTTGCTTTAGTTCAGGCTAATGCTAAATTCTTATCTATTTCTAGTGATTTAATGTGGGCCTTGCCGTATAGAATAGCAGGGGCATATGATATCATGATGCCGATAAGCACCGCAACCTGTCTTATCTTTGGCTTGGGTAGAGTTATCAACTGGGTCGCTGTGTCTAAAAACTTGTTTAGTTTTTGTTCTGTCCTGTGTAAACGGGATGTGTACCCCTTGCACAATATTAAGGATATTTACATCCGTAGTATGTAATGCCCATTCTTGTAGGCAATTATTAATGTTGCCAGGCCAGAATTCGCTTACATTTCTTTGTTTCCTCCGAAGCCATAGTTGGTGACGCAGCTTTCGAGGTTTGCGTGGCAACCTCTCCTTGTTCCCTGGTCGGGGGACCGGCTTGTTGGGAGTGTACTCCTGTTTGAACGGCCGGTTGCCGTCGTTCCAGCCGAATGACTGGCGTTGTCTGAGTCCCCTCTGCTGGAAGCCGTAGGTTGGGCCTGGCGGTCCGGCGGTTTCGAAAATCCCCCCCCCCCCCGGGTTTTCAGAAACGGGAAGGAGCATCTGGCGTCTTCTTAGCATCCATATGATTCCCACTCTTTGATGCTGTCTCCACCTCTTTAAAGAGGTATTGTAGCTGCCCTCCAAGCATCTTTGTCTTGTCAAGGGGCTTGCCTTTGATGGGCTAAGGCACAAGGAAAAGGGTGTGTTCTTTCCCATCATTGTTGACGATCTTTTTGGATCTAGCGACTTCTTTGCCCACATCTGTGCAGACCGATTTGAAGACATTTTAAAATCATCTGTATGTGAGAAAATTGCTGGCTGCAGTGAGCATAGCAATCCCCTTATCCATTGACCTGGCGAGTGACGAGAACTTGTTCTCGGTCTGCATTCTGTTGGCGATCGGTGCCACAGCTGTCAGTGCTCCCAGGACTCCCTTGTGTACCGTAAATAATACGGTCTCAAAGAGCTTGCGGTCGTCATTGAGATGAACCCTTGAGTCCATCTCCTTGACTACTGTGTCGGGAATACCCTTAATTCCCGTCAGTTGTTCGCCCAACTTCGTTATCACCTCGGTGGGCTTAAACGTGTTGAAGTGACCTTTGATGGTTTCACGCATCATGGTCGTGGTGAGGACTTTCTTGGCCTTATCTTTGAAACACTTCTTCCTGACCTGACCTCCTATCTGGGCATATAGCCCTGAGCGTTGTGTCCGAATCAGACTCAGTAGAGGAAGAGTCGGAAGAAGAGTCAGAGGATGAATCCTTTTTCCTCTTGCCTTTCTTCTTGGTCTTTCTCCGCCGCTTAATGCCTTTGCGGGCTTTCGTGAACTCGTCTCACTGCCTTCTTTTTCTTTTTCCCTTTGCTTGCCACAACAGTGGCTTCCGGGGTCGAGTCGGTCTCATCATCTGAGACATCCTCCCAATCGGTGTTGGGACATGGGAGGGGCTGCTTTTTCGTGCCCCGACTCGGCGGCTGAAACTGTTGTAGCTTCAGCTCCATCATTTTGGCCATCCTGACTTCCCAGTCTGGTGGGAATTGACTCGGGGCCTCCGCGTCGCTGTACTGGGGCCATATGCATGGAGCAGTGTTAGGAGGCAAAACGCGTTTAGCGCGGGATTTCTGGTTTAGCGCGGACAAGTTGGTATACATGGAGCAGTGTTAGGCCTAACACCGAGCGTTTAAACTCGGAAATTCTAACTCCGATCATATCTGGTTTACAGCGGTGTTAGTGTCAGCATGGAACCCAAATCTACTCAATGCTATCATATTTAACAGAATTACATACGCAATAACTGAAATTTGATCGATTTAACCCTAAATTCGAAGCGTTATTGGCGGCGATAATAATACTTATATTTTCGAATCGACGAACGTACAGTAAACAAACCGCCGCCGCCGCCAGTATGGAAAGCGGCGCCGGCGGCGATTTGTTTACGTTCGTCGATTCGAAAATATAACTACTAATATCGCCGCCAATGCGGCTGCTGTGTTAATATCGCTTCGTTTTTAGGGTTAATTT
Organism: Branchipolynoe longqiensis; assembly: GCA_030323885.1. Lineage (NCBI taxonomy): Eukaryota > Metazoa > Annelida > Polychaeta > Phyllodocida > Polynoidae > Branchipolynoe > Branchipolynoe longqiensis. The sequence continues at coordinate 53,555,708 of CM059200.1, read as the reverse complement.
GCTCAAATTTCACTTATTGCATATGTAATTCTGTTAAATATGATCGCATTCAATAGATTTGAGCCTAATATATGGCTACAAACGCAGAGGGATTTCCCAAATCTATAAATACATTCACGTTTAGCTAACACTCACCGTTTAGGCGCCCATGCATACGGCTTGACATAGTTCTCGATGCCGCCGATAAACGGTGATAGCTACCCAGTGTTAGAGCCTTAACACTACACGCCACTAACACCGCTCCATGCATACGGGCCCTGGTGGTCGGACATAACCATGGCCCCGGGCTGGGGCCCCCGTCAAAACCGGTGACGACACGTAACCATCCGTCGGGCGCCCTTCAGCGGCCGCGGTCACGGCTGCCTTACTCCCCCTCGTAGCCATCGGAAGCCTGTAACGATCGAAAGAAAGTGACTATCAACCGGAATATATATCTAAATGTCAATTACAGGTTTAGCAAACCGAAATTTGAACATCTAGTGGCATTGGGTAACGTATTTACACCGTTCCAACACAGGCGTGATAAGCTAAGTGTATTGTCATAGGTATCTGGTATCGAAACCAACCATACGAGGGGTAGGACCAGTGTATCGATCCTCCCACACTCTGTTTCATACACTTCTCCCTCCTGCGGCTTCTGCACCAGCAAGTTGGAGAAAATGTTACGAAACTCGGAGGTACGCCTTAAAAAGTTTGGGGAGTCTATAAAAGAAACCCAGGATAATTTCCCATGCAAATCCATAAAAGAAACCGAGGAAAAATCCAAACGAGATGAGGCTCCAGCCAACATCGCTCTCCGTTCGGCAACGGGCGGCTTGTAGAACAAAGGAAAAAATTTGGTTTCACATTGTTCTATCGGTGTTTTGTAAAAACACCTATAAAATAATTAAAAACACTGCAGAAGATCTCAACTTTCGCCAAAAGATGCTCCATGGCATCAATCAGCATTATCACTACACTTACAGTTAGTATGTAGTTGTAGATCACAAATCACCGGAGCAACTCAACGAACGTCCTCCCGTCGTGAGTTGTTTATGCTAATTGCTGGAGACGGATGTGCCTCCTTCTCCCTAGCCTGAGGCTAGCCAGAGGTTTGGTACCGAGGTAAAATCTAACACTTCTCAGACTAGTTTCTACATAAACTGTCAACAGAATTTGAGAAAAATATATATACACAGTAAAACATCTCTAAATCGACCAACCTTGGGACCGACCTTAAGTGGTCCGTTTAGGGAGGTAGTCAGTTTAGGGAGTTAGAATATGGTTACAATGGTATTGTTGGGACCCAAATAAAGTGATCGAGATAGGGGAGTGGTCGATCTGTGGAGGTGGTCGATTAGGGAAGTTTTACTGTACAATGACCAGTTTATCAAATTCACAGCAATCCACAGGCTAGACTAATTGCTATTTGATAGCATTCAACACTACCTGGAATCCAGTATTTTGGTCTACAATTTCTCAGTTATGATCTTCATAAGCTTCAACTCTTTGATTTGGATTCTTTCTGAATTATACTACTCCGAGACCATCTTTGCATGGATAGCCGATAGGCTGCCCGACGGGTGGCTCGACCCCATCGCCATAAACGCGGTGCGCCTCGACATCATCACCGCGTCCCCGACTCCACCTCCAGGGCTTCCGCCTCCCGTTCCACAGCCACCGCCCGCCCGACAGCCGATAAATTGGCACCAACAGCGAATTTCCACAAAAACGCGGATTTCTCTCCCATTGGATCAGCACTGTCTGGGAATCACAAGGGAAATGCGGGAAGTCAGGTTTCAACTGGTTTTGTTATGGATGCATTATTGCCAATGCCCAACCTTTTTGCTTGGGTGCTAATGTTATGTTCTAGCAACATCTAAGGTCATATAAGAACGGAATTCAGACTAATATATATTTATAAATATATTATGAAATATATAATTTATTATATCTATATAAATAGGCGGGGTTTCTCCTACCTTATTATAATTATTTATTCTTGATTATTCCATATATTCTGCAGGTCTAGCAATTTGCTCCGCTGCTACGGCGCTGCCGCCGCTTTTCATTCATTCGTGCTGGCGCTCAGCTCGCTGCTGCTGCACAATTTTAGCTAGGAAGCTTGTGGAAGCTTTGCTTGGCGGGATTTCACTACCAAATTTAATACCAGATAATGACTTCTCGTCCATCAACCCACTCAGCTAAGTAATTACGCCGTTCTTTTCCACACGTCGGTGACTTGACAGTATGTAGGACGGTGTTTTAGCTTACCGGGAAGCAGCAGCGACCGGACGTGGAACTTTTTGCTTGGGATGACAATGGCGGGATTTCACTCATGGACTTTATTAACGGACTAAATACTACACGTCCGGCAAGCCACTAAGCTAAATAGATACGTTCTTTTCCACATTCAGTGACTTGACAGTGGGACGGTGGTGAAAAAACTGTGAGTGGATATTTACTTGATTAACAGACAAACGACATTCGCCCGGCAAGCCACTAAGCTAAGTAATTATGTCATTCTTTTCCACATGTGGGTGACTTGAAAGTAGGAAAGTGGAAAAACTGTGAGTAGATATTTATGACATGCATGCAGTTTTATCGACCAGATTCGGTTTGAGTGGATGGTTACGCGACTTGTGACAGTAATAGCAGCGCGGAAAAAACTACATATACATCGATTGGGCCATCAGCAGACTTCAAACTGTCACTGTCAACACATCAGCACCTTCACCGACTGAGCGTTATTTTGACATTTTGCGCCGCCTAAAAACTTACACGCCATAACAAACGAGTGACTTTTAATGTGATTTTTTGCTTTTTAGTTGAAAGTTGTGCTGGAAGTCAACTATACCAGCGGGCCATTTTAGGCCGACAAACTAATTAAACTGTCCAACTCAACAAAACACAACGAGAGGCTACTACTACACAATTTTAACATTCAAGCTTTTCGTGGACAGGCACTTCTTGACCTAGGCGGAACTTACTATGCCTAGAGGTTGCTGTGATAGTTGTGGTGCTGTACATGACACGGGAGATACTATTGAGTGTGAACAGAACAAAGCTAGCGCCAGGCCGAACACACGCGACGAGGGGGATGACTGATAGGCCTGAAAAGATGTCTTCCGAGGACGTGTCCTTAAGTGTGTTGGGGGAGGCTACATTACTAGAACGGAAGGAGCGTGCAGCAAAGGAGGTGGAGGCATTGGAATTAGAAGACGAGTTGGAGGAATTGGAAGAACGTCGGAAACTACTATTAGTCAAGCGCGGCAGACGGAGGAACCGGCGCCAAGATGGCACGGGCGCCATGTTGGACGGGTGCGGGGCGACCGCCGGCGCCGCTGACAGTGTCGAAACCGGAACCGTCCATTCACAAGTGGATGCAGCCTCATTAGGCCGACCAGAGGATGGATTCTGTTTGTACGGGAAGGATACGGGCCGTTCCCGCGCAACTACATGTCGCAGGAGGAACAGAAGCAGTTCTTCAAGCCGTAGCGCCAGCCGGGTGCGTAGAAGTGGAGTTTAAAACGCTTTACTGTGGGTCAAAAGGACGCTCAGAAGACGGGCAGGTACTGGTGAGTACATAGACTCAGCCCACTCAGACTATGATTTATCAATCAGGCTGCTCGCCGAAGACATTGGTTTTGCGGCCTTTGCCGCCGCAAACAGGGGAACCAGTGTATTACATTATGGATCGTTGAATATAATGGCAAAGAGGTCTGATACCTAGGGCTATACTGCTTGCAAGTCAGGCCAGCATACGAAAAGGCTTTGCTACACTTGGAATGGGGAACATGGGTGTCCCAGAGTTGAGGATGAGTGCAGATTCGGTCATGTTTGTTCGAAATGCCATGGGAAGGGCCACAAGCGACCAGCTTGAAAAGAGTGACAACCGAGAAGCCCTTGGGCCGGCTTTGCGGACGCCCCCATGGTTATTTCAGGGGGTCAACAGTGTGTGACCGCTGAGCAAGCCGGCCATAAGCCCCTGACACGCATGGATTACCTGAGTGGCAACGCAATGACAATTAACGCCAACTGCTTGGCGGCGGGTGCCGACCCAGATAATGTGCTTACCGGCTGTTCGGCACAGATATACAAGTTGGATAATACGCCTTGCGGGGGCTGTGCGAAATCGAGTGAAGATTTGGCTCAGAATACGCTTGAACCGCCCATCCCGACTATTAGGAACGGGAGAGAGGTCTTTGTAGGTGACCGTGGTGTGGGGGTGCAGAGAGATGGGACAGATTTAACCAGGGCGGTCTTTGTAGGTGACCAAGTGTTATTAAGTGAACGGGATGAGGATGGGGTCGTCGGAGTCGACCGTATCGAGACTTCAGTCTCTAGTGATACCACGCAATCATTAACAGCGAGGGACGTAACGGAGATGGTCTTTGCAGTTGACCAAAACGTTGCGAGCAGTGGTGGCGACATTTCGGCCATTGTGGGTGACCGGCGGGAATATCAACTGGATGCCTATACCAAGCCGACATTTCCCCATGTGGGGAAACCCATGGTCTTTGCAGGTGACCAAGTGACATTTACGTATAATAGCACACACAGTATAGAGGAAAGCAACTGGGGGGTTGTTGAAGGTGACCTGAGTGCCGGAGGCAGTGAGGACCGGCGGGACTGTATACATGACGCGAGCATTGGCGCTCCTAGTGATTGTAATAACCGCCGCCTTTCTGTGCCTGACTGTGATCTGGACTGTCTTGATGTGCTCGAGACTGATGACGGTCTAATTGTATCAATGTGTGAATTTGAGGGCCACCCACCCGTTGTTTTCAGAGTGGATGTTGACTGTGCAAGGGGAGTTTGTGCATGTGTCTATACACTGAGGGGTGTGTGCTGCCAGCTTAAGCCGTGCCAGTTTTTCTCCGAGCTTTTCCTCAGAGGTGATATTGATCCCAATGCTGCCTATATTCTATGTGGCATTGTGTTCGGGTTTAGGGTCGTAGTTTGTGAATTTAACCACACATATGAGAATGGTAATAGTAAACGCTTGCCTAAGAGTGAGCGGGACCTAATCGATGGGAAATTAAGAGCAGAGCTAGAACAGGGCATTGTTTCCTTCACCAATGACATTCCCCAAAGCGTTCACTCCATGTTTGTTGTGCCTAAGGATGGGGGTTGGGGGGTCGCCTCGTGATCGACTGTAGCAGACCCCTGGGTAAATCGGTAAATACTGCAACAAATGAGGTTGCTAAGAAGTTTAGGTATCTGATACGAAACCACCAATCAATCAATCAATCAAGTCGATATGGTACTAGATGCGCTAGTTAGGGGCGATCATCTTTCTTCAAGAGACATAAAGAACGCCTATAGAGCGGTCCAGATACACCCATATGATCGGACTAAGCAGGGGCTCAAGTGGAGCTTTGAGGGCGAGATAGAGATTATCTATGGGACTCGCATCGAGCCCATTTATTTTTACAAAAATTTCTAACTTTATTGTTAGGTGTGCCAAAAGGGAAGGTGTCAAGCGGGTCATCAATTACCTGGATGAGTTTTGTATCATCGGCTCGTCCTACACAGACTCTGCATCCAATCAACTTAAAGTAGCCTCTATCCTGCGCAGGTTGGGATTTTTCTTGAGTTTCAATAAGCTGCAATCACCAAATCAGAACATGAGGTTCCTGGGGATTGACATAGACACGAATAAGTTGGAACTGTCTCTCCCACCGGATAAGCTTGAGAAGCTCTATGCAGTCCTGTGCCAGTTCCATGGGCGCAGGAAAGCAAAGCGTAAGGATTTATAGAGGCTGGTTGGCTTACTCGCCCATTGCGCTAAAGTCATCAGGGGCGCACACACTTTTTGTTGCGGGATATATACCCTTATCGCATCGGTGCGCGAACCTTATTATTATGTTAGGTTGGATGCTGGTTTACGTGAAGACATCGACTGGTGGGAGAGCTTTGCGGGCCGCTTTAATGGGAAAGCTGCCATGCTGGTGAAGTTTACCCCCCTACAGTCTATCTATAGTGATGCATCAGGTTGGGGGATGGGCGCCACTTATGGCGAAGATTGGCTAGTCGTCTCATGTGATTGGGGGGGATGAGAGCCTCCAGGGTTATGCAGGACATCACCAGGAAGGCCTGGGGGCTGCACACATTAATATCAAGGAGATGGCGGCTGCATATGAAGCTGCCAGTCGATGGGGCCACAAGTGGGGTGACTCCTCAGTAATATTTGTGACCGATAGTATGGTCGTACAGGCTGCCCTAAATACAGGCCCTCTCGTTGTCAGGCCATAATGTCTTATTTACGAAAGCCTTTCTGGATTTCGATTGAGTGGGACTTTGTTTTCATTTCATGTTATATTAACACCACTAGGAATGTAACTTGTGGCGCTTTAAGTAGGTTAGCTGATCGTGGGAGCTCAGCCAGGATTGCGGAGGTAGATGTAGGTTGGAAGATGTGATGTAGAAGTATTTTTGAGGCCCCCTTTCTGCTTTTTTCCAGCTGTTTGTATATATGTAAAATGCTCAATAAGTAAACAAGTATTTAAGGCCTAACAAAAACATGTCATGTTTCCAGTTGTGAGACCGATCTGAAAAATTTGTTTTTTGTTTCAATGAAAGTTTTCGGACAATTTCTGACTTCTTGCTACCTAGTCCAACACTCAACATTTTCTGACAAATTACATGAGTTGTTACATCAAATCACATCACTGTCAAAGGATTCGTAGTACAAGAAGACATCAAGTGAGGCAGTGGGTCAAAAAAATAGGAAAAATTAGGACACTTGACGGCCTGGTAGTAAAAAAATAGGTTTTAATTTTAAAAAGTCCCTACCTACCTACACACCCATCTTTGTTGTATGCTTCCAACCAGAAACACTTTTTAAAGGCCGCTAATTTAGTCTAAAGCCCCGTTCACACATACACGTTAAACCGGCTTAACTAAATGTGCATTTGAAAGTACAGTAAAACCTCTTTAAATCGATCTACCATGGGACAGACTTTAATTTAGTTTAAGTGGTCCATTTAGAGAGGTGGTCGGCTTATCCTTACAATGCTAGGGAGTTAGAATATGGTTACAATGGTATTGTTGGGACCCAAATAAAGCGATCGATATAGGGGAGTGGTCGATCTGTGGAGGTGGTCGGTTAGAGAGGTTTTACTGTATCATTGTATGGAGGTTAAACTCTTTAATAAGGCACTTTTCCAATGCATGAGATAATACAAAAGATTTGAAAGTCAAAATCATATCTCACTCAAATTTTGAAATATTATATTATTATTTTTTAAATCATATTGCTTTTGAATCATTGGAGCTTCCAGGGAAATAATAATTTGAATGTTTGCACCCCATTGAAAATTTAAGGCTCTCACCACTTTTTCTAATTGTTCTTCACCCCAACTGTTCAGAACAGTACGGGGTGAATCTTGTATCTAGGTTGTTACTATGTTAGTATATAAAAGATTTACCCTGTACTGCAGTAGCCTGAGTAGTGAAGAACAACCCTATATAAAAGCTGGAAAAAATGTGGGGAAATGAAATGAGAACATAAATTCTCAATTTAAGAAGAAAAATATATTCTTCACATACCTGGAGATATATACACCATGAACTTTTGAACTGCTTACTAGATTACTCCAGTAGATCAATGAATTTTAAAGTTTGAATTGGCATGGCCCACATGTCAACATGGCAGGATGTTGAGAGGTTCCTGGGTAATAATCCAATCTAGTCTACGTCAGGAAGCAATCATCTTAATTGGGTGAGGTAGCAAGGTGGAACAACCACTTTATTTAAACATGGAGGATTTATTTCATCTATATAGACTCTATCACTTTGTAAAATATTCCGATAAAACACATTGGTGGGGAATGTGAACTGGTCTATAAGGGATTACAAATGGTCTATAAAGGTAAATGATGTATAGGGCCAGGGGCATTAATGTATTATGTGGTGCTGGTGATCCTTTACTTATATTAAATAGTCATTGTGTATTCTATAGATAGTGTGAGAGGGGCACTACTGTTAGTGTGGAAGGAGCTCAAGAGCTCTACTCACAACCCCCTCACCCCCCAAACTGTTAGTCACGGATCATCAAGCACACAGACACAACAGGGCAGGTGTGGCCAAAGCAGCCAAGGCATGGTGGTGGTGGGTAGATCACAGTTGTCATGGTGATACAGAAATGCTTACTGTTGATTGGTGGACCTAGAAATGCTTACTATTCATTGGAGGGCATGGTCAGGTGATATGCCATGTCCAGTCCAGAAATCACTATATAAAGTAGGCTATGTTTGAAAAGCAGGTGCGCACTGGCCAAATAGAGGGGCGTAGGGCACAAGAACAAAGTGGCGCTGCAGTAGCAGGCAGTCATTAGGCCATATTAGGCCGAGCCAACTTACTTTTCGTTGGTGCGCAAGGTTAGGCCAAACCAACTCAATTTCCGCACACATGCGGTTGGCTACTGCGCAGTAAATAATATAAACAATAACGGAGAATAGGTCGCTCCGCCCTTTATATATCGATAAGTACTTATCCTATCTATAATAATAAACCTGAGGGTGCAAGCTCTCACTTACTTTACTTTCACTATATACTCTGCCTTTCTTATCCTTGCCTGTAGTGATTTCCTATTAGCCTGCCTACACAACTACAGCTGCCAGACGACGACTTTACAACTTGAAACTGATTTTGTGTCAGTAGGCAACACCGGCCATACCGGCCGAGAATATCAGATAGTTAATAAGGCAAACAACACACTACACCGAAACAGATCGCAAGTATTTATAGCACCGACGGCCCACGTCATACCAACACCAACGAAACAAGTCACCCCAGAGACTGCAGTCAAAACATCCAGATTCGGGCGTAAACTAAAACCAACAGTCAAGCTTGACTTGAGCTTATAGGTAAATTGAAGAGAGAATATAATTATAAGGGTAAGAACTGGAACAAGAACAAATTGTTACTATGTTAGAGATAAGAAAGAGATATGGAGCATTTATAAAATCATAATGTAAAATGTGAATGGAGCAACCATGTGAAGTTTGGAATTACCTAATTATATTATATGTACACTTATGGTAAGTCAACGGTGACAGGTATTGTGTAAACAATGATAAGTCTGTTCAAGTTAAATCAATTCGTTTTTTTTGTTGTTTATGATCATTGAAAAGGGAGATGTATATATGTATGTGCGGGTGACACGGGGTCACCGATGTGGAACGGTGACCGGCGTGGCTGGCGGAGCTAAGAATAAACGGCACTTGTGTACAGGACTTCAGAGTTTGGGTCGTTACTTTACACAGCAGCAGTAGTGGTGTTCTTCTTAGCAGGCATGGTGGCAGAGTGAGGGGAGAGCTGCTGCTCCAGGGTATTTATACACAGGCGGCCACCCACACCCGACCTCGGAGAGATACCATACGCTTTTCATACGCCGGCACACGCTACTCATACGCTAGGCATAAGTCGCTCATACGTTACGCATACGCTCAACCTGCCACTCATAACTGTCAAACCACATCAAATTACGCCGTGCATACGTTGGGTTACGCTTCTCATACACTATGGGTACGTTGCGCATATGCTTCAGAAGACACGTCAGTGCACAAAGGTCACCATACGTCGTCCCGCAACGGTTTAAAAATTGTTGCGGTACGTTTTATATACGCCGCCGCCATACGCCATGTGACAGCCCCATAATACACCAAAAAGTTGGACGTGTCTCGACGCGTACAACTTATTTTGTGCGGTTGGCGGCGCGCCGGCGAGAAGAGTCGTAATGTGACAGCCCCATTACAATAAACGTCACTTGTGGACTAGACTTCATGCAGTTCGGGTCGTTACTTTACAGGTTAGGGAGGTTTTACTGTACAATGACCAGATTGTCAAATTCACAGTTATCCACATGCTAGTCTGATTGCTATTTAATATGTATTAAAGTGATTTTTGGGGGATGGATGTTACACGGTTAAGGCCCTGTCACATTATGACCCATCTGCCAAGGGCAAGGCCCAAGCTAGGTACCCCAGAATCCGCCGGGAGCGCCACTGTCGCCCGACCGATAAAACTTGTACAACTTCTTGCGACCTCCTGACCGGCACGGTCATGTCGGAAAATGGCACCACACATGCACACTGCATTCACTGTTACATGTGTTTTTGAAGCACAACAGACTTAAGCACAGATAGAGACTATTTTCAGCGTTGTATGACACTTGAAAGGCATTTTACTAAGCCATTCAAGTCTTCAGATGCAGAAATCAGAGGTAAGACTGACAGGAATGTCCATGTTAACTAAGACAATGTGAAACTTTAGCATTTTTTCTTCCTAAAAATGGTCTTACAATGACTACAACTGGAATCGCAACTCTAGAATCTGGCAGCCAAAAGTTGGTGTTAGGCAGTTTTACTGGATTCTCTAGGTCAGAATTTTATGGCTGGGGTGAGTGACTCACATCACACAGCCTATTATGCACCATCACAATGCATCTGCTCATCACCCAATTTTCATGAAAATTGGTCAATACATAGAAAACAGGTATATGAAAATGAATATGGTAGATTAAAAAATGAATATCCTCAAATAATAATAAATATTCATGATTATCGGCCAGAGCGAAAGTCGGGTAAATACTGTGATGTGCACATGCCTAATACTCATTGGATAATAGGAGTAGAGCTTAGTGGATTACACCAGTGTAAAGAGCTCATTCTAAAGGTTAAGTACAAAGTTTCATGTTATTCTATAAACAATTCACGATTCTACAGACGTTAAACAGTCGAGATATAACGGTCGAGTCGGACGTAGCAACGTTGGTGCGGGCATGATCAGTTTCAGCTGCCTTTCAGTTTCATGCGCATGCGTCAAAATCTAATGGTGCTGTCACACTACAACGTAATGGCCAACGTGACTCCGACGTGGGTGACTTTTCGTCATTATGACGAAGGACGTCGGGTCACGTTCAAGTCGTGTTCAAGTCTCGTCACGACACATCCACTCACGGTGCGTCACGTCGGAGGATGTAGAGGTTTTGCACATGTTGAAAACTTTCGACGTAGCTCAACGAGTTGATAAGACGTTTGCGTCGCGTCACGTCACAGTCACGTCATCTACGTTAGGTCCACGTCGTTTTAGTAGTTGTTTTAAATTATAGTATGTAAATAATGTTTGAATTTATGGTTGCCATGGAAACCAACATTTTTCTGTGATCTAATTTTGTTTATATATCAGCTTTGATAAGCTGAGATGATTTGCCATACCAAGAATCACCTTGATGTCAAGTTTGATCAGGATGAAACCATTAATAAAGAAACTGCAGTTATGGGCATGATTGTATTACGGTTGCCATGGAAACCCACATTTCTCTGTGATCTAATGTTTTTATATAAGTTTTGAGGTGATTTACCAGACCAAGAAGAACCTTGATGTGAAATTTCATCAGGATCTGACCATTATTTAAAAAGAGCTACAATTGACTCATATTGTAGGTGGGAGTGATTGCATTATGGTTGTCATGGAAACCTCCATTTTCCTGTGATCTAATTTTTTTATATCAGTTTTGATAAGCTGGGGTCATTTGGTATACCAAGAAGAACATTGGTGTGAAGTTTCATCAGGATATGATCATCAATAAAGAAACTACAAAGAAATGTTATTATAATAATTATAATGTTATTATAAGAATTTCAAAATTAAGGCAACACAGTTTCTCAAACAGGATCATAAATATATGGAATAGTCTCCCACAAAATGTTATAGATGCTGGCTCAATAAATTCATTCAAGAACCGATTAGAAAACGCATGGGCTGATGATACAGGGAAATTTGACCACTTATTCACCACATGCTACTAATTTATTCCTTGTGTTGCTAATTACTTGCACTCAAGCAAAAATGAGAGACAAATAAGTGTTCACACTTCCTGTCTACCAATCACTATAATATCTATATCACTATAATTAGTCTATTTAACAGCCCTAGATAAGGCACTTCTCTAGTGCATTAGCTAATAGTAATACAAAAAATCTTAAATTCAACAAACTTCAAATGCACATACCTCATTCAATTTTTGGAATATCTTTAAAATTCTAAAAGCATATTGCTTTTGATTCATTGGACCAAGTGAATAATTTGACAATTTTACTGGGGTACCTACCCAAGCGCGCTGCCAACGCGTAAAATCACTTCTTTTTTTTACGTCGAGAAGCGTTGCACTTTTCGGCGCAGGGGGCAAAGTTGCGCGTATACATACTGTATGCAGTATGGCCAACGTGCCATTCGATTAGTAAGGACTCGTGTGACCGAAACTCACAATGACATCCTTTATCTACATGGAACTATGACAAGCACAAATTCTAAGGATCAGTGACAAGTCAAAAGCAAAAGGTGAACTAGTCGGCCATGTTTGCAAATTGAGATCGCGTGAACAAGTGAGTTTGCGACTTAGTTTGTCTGCCTACCTCTTGTGATGTATATCATCGTACTCTATTGAGAAACATATATATATTACACATACTACGCAATTATCTGAAACAGCCACAACTCAATACAAACCTGGAAAAACTTGAAATGACATCGCAATAGTACAGCAAAGTAACCAGGCCAGATTTCTCTTCTGAAGAGTCTTCAGGAGTAACTGAACGAGGCTGACGGTTTACATCTGCTTCCGGTAAAACTGCTAAGACATTTCTTTTTGTATAACGTGTAGTGTGATAAATTATGCAACTATGGCGATTTGTATATTGCCCGATTTACAGGTGTTATATCTGTGAATAATTGTGAATGTATATACGTCGATTAATATCAAACCCCGTGTGCCTGCCGGTGCGACTGCGGGATTAGCCTGACCTGTCGCGCTCTTGCACGTAATCGATTAATCAACTCGGGTCACCCGAGCCACTTTTTGGCGCATGCGCACATCTTACAAACTCGGGTTGAATAAACGAATACGCTCGGGGTGGACAAAATGGTGGCTTAATCTAAAACTTAATTTTTTTTTTTCAATAACCGATACATGTACAGCAAAATAGGATTTAAAGTATTTTATGATTGTAGAAGCTGACAATCTGGGTTATTAAAAAAAAAGGAGCACGGCCATTGAGTTTGCATAAGCATATTCAGGGCTCGACGGAGCGACCCAACCAGCCACGGCTGCGACCCAACCAGCCACGGCTGCAACCCAACCAGCCACGGTTGAACTTGTTTGAACTTGTTTCCGCTACACAGGTATTCGGGGTCAGCGATTGGTTAATAATATATCAAAACAAATGCTTGCTGCCATAGAATTTTTACTCACAATTAAAAGAAATTAAGAACAATTTGGCATAAACATGGTGCACAAATGCAATATTATTACTTTATTCCACCGAAACGATGGTCGTATAACATATTGCAAATGGCGGCCCCCATAAGGGGCGGCCATTTGCAATAAAAAAGAACAGCTCTGATTGGCTAAAATTATGGAAAGATCACATTATTATTTTAGTAGTTTCTTGTTCAGACATATTTACACATATATAACGTATCTTTTGCACAGATTAAATTGTTTGAAGTATATTTAGAATTGATCTACATTGATTTCTGTTTAAAGCACACAATATCACTACTTACTGAATGGGAAACTCATCCTGCAATGGTAGGCTCAATATGACCCAGTGGTCAGCCGTTTTTCATCCTTTCGTCGCTGTGGACCCTTCTCAATACGTGCAGTGAAAAACGTCAGTTTTATTCAAAATTAATAGAAATCCAAAACCCTAACCTTATTATTTTAATATAATCTTTTTGTTAAATATGTTTTCTATATGTGTGCCAAGCGATTTGTGCCTAGGTTGTGTGGATATAAATAAAAACATGAATAAAATAAGTAAAACTGACTCTGGCTATGGCTCTATAGCTGTATTCACACGGGAAAATTGTAAGGCGATCTACAGAAGGCGATTTATATGAAGCGATCTAGCGCGCATTCACATGGGCGGAGTTTCAAAGTGTGTCGCATTCACACGGGCAGTACTTAGGGCTGTTTAAGGCGTAAGTGGATATCTGCGCATGACAGTTTGCACCCTGACCGTTTGCAGCAACAACAATGGCGGAGCAAGAAGTGATAGAGATGTTCATGATCATGAATAAAAGGAATACGCAGGATAGAAGGGAAGCTACAGCGCGATCCATAGCGAATATGCGCGTGATTGTATCGCGGCATCGGAGAAGGAGGGCTCGGTTCTTGCAGAAGCAGGAAAACGAACGCCGAAGCTTTTTCCAGCTGCTCTTGTCGTACGAGGCCGTGCAAGCGCCTACGGAGCGGGTCGAGTGGAAAAGGGAAAGGTAGGCTTTCACTTATATTGTCCAGATTGCTACTATGGGTGGGCCGGTATGTACGCTGCTGGTAAAAATCACCTTTGGCACCCTTTAGCAAACGCTCAGGCTAGGGGCGATTTCTATAAGGCGATTTCTATATTTCCCGATTTATATAAGCCGACCTACATAAAGGAAATATTTTCAAAACTAAGCTATTCTTCAAACGCTGAGGCTACGGGCAATTTATATGAGGCGATTTATATATTTGCCGATTTATATAACCCGACCTACATACAGGACAATTAAAAAAAAGTAAACTATTCTTCAAGCTCAGGCTTGTGGTGATTTATATAAGGCCAATTATATATTTGGCGATTTATACAACCCGACCTACATGAAGGGAATTTTGTTAAAATAAACTATTCTCGATCTCCCATGCGCTGATGGGGGCAAGTTTGGCGCCATTTATCAAACGCTTTGGCTGGGGTGATTTATATAAGGTGATTTGTAAATTGGCCGATTTATATAAGCCGACCTACATAAAGGAAAAATTGTCACAACTAAACTATTGTTCAAACGCTCAGGCTTGGGGTGATTTATATAAGGAGATTTATATATTTGGCGATCCCGACCTACATAAAGGGAATTTTGTTAAAATAAACTATTTTAGTTTGGCGCCGTTTATCAAAGGCTGAGGCTAGGGCGATTTATATAAGGCGATTTGTATATTGCCCGATTAAGGCGACCTACATCACCGAAATTAGTTTAAAATAAACTCTTCTCGATGGCGCCCATCGGCCCACTTTTGGGGACCTGGATCAAACGCTAAGGCTGGGATATTAATATATTGCCCGATTTATATAAGGCGACTTACATGAAGCGAACTTGTTTTGCCTATCCTATAAAGTGGGGTCGTAATTCGTAGTTCAGGGCGTTTCATAAAACGACAAACATGCAACGAGGTTTACCCCTGTTTACATTTTTGCAGGTCGTCACACTGGTGGAGCCAGATCGTGTTGGCGACGTTTTGAGATGAGGAATGGTTGGCGAATTTCCGGATGCGGAAGATGACGTTCGACCATCTGGTGGACCAGCTGCGCAACCATATCGGGCGTGCAGACACTAATATGAGAAGGTGAGTTACAACTGGTGGTTCTTTTCCCCTTAAAATATCTACCCTCAGCGTGCAGGTTTATTTGCCTCAGTCCGAATATTGGTAACTTGTGTAGGCTCCTAACCTATATAGCTGATATGCATCATTATATTACAGTGTGAATGTTTTCGAAGTTGCTTCGGATTTCACAATTTAAATTAACTGTACATTGACAGTTGGTGTTTACTGCACGCAATGTAGTCTTCTCTACACAAATAACTCATGAATACGGGCATGTGTGGGTGGTAGCACTATTCTCTAAGGATGTTACAGAAATTGTTAAAATGTTACAGTTACTTTTGGACCCCTGCTATGGAACTTCACAGTAAAATAAGACCGAATTGGCCAGTCTCATCTAGCCTAAAATTTTACGTCTTCTCGTAATAGGTTAGCATAGGTAATGAATTGCAACGCTAAATCGTAGGCTCTTGTCGTCCGGCCATATTCTTAAATCTTAATTTTTTTCCCCCACTCATTTCAGATGCATCTGCGTGGAAATCAGGGTGGCTGTGACCGTCTGGGTGCTGGCAACAGGCGCGGGCTATCGCAGCGTAGGCCACATGTTTGGTATCGCTACCTCGACATGCTGCGAGATATTTAAAGAGACCTGTGCTGTTATAGTCCGTGTGCTGAAGCCCAAATATATAAAGTTCCCGACTGGTGCCCGACTTATACCCCAGTTCACACGAGGCCTGCGTTCGCTAACGATCGATTCGCGACGTCAAAACCTCCTCCTTGCGACCTCCTTATGCCCTAATTGAGTCCTGTCGCCGCGAAATCGCCAACCTCCCGGCGCCCATTTCAGAAATTTTGGGCGCAAGGAGGTTGCTGCTGCTGCATGTGCAACCTCCTTGCGTCCTGTTCCGGCGGCGCCATTCAGAATGGTTGGCGCCCTGGCGCTGCCCTGGCGCCGCCCTGGGTTGCCGAGTTGCCGGAGATCTGGCGCCGATCTGGCGCCGATCTGGCGCCAATCTGGCACCGATCTGGCGCCGATCTGGCGCCGACAAAATATGCAATGCCGTGCTCATAGGGTGGTAGGTACTATGGCGCCGCCCTGGTGCCGCCCTGGTGCTGCCCTGGTGCCGCCCTGGCGCTGCCCTGGCGCCGCCCTGATGCTGCCCTGGTGCCGCCCTGGCCCTGATACGGCGACAGCCGGCGCCGATCTGGCGCCGATCTGGCGCCGATCTGGCGCCGATCTGGCGCCGCCCTGGTGCCGCCCTGGTGCCGCCCTGGTGCCGCCCTGGCGCCACCCTGGCGCCTACCACATATTTGAATCAATGTATCGAATGGAACGCTGGGTGGTTGGCGTCCTTTTGGGCGTAGGGAGGTTGGCGGCGAACGCTGCCTCTCGTGTGACTGGGGTATTACAGAAGTGATAGCCGGTTTCGCCACGCGCTTTGATTTCCCCAACTGTGGTGGGGCGATCGATGGCACCCACATTCCCATCATCGCTCCACACGCTCACCAAACCGACTACCACAACAGGAAGGGGTATTACTCCATCGTCGCGCAAGTCTGCTGCGACCACGAGTACCAGGCCACCAGCATAGCTGTGGGTTGGCCAGGAAGGGTGCACAACGCACGCGTTCTGGCTAACTCCACCATCTACACCAAAGGTCAGGCGGGTGTTCTCTTCCCGGATAGGCCAGTGGCCCTAGGAGATGCAACTATCCCTATTGTGATGCTGGGAGACCCGGCCTACCCTCTGCTCCCGTGGTTGATGAAGCCGTTTTCAGAGACAGGGAGACTCACCTGGGAGCAGACAACATACAACTACCGCCTGTCCCGTGCGCGCATGACCATCAAGAACACGTTCGGGCGGTGTAAAGCCAGGTGGAGGATTCTCCAAAAACGGATCGACCTAAGGACCGAGGATGTGGCAAACGTCATCGTTGCGCGCTTCACACTCAATAACATCTGCAAAATACACAAGGAGTAGTTTGACACCGAGTGGGACACCGGCTGTAACCAAGACCCTGGAGGGAAATGCGGGTGACATAAGGGACGCTTTCGTGGCGTATTTTTCCTCGTAAATGTGCTGCTGGTTTATGCCGACTTAGCGGAGGTGGGGTCACAGGTATCTGGTTTTTGGAGTGTCAATATTTAGATTTCATGATTTAGCCCAGTAATGTGGGAGATATTTTAGATCAAAAGTAAATGTTAATATTGTGTATTATGTATCTTATTGGGATGGATGTAGCTAAATACATGCAAAATTACATCACTAATTTGTGACATTGTCAACAGCATTGAAAATAAACTGTCACAAACTTATTGAAATCAGACAAAACCATAGCAAGCAGGTTTCAAATTATTATTACTACTGTTTATAAACCAAGTGGCATGTGAAATGTCCTAGAAATGTCAACTTTTGTGTGGAAAATATTTAATTTTGGAGTCAGATTGGTTTCCAGGCTATACTCCTATTTATTGGGTGTGAGCATTTGACCTATGTAAAAATTGCCAGAATATGTTGATTTGCAATTATTCAGATGCAAAAGGTATACACATTGAGGAAACTTGTTTATAGGACTTTGGCAGGGTTTTGATTTTGAGGTACTGATGTCACACTATTGGTACACAACTTCTGAGAACGACCCAATATTGTAGTTGCTAGAACACAAAGAACAAAGCTGTCAAGTAGGGAACTACTGTAAAATTTTATTCAAACTGAAGAGTAGGAAAGTTTCAGGTAAAAAGTCAGTAAAAACACTATATATATATCACTCGGTACAAGGACGTACGCGTATAAAAAAATCAATGGAAACTGGTATTGGGGCTACTCGTCGACGGTCCGGCCTGTTGATGTTGTGGGGTGACCAGGGTTATACGCATCACCCCGTCTGTGGTGGCGCTCTGAAATTGCTGGGTGTGCGGGATGTGCTGCATGTGCTGGACGGGACGGGGGGTGGTGAGCAGGAGCTGGAGCATCCTTTCGTCGTGCTGACGTTGTTCGTGCAGGTTCTCCATATCGCGGCGGTGGCGCCTCTCCTCCGTCTCCAGATCCCGCTTATGGCTCTTTGCCTCCCCCTCCTGGAAGGTGGCCGCTGCCTCCTTCTGTGCCGCTACAAATTTGTCCATGAGACCGTTCATGAATTTTTCTGTGCGGGTTGCTCCTCGCCACTTTCTCTTTCGGAGCGCTGGGAAAAAAACAGAGAGCGTTTCTACTACAAACAGAATACTTTTTTTTTTTAATTGTAGGCCCCGATAGGTGAAGCGTTTTAACTAATCCTGTCTACAATTATGTTTTTACGACACAGTCGACTCAACTAGTTCGCTTCATGTAAAGCAGTGTGTGAGGTGGTTTAGTCTGTGAGGGAGGAGAGGTTTGAGTTGTTTAAATACATGGATGCTTGGTTTAACGGGCCAGATGTTGTTTCATAGGCATGTGCTTATGGCTTTATTTTGGTATGTTACATTAATGTGCGCTCTACTTAGGACGTCTGCGAGTTCGTTGTCGACCCCAGGTATATACTTAAATGTCACTCGTATGTTGTGGACATCCTGGAACATCCAGGCCGCCCTCGCGATCTGTAGGAGGCGGGGGTTGTTGCCCTTGCCTGTCGATAGCACATGTACTGCTGCCTCATTATCACATCTGATGGCTATATGTCCTCCTGTGTCTTCATCTCATATGAGTGTGTGTAGTGCTATCAGCACATTGGCGGCCTCTAGCTGGGTTATGGTGTCGGGATCTTCGTCGGTCTGTTCTGTGAGTTGGGCCGAGTAGGAATATCTGTCTTCGGCGCCTCCTATCCCTCCCATGCACACGTCCACCATGAGCCCCCTTTCTGGGCTGTTTGGTGGTATGAGTGATGTGCCGTTCCAGGAGTGCGTGAACTCCGGGAACCAAGCGAGGTCCCTTCTCATCTCTTCCGATATGTTGATGCGGTTGGTGGTCATGGTCCTTAGCGCGTGTAGGTGTCCCCCCACGAACAGTCTGGCTGGCGGGACACATTTTGATAAATGCAGAAGCTTCCCAAGCAGTGACTGCAGTTGCTTGCGTGTGATGTGCTCCTTGTGTGCTGTGGCCCGGACAATTCTCACCGTGCTGTTTATTTTGTCGGCCGGCATCGTGAGCGTCATGTCTGGGGTGTTTATGCATATTCCGAGTCATTGGACTTCTGGGGCTGGGGTCTGGATCTTCTCTTTTGCCTCTAGTAGTCTGAGTAGGCTGAATAGTCGCCTTGTTGTTTCGAACTGTTGTTGGCAGGTCTGCCTATCACGGGCTATGATATTCAAGTCGAGGTACATGGTGGCATGTATTCCTTTCTTCCTGATCATGTAAACCACGGCCTCGGCCACGTGCTGTATGTGGCAACTGGAGCCACGCGCGCCGAAGGGGACAGATATGTCCAGGTAATGTTTGTCGCACCATTTTACGCCAAGGAGGGGGCCAGTCGAGGGGGCAGGATCTAAAGTTCTTATACGCCCTGCTTATATCCATGGTGAACATGAAGCTCCACTTTCCTACGTCCCTCGACCCCGTGGTGAAGACATCCATGGTGGGAAGGCAGTGCTCCCTCATGAGACCTACAGCAGTATTCTTAATAATATAAGCGTTAATTGATGTGGCTGTGGGGAATGACACATCTGTTATTACTCTTCGTTTAGATGTATCGGCTTTCTCCCTAGTCATCAGAGGTGATGCATGGGACCAGTTAGTAAATTGTGGTTGGTTGTACGGGCCCTACAGGGCGCCGCAACTTACTTCTTTCTTGATGTACTCGTCTACTGTGGCCAGGTGTTGACATGCACTCAGATGGTTGGTTGTTTGTGGCGTGTCTGATGCCGGACCCATGTATCCAAGCGGGAACCCGAAGTCCATGAAGTCCATGAAGTCCATGAGTTGTTTATGGTCGGCCGATTGGGAGAGTCTGCTCATCCATTTGTGTATGTTCAGTTCCGACGGTATGTGTATCCGTGCTGCGACAGCATTAGGTAGTCCGGTGCGTCTCACTGCAGTGTATATTCTTCCAGGTGCGGGCCAGTTGTCTCTTCGATGTTGGCTGGGTCGTGCGCATTGCTGGGTCGTGCGCACAGTGGTGGCGAATGGTTTGAAAGTCCACTGCTTATGTTGCTCCACTGGTTGGTGTGGGTGGGGGGTTGGGGGGTGGCGCGGATGCACATTCCCCCCCATTTTACCCCGGCCCCTTGATGCTGGCCACCAAGTTGATGTTTGACTGTATGACTCACTTGGTGTTTATCTGATGTGCGGGGGGCTGGCTGCCCCTTGTGTTGTTTTCGCGCCTGAGATTTTGTCTTGCGTCGCCTGCCGGGCCGGTGCTTGCGCTCGGGTGTTGTTTGTGTGGCCTAGCCTGGGCGCGACCTTCATGTCGCACCCCGTGGCTAGCGCCTTTGTTGTGTCTGCCGTCACGTGTGCCTTGGTGTGTTGAGGAGCTGCCGGCGGGTCTTAAGTCTGTGATGTCTTGGTGGTGCGCCGCATTGTGGGCACTGACGCATTGCGGCTAGGGGTGTGTGTCGCCACCGTATAGCTGTTGTTTCATTCAGAGTGGCTCCCTTCACTCCTTTGTTGTTTTTGTCCGTGATGATTTGTTGTGTCACGGCCCTCTTGTCTAGAGTAGTTATGGCTACCAGCGTTCCATGTCGGGTCGTCTGTGGGCGTTTCCGTTCCGGTTGGGGGGGGGTTCCCTTGGGCGGCTTCCCTCATGTGGGGTCCATCTCGTTCTTGGGGCACCCCCTCCTCTTGTTTTTTGTTGGATAGTCCATGTTTTTCCTATGGCACAGTTGCTCGGAATGTTTGTAGTTTGAGTGATCTTGTAGCAGAATGTGCATGCGTGAACCACATCTTGTGGGCCGTCCTGGTGGTGCTGCTTTTGGTTGCATCGCCTTGACGACTTGAAGGCAGTGCATGGGCGCTCATGCGCCTCTGCCTCAATTCTGCCCCTCCCCGCCTTTTTGTCGTTCATCGTATACGAGGGGATGCTGTTGAGACTTGTGACGAAATTCGCTCGGTCATTCTGTATCTCCTGGCGGTCCTGCCAGGTGGTCTCCTCTCTCTCCACCATGTCAAAGACGTTCTGTGACCATTCCCTCACTGTAGGCCATGGCTTCCGCGAACAGTCATCCATGATGCATTTCATGTGCTCGAACATGTGGGGGAAGTCATGCCCATCACACACCTTGTGGTCTGCAAGCATTATCATGAACGCACGCAGGTACTCGCGCTCCGTCATCGAGCTGCGTGCGGCCAGCTTCTGTGCCACTGAGTTGCAGCCATGGCGTTTCAGATACATGAAAGGTTTTGAAATAGGATTGGTAATAAACATATCCTGCAGTACTGCCCTCCTACCTTCAAGACGCCTCTGTCGTGCATGGCATCTGTCCATGGCGTCGTCCATGTTGTTGAGTTTGTTGTGCACGTCATTGTCCTCCGGGCGATTTTTTTGTGTGTATGCGAGCACCATCTCGGGCTCGCCCGTTTTGGCAGTCGTGGGTACATGTGGCATCTCTGTTCCCCTCCCCTCTTCTGTAGGGAGCGGATGGGCTTAGGGGAGGGCAATCGGTCATGGCAATGCCTACCGTGCTCGCCGTTTTCGGCACTGTCACGGGGGCATTGGTGTGCGGCGCCTTGTCCCCATGGCTGGGTGTGGGGACTGTCATCTGTTGCGGCGCCACCTCCTCTGGTCATCGTGGTAGTCGTCTGTTTGCTGCCGTGGTGGTGTTATAGACTGCCTCCTTTGGCACTCCGAGTTGTGGTCCACCATCCTTTCTATGGACAGCTGGAGGGCATCCATGCACGCCTCGATGCGCGCAGTCATGCGCTCCTCAATGTCCCTCATCTTGGTTTCGACGTTCTGTTCGTCCGGCCGTGGTGTGGCCGGGTGCTGTCCTGGCTCAGGGTATGATCCGTGGGAGTCCGTGTGATATATGCGTAATAGACGTCTAGACCTGTGGTTAATATATGTTAACGATATGCAGAGTTGGGGACAAAGACATATGCAAATGAGTATTACGTCGCCTGCAAGTTAGAAGACCGGCGGTCAAGCATGCCCCCACGCCGTGAAGAAAAACCATTCAGTAACCCAAAGTCAAAGTGTCAGTTTCAGGTTTACGTTGTACTTTCACATGGTGTCAGATGAGGAAGAATGCCGCCCGCAAATAGTTTGCCGGGATTGCGGCCGCCTGGTCAGCTTGTCCTCAGCAACAACGCAAGATCGAACTGGAAAACATGGATCAGAGCATATGATATATACGCCACTGCGGCAGGTGTCATATTGAAAGGAGAACGAGTGCAATGCTGCATCTTCCTTCACGTTGCTGGCGAGGAAGCGCAAAAGGTATTTGCCAATATGACTTTTGCTGTCGCCGATCAAGACAAGATCAAACCGTTAACTGAAGCATTTCGAGTTTATTGTGTCGGTAAAAGCAGTATAATTATCACACGATACAAGTTTAATTCGCATAATCAAGCGTCAGAAATATGGCGACGTACATCACAGCGTTAAGGGACAAAGTCAAAGACTGTGAATACGGAGCGGTGGAGGAGTCGCTTTTGCGCGATCGAATTGTGGCTGGCGTAAGAAATGTGAATTTGCGGAACAAATTGCTTCAAACTACTGAGTTAACATTGACAAAGTGCATAAGTATGTGTGAAATGAGTGAGTTCAGTTCAGATCTGTTGGAGGACACCAAATCAGACGTGGAAAGTAAAGACATAGATTTCATTTGGAATTATGCTAATGTGCGTACCGGTG
This sequence comes from Branchipolynoe longqiensis, assembly GCA_030323885.1. NCBI lineage: Eukaryota > Metazoa > Annelida > Polychaeta > Phyllodocida > Polynoidae > Branchipolynoe > Branchipolynoe longqiensis. Next base: position 53,532,599 of record CM059200.1, on the reverse strand, counting down.
CACCGGTGGTCCGGTCAGCAGCGACGCCATCTTGGAAATCGCCATCTTGGATTGCCGGCGCCGCCGGTGCAGGAGATTTCAAGATCCGCTGCCAGAACTGTGGTTATGAGCACCGCCGTGGAGTCTGCCCAGCGAAAGGAAAGGTGTGCATTGCCTGCAAGAAGATCGGGCACTTCGGGAAGGTCTGTAGGAGCAGGCTCGGGAGAGTCAACGAGCTTCACGTCGAAGCGCCCGACCCTCACAATGCTGAGCAAGACCCGGATCCGGCGGAAGTCAATGTACTGGCAACGGATCTGTTTGTGGGCGCCGTCAATCGCGGTGCTGGACGGGATGCCGAGCTGTGGCACGCAATCGTTCGGGTGAACGGTTGTCCTGTCAAGTTCAAGCTTGACACTGGATCGGAGGCAAACGTGCTTCCGAGGTTCGTCTTCGACAGAGTCGCTCCAGGGAGCCTGGCGAACACCAGATGTTCGTTGGTGACGTTCTCAGGTCACCGGATCACGCCGGATGGGGAGGCACTGCTTGATGTCAACGACAGTGTGCTTCGGTTCCAGGTGGTGCCGGATTGCCAGCCCATCCTGGGCAAGCAGGCTTGTGTGACTTTGAACCTGCTGGCACGCGTGGATGAGGTGCACAGGGCCATACCGACGAACATTGCCAAACCGACGAACATTGGCAAACCGACGAACATGGCCAAACCAACGAACATTGCCACACCGACGAACAGTTCCAGCGCAGGGGCAGAGAAGCTGGTAAGCGAATACAAAGACGTATTTCAGGGTTTGGGGGTTGATCAAAGCAAAGGCTATCATTCATGTTGATAAGTCTATTCAACCTGTCATAGATCCGCCTAGACGGATTCCGTTTGCAATTCAGAGTAAGGTACGCAGTGAGCTTGATCGTATGGTAGAGTTAGGTGTTATAGTGGAGCAGGATGAACCTACCGAGTGGGTTAATTCTATCACGATCGTAAAAAAAAACAAATAAAATTAGAATCTGTCTGGATCCGACTAAATTAAACAAAGCGATAAAAAGAGGGCCGTTCCCAACCAAAACTATTGATGAGATTATTGCCAAAACAGCTGATGCTAAGTATTTTTCAGTTTTGGATGCGAAGACAGGGTATTGGCAGATAGAATTTGATGAGGAAAGTTCACGTTTGTGCACGTTCAATACTCCGTGGGGCCGATACAGGTACACACGCTTGCCTTTTGGCATCAAAACAGCGGGCAACATTTGTATTCAGGAGATGTCATGGGCGACATACCCGGTATCGGGATAGTCACGGACGATATTTTGGTATATGGGTCAACAGTTCAGGAACATAACGAGCGGCTCCGAGCTGTTTTGGACCGAGCTAGGTCGGTTAATCTTAAATTAAATGATGCTAAATCGTTGCTATGCAAAACTACAGTAAAGTATGTAGGTCATCAACTTACCCAGCAGGGTGTAAAGCCTGATCCAGACAGAATACAAGCAATAGTAGACATGCCAGAGCCGCGTGACAAACAAAGCGTCCAAAGGTTCCTGGGCATGGTTGGATATGTGCACAAATTCATACCCAACATGTCCGAGATAGCTAAACCACTACGCATGCTCCTAGCCAAGGACGTGGCGTGGCACTGGCAAGCCGAGCAGCAAGGTGCGTTCGATAAATTGAAAGAGAAGTTAAGAACTGCTCCTGTATTGACATATTACAATGTTAAGAAGCCTATTGTAATTCAGGTAGATGCTTGTCAGTCAGGTTTAGGAGCCGTGTTGATGCAAGATGGTAAACCAATCGCACTCGCATCTCGTGCGCTTAATGCAGCGCAGTGTGGATATGCCACTATTGAAAAAGAAATGCTCGCCATATGTTTCGGATGCCCACGGTTTCATGAGTATATATTTGGCAAGGAAGTTCAAATTCAGACAGACCACAAGCCGTTGGTAGCCATAATGCAAAAACCAATACATAAGCTGTCGGCTAAAATGCAAAGAATGCGAATGCGATTGCAGAATTACAATATTCAGTTATGTCATGTGAAGGGCTCTTTGATGTATTTTGCAGACACGTTGTCCAGGGCGCATACCGCCAAAGTAGGTCATGATAGCCTGTTCGATGACACGTTCTGCGTTGCTGCAGTGGACGTGCAGTCGTCGAGTCTGTTGAGTAAAATTGTAGCTGAGTATGAAAAAGATGTATCTATGTCTATGTTGATCTCACACATTGAGGATGGGTGGGACACTACACGTATACAGACACCACCGTGTCTGAGACAGTACATTCCGTACAAGCATGAGTTGACAGTTGAAAATAATCTTGTAATGAACGGCAATCGGGTGGTGGTTCCTCCAGCTCTGCGTGGTGAAATGATAGAGGCGTTGCATGAGACGCATTTGGGGGTGACTAAGTCCAAGCAGTTGGCGCGGGACTGTATGTTTTGGCCAAATATTAACAAGCAAATCGAGGATAAAGTCAGTCGGTGTGACACTTGTCAAAACAACCGGGAAAATTTGCATAACGAGCCATTGATAAATCACCCGATCGCCTGTCAGCCATATGACAAAGTGGGGGCCGATTTATTTGAGTTAAATCATAAGAATTACCTGATAACTGTAGATTACTACACCAAGTTTCCAGAGGTAACGCTTTTGGGTGATACGTCGTCTGTCACTGTTATTGAAGCATTAAAAGACAACTTTGCAAGGCACGGTATTCCTAGTCAGGCAGTGTCGGATAACGGTCCACAGTTCAAGAGCCATGAGTACAGGGAGTTTGCACTGCATTACGGGTTCAAGGCCGTGTATTCCAGTCCACAGTATCCACGAAGCAACGGTCAGGTTGAACAGTTCGTACAAACAGTTAAGGACATGTTAAAGAAGTGTGAGAAAACTGGAGCTGATTTTCAGTTAGCATTGCTGAATTATCGCAATACTCCGTTGCCTGTCCTGAACGTATCTCCAGCGCAGTTGCTCATGAGCAGAAGGTTGAGAGGCAGATTACCTATGGCAAAGGGTATTTTGGTGCCTGAAACTCAGGATCCTAAGAAAAGGCAGACAGCTCAGCGGCAGGGCAGTCAGAAAGCGTTTCATGACCGGAAGTGCGGTAAGGCGCACAAGCCCATGAAAGTTGGAGATAAGATAAAGTACAAAAATAATGCTGGGGAATGAAAAAAAGGTGTTATTTTGGGACGGACTGGGGTGTCCGGGAGAGAATATCAGATTTTAAATGAGTCAGGCAACATGTTATATCGTAACCGAGTGCAAATCATTGGAGCGCCAGTGGAGGGGCGACCCGAGTTAGTCGTGCAGACGCAATCTGGGTCAGCGTCAACGCCGAATGTAAACAGTACGGTTAATCTAAGTAGGTCAGGTTGGCTGATAAGGCCGGCGAGCAGGTTAGATCTATAGTAGGTCAGTGTGCTTCCGACTGTTGCAGGATTAACATGTGCATGTACAGTTAAGTTTATTTCAGCTTTTGTGTTTACTGTTGATACATATGGAGAATATGAGATATCAGGCATTACGGCCGGATTGTGAGGACGTAAGTGCATTGTGCACTCGGACATTTGCAATTTAAGTGCGCATATATGTGATATTGTATATTTTGTGTTTCTTCATTGTTATTTTGTAACATTTCATGTTTCAGAAATACTTTGAGGGGGTGATGTGATATATGCGTAATAGACGTCTAGACCTGTGGTTAATATATGTTAACGATATGCAGAGTTGGGGACAAAGACATATGAAAACGAGATGACGTCATGGAAAGTTTAGCCGGCGGGTCAAGCGTGCCCTACGCCGTGAATAAACCATTCAGTAACCAGAAGTCAAAGTGTTCAGACGTTGTACTTTCACAGTCCGTGTCGGTCCCGCTTGATATGGCGTTGTGCATGCTTCTGCTGCCGCTGGCCCTGGGGGTGCTGCTGTTGTTGCCCCTAGTTTGGCTGGGGTCCCTCAGCTGTATGGGCAGCGTAGTGGAGCCCGCTGCCTGTGTCTTGGCTGGGCGGCCCCGCCCCCTCTTCTTTGTGGACGATCCATCTCCGGCATCGTTGTAGTTGAAGAAAGGTAGTAATAGTGGTCAGTTTGGAGCATTGGAGACTGACCATCAAAGTGTGGGAGAGGTGGTCTCCGGGTAGTGTTGTGATTTGATTGGTTGGTTATGTTGGTTTGTGATTGGCTGAGAGCTGGGGAAGGGGCAGTGCGGCGCATGCCGGTCCCCCCCCCCCCCCCCCACTGTCAGCTCCCCCCCATCTCCCACTCGGAGTGCTTCCCCTCACTCGAAGCCCCCCCCCCCCCCCTGTCAGTGTCATGGGGGGGGGGGGGGAGAGCCCCAGAATCTTTGCGGTCCCCGTGCCCAGCAATGAACCCAAATGAGCGTCTCCGCTCAGTCCAGACAAATATATTTATCTAAACAAATGTCAGAAACTCAGAGCCATTGAATTATAAACTTTAGGTTTGAAAACTAAAGTCATTTAATAAACACTTCACCATTATATATGCCAACAGATAACAGATTTGATTATAAAGGAGGAAAACACTGGAGTAACAAAGTAGGATTTCCCATGTAAATAAGTTCCCCCTCCTTAAATGTAATAATATATTACATGTGCAATGTATATAATAGTGTAGTTCATAAAATTATTTTCTAGTCAACATACATTTTCTAGTAAAATATCAGTGAACAGTTAGTAAATATAAATTTCACAAAGCAGACTTACTTCTCTCGCCCAGTCAGTGTGGTGGGACTGCTGATACAGCAGTCACTTGGGTGTGAGGGGGGGCGGGGGTAGGAGTGTTGTTACTACCCACAGTTCAACACGCTTCTCACTAGATAAAAGATTCACCCCATACTTGCAGTAGGGGTGAAAAATAACCCATTAGAAAAAGTAGCGAACGGCTGTGTAAATGAAATCAGCACATAAATTCATAATTTAAGAAGCAAAATATATTCTTCATACATATCTGCATATTTACCCGCTACTTTTGATTTGAAAAATATAATAAAACATTCAGTTTAATAGACTTAAAAAGTGAAATCGACACCATTCTTGGATCGCCATCTTGCTTCTTTACATCCTCTGCCATTTCACCAACTCTAAGCCAATATAGGTGGACACTGGATACTGGAACCAGAAATTCCACTTCCTTTTCCATGCTGAAGCAGTATTCGCTCATATTTAGACTACGTTGTCATTCACCCCTACCCTAGGTAGGGGTGAATATAAAATACATCAGGGAGTTTGACGCCACTGCCATGCAGTTGTAAACCGCTGCCTTGTGGTACAGGTTCTTGACAGAAGGCTAAGGGAGCAAACCCTGAACAGAAAACCATGTCACTGTGGCAGCATCAAGGGCGGTATGGAGCTCCCAACATCTCCCGACCAGCCACTGCAGGGACAGATAGTGTTGCGCCTGTCTGGACATGTTCTTGCCAGTGTGAAACCTCTATTTGCTCCCTGAGAGAGTGCCGCTGGTCACTTGCAAAAGCCAGCAGCACTTCAACACATTTGCAGGCAGCTTTCATGAAATGTAAAGACCGACTCATGGACATCACTCTCACAGCAGAGAGCTAAATGGAGAGCGGCAGTCAAGTAATGAAAGCAGTCTTTGTCGCATCGCGACCGACAGCATGAGATGATGATGACCCAAAGTACACACTGTGAGGCTCCCAACAATGTAGTAAGCTTGCTTCATTCAATATATAACATTTTTTAAATATTATATATACTGATGGTACATAGGCATTTTACATGCCATAACATTCTTAACAATAATTTACAGCAACAATAACACAATTACCACTAGTGAGAGAACTTCCAGTATTTTGTTAATACACGTTTTCCAAGTTTCGCTGGTCCGTCAGGAAGGTTAGACAGAAGCTGCGACCCAGCATGCGAGTTCACAGCTTCAGTTTACACACTGCCGGAAAGGTGGAGGGAGGTGGTGATTTATCTAATTGTGAAATATTCGCTAGGATTATTTCATTGCAATCTACATTAGAATCAAATGTATGGCATTGTCGTAAACACCCCAACCTTCTGGCATGAAGGCCAAACTTCTTGCGAAACCATTTGACACTGCCTCAGTTAGTACTTACAACGAAGTGAATATACATTAAACTTCCTGCCAGTGACATAGTCTACCTTCTTTTTGGACCCATGGACATTGGTTTTGTTAGCGCTTACAAGAAATCGTTTAAAGCTGCATAGTCCGAAAACAACATCAAATTTTCTAAACCAAAACAGTTGTGTAGTAGTCTGTACATGAGCTCTACTACCATGCGGTAGCAGCGGAGACTATGCCGTACACCAGCGCAGTACCACTATACTGCGCCAGGTGGCGGCACGGGTAGCCACCGGGCAGACCCCAACTGGGCTGCCCTCTACTGTGGGTGGCTGACCCCCCCCCCCCCCACACACCGATAGAGTCAATGTGGGATCTGGCGAGTCAGGGGGTGGGTCAGACAACTATGCCACGGAGAGCAGATGGTTCAACAAACCAAGTTGAAGCTTATTCTGATTGAATCTTGGTGTTCTTCCGTGAGTAACCGTGTGATTGAGAGTCGGAGGGCCGTGGGCCATTACAGTTGTTTACATTTGATCCTACATATCCTACTTAGATACTGATGCACATATTAACCATTTGTTGCCCCATAGAAGGGCATATGGAGTCAATTTAATAGAATCGCTTACTGCTGAAGCCTATGGTGTTAGAGTTTGGGCGTGCTTGCCAAAATTAATTTGGTATGTTTGCACTTCAAATATCTCCAATGTTAGCCATTTAAAATAAAAGTTGCTTCAAACTAACGTATAATAGATTATAACCATCAACCTAATATATTTATCTTAGAAAATTACAGAAACTCAAATTCATCGGACTACGCAACTTTAAGCAAATGAGCATTACCCTTCCTACCAGTGACATACCTTCATACAAAACCTTTGGACACTGGCTTGGTTAGTGCTTACAACAAATCTTTTTTTCCCCGAATAAGCATTACTCTTCCTGCCATCAGAGGGCATGTCATAACCACCCCAACTTTCCAGCGTGAAAGCTGAACACACCAGGTCGCAGCTTCAGCCCTTCCTGAGGGACCAGGGATGCGTTCAGGGTCCGTCTCGGAGGCGCCGCGGAGACATCTCAGCGATGCTTTTTGGCCTATTTGCGTTCAGAGTGCGTCTCGGCGATGTCTCGGAGACGCCTCCCTTTTCAGACTGGAGATGAAAATGGCCTCGAAAATGGCGCCCTATTCAGTGGGTTCAGCCAATCACAGCGCAGCTTTTCCATTGCAAATGGCTGCCGCCTATGGGAGCGGCCATTTTCGACACACCAAACTTCTTTTGCCGTTCAAACTAGTGCAACGTCATGGCCATCTCCGAGGCGCCTCCAAGACGGACCCTGAACGCGGCCCAGGAGACACAAACTTGCAATACCTGGGCCGCGTCCAGGGTACGCCTCGGAGAAGTCTCATTTTTCAGGTAGGAGGCCAAAAGCGTCTCCAAAATGGCCATCGGATCCAGTGGTTTCAGCCAATCAGAGCTGTTCTTTTCAATTACAAATGGCTGCACCCTATGGAGGCCGCTATTTTTTAGCCACCCGACAGCTAAAGTCTTTCAGACTAGCGTGAATTCCGGAAGATCTCCGAGGCACCTCCGAGGTGTATCTTAAATGTGGCGCTATATTAGTAACCATGGTAACCCCACCACCCCCTTCTGTGCAGGTAGCAGGGTCTACTACTCCTCCACCAGTGTTCCCCATACACATTACCCTTCCTGCCAGTGACATACCTTCTTGCGGAACCTTTGGACACTGCCTCATTTGGTACTTACAACAAATCCTTTCAAAGAATAAACATTAGCCTTCCTGCTAGTGACATACGTTCTTATGGGACCCTTGGACATTGGCTCGGTTAGCGCTTACAACAAATCCTTTAAACGAATGAGCATTACCATTGCTGCTAGTGCAAATCCTTTTTTTGAATAAGCATTACTGTTCCTGCCAGTGACACACCTTTATGTGGAACTTTTGGACACTGCCTCAGTTAGTACTTACAACAAATCCCTTCAGCGAATAAACATTACCCTTCCTGACAGTTACATATTTTCCTGCGAAACCTTTGAGCATTCACTTGGTTACTCTTTACAACAAATCCTTTAAAACAAAATGAGTGCTACCCTTCTGACAGTGAGTGACATATCTTCTTGTGGAACTCTTCAGCATGACCTTGGATAACCTTTACAAAAAGTCCTTTCACCGATGATTGCCATTCTTCCTGTCAGTGCCATGTCATGTTAGAAAGCTTCTTTTTTTTTGGCAGAGCCCTTGGGCATCAACTACTCATGACCTTGGTTAACATTCACAATAAATCCTTTTGCCAATGTGTGCCACTCTTCATGCTGCAGCGTCACACTCTCCTGCAAAGCCCTCAGGCGTGACCCTGGTTAGCACTTACAACAAATCATTCTATGAATGAGAAGCACTTCCTTTCTGCCTTCACCATTGTCCTCTCTTTGTCACTATCATCACAAGTCCTTCTGCACAGACCTCCATTTGGCGTCACGTTCCTCCTCTTCCTTCTCCCCCCCCCCCCACCCCAACCTCCCACTCCTTCCCCATCCTCCTCCTTTCCCCTCCTCCCGCCTTTCTCCTCCCCCTCAACCTGCTCCTGCACCTCCTCATCCTCCCTCCTCATCCTCGTTCTCCTCACCTTCCTCCCCCCCACCTCCTTCCCCCTCCCTCCTACCCCTCTTCCCCTTCCTCATTTTCCCAATCTCCCTCCACCTCTTCCTCCAATACCTCCTCCCCCTCACCCTCTTCCTCATCTCCCTCCACCTCCCCCTCCCTCCACCTTCCCCTCCCATTCCCCTCCCTCCCGCTTCTCAACCACCCTCCCCCTCCCCCCCTCCCCCCTCCTCCCTCCTCAGGCTGTGTGGCGTCACATGGGGTGTATTCGATTAATCAACTCGGGTCACCTGAGCCACTTTTTGCCGCATGCGCACATCCTACAGACTCGGGTTGAATAAACGAACAAGCTTCTCCATGCTCGGGGTGGAAAAAATGGTGGCTTAAATTTTTTTTAAATCGTTTTTTTAAAATAACCGATATAACTACAACAAAATAGATTTAAAGTATTTTATGATTACATGGTTTAGTTATATTTCCATTTAATTAATCTGGGTTATTAAAAAAACCCATTAAAAAACCACATAGGACTTGTACTGCTACAGCACAAATGTGACGTCATCGCTCCTACTCCTAGCCACCCCCCAGCCAAGAGGTGGGTTACTGGGGTCGGGTCATTTTTGCACACGCCACGTGTATTTTTACACTCCACTCGCGGTGTTCGATTTGAAATTCTAGCAACTCGGATGACCCGAGTCGCCCGGGTCGTGTTTATCGAATACAGCCGTGGTGTGTCGGTCACGTGGTGTGCTAAGCAGATACGCGCTCAGGCTGTTCAGGCGTCGGCCGGGCCGCTCCATTACTCGATCGTGGGGGCGCACTGTGCACGGCGGGGGCCGGTGTGGTGGTTTCAGCTCGTTCCCGTGCTCAGCCGTGTCCCGTTGCTTCTGCGAATGCGCGGATTTCGCATCAACTCGGGTCACCCCAGCCACTTATTGGCGCATGCGCACATCCTACAAACTCGGGTTGAATAATTGAATACGCTTGGGTGGACAATTTGTTCTTTTCTTTTTAATAACCGATAAAAGTACAGCAAAATAGGATTTAAAGTATTGTATGATGGCCCAGTTTAGCTATATTTCCATTTCATTAATCTAAGTTATTCTTTTTTTGCACACGGGACGTGTATTTGTCGACTCCACTCGCGTGTTCTATTTGAAATTCGGATGACCCGAGTCGCCCGGTTCGTGTTAATCGATTACGGCCATGTTTACTAGATTCTGACGCATGCGCAGAAGCGAGGGACACGGCTGAGCACGGGAACGAGCTGAAACCACCACACCGGGTTGGCGGTAGGTCCCCTGTGCCGGTGTCCCTCGGGAGGCTCCCCGGCAGGCGGGTGTCGAGCCCAGTCAGTGCCGGTGTTGCGGATTCCGAGGGACACCAGTTTGCCAGGGACACATCCATTCAAATGCATTGTCAACGGCCGTGAGCAAATCTTCATACAGAAAAAAATCAAATATCTCTAAAATTACACCACCTAGAAACAAATCGCTTCGTACACATATAGAAAACATCTTTACCATTAAGATTATATTAAATTGATAAGGTTAGGGTTCTTGATTTCTATTAATTTTGAATAAAACTAATGTTTTTCACTGCGCGTACCATCCAACTCAAGGCATTGTCAATGGCCGTGAGCAATCTTCATACATAAAATACAGGAAAAGTTAAATATCTCTAAAACGACACCACCTAGAAACGAATCGTTTGGTACACATATAGAAAACATCTTTACCAAAAACATTATATTAAATGTATAAGGTTAGTGATGGTGCTGTTCGATTTTGACGCATGCGCAGAAGCGATGTGTCCGTGACAAACTGGAGTCCCTGGGAAACCGCAACAGCGGCTCGGGCGGTGCGCTGGTCCCACTGTCCCCCTCGTGTAACGCCATGTTGTGCAGCACGGCGCAGGCAACCAACAGGTCCTGTGTAAAATATTCAGATATTTGGGAGTTCAGGGATAATGAGAGACACAGACCCTATAATACTAAGACGGCTCACTCCCTATCTCTCCCCTGGTAATGTAAATTGTGGTGGGTTTGATCAGCCCGGTGTCGCAGTTTGAGCGCCCTGCCAGCTTGAGCGCCCTTCTGTTGCTTCTGCGCATGTGCGGATTTTCTGACACATTCAACTGCAGCATGTCGCAGTTTGAGCGCCCTGCCAGTTTGAGCACCCTGCAAATTTCAATCAATTTTTTTGCATTTTCTCTAAAATTAAAACATATGCAGTTTATATGAATGGAAAGCTCGGAATCTCACCTTTCTAGTGGTATTAGTACCTTTTTCCTGGGTACTTTGATCAACAAATGGCGTTGTTGCACAAATTGGATGTATACGAGCTAATTCTACTAGGGATACCATGACACATCTGCACCTGGGAATTACCATGGATTGAGAGTGAAAACTGGGAGTTGGGAGTAGTTTTTATTTAGCTATATCAGGTTGTTTCTGCTGTAATACATTTGTAAGAACCCTTTGTGGTTTGTTTTGCCAGGGTGTTGAAGTGGAGCATTTTTTGACAGAATTTGGCATTTGCAACAAGTAATCAGCCTGTGTTTGGGGTACCTACTTATAGGCCACGGTAGTTTGAAACTGGGTAGAATTTGACACATGAGCAGAAGATGCTGTTAAATTCCGCGCATGCGCAGAAGCAACAGAAGGGCGCTCAAACTGGCAGGGCGCTCAAACTGCGACACCGGCTGCTGGTTGGTGTTTCACATGTAAACACATACAATTATGTTATACATGAGATAGGTAAGTATGAATACACATCAATGTGAAATTGCTATGAAAAAATACACATCAGCATCAGCATCATCATCATCATCGCCATCATCACACATCTTTCACATTCATATATACATTTATACATATAATATAGCACCTGTTTAACCAAGAGAACAGCCAGCGCACCAAGTGGTGGGTTTGATCATTTTGATTACACAGTACAGGCTGAGTGAGCCGTCTTAGTATTATAGGGTCTTTGTGAGAGATGAGAGAGTACAGGTTGACCATCACTTATCCGACAATCAGTTATCCAGAGACGGCTGGATAGACATTTGAGAGGACACCCACAATTATATGACTTCAAGTTCAAAGCTCCGTCCACTTCCATATGTGTGTTTTGTTGTTTGTTTTGTTGTTGTTTTGTTGTTGCTTGTTTGTACTATAACGAGCTGGTAAACCCTGCTAGTTAAAGTTGCATAGTCCGATGGTCTTGAGTTTCTGACATTTTTCTGAGATAAGTATATTAAATTGATCATTATAATCCACCTTACTTTAGTTTAATTTACCTTAATTTGAAGTAACTTTTAATTGAAATGGCTACCTTTTGAGATATTTGAAATTCAAACATGTGAAAATAATTTTGGTAAGCACGCCAAAACTCCGATACCACAGCCTTGTGCAGTAACATGTTCTATTAAATCGACTCAGCATTCCTTTCTATTTGGCAACAAATACTTAATAAGTGCATCAGTATCTAAGATAGATATTTAGAATCAAATCTAGATAATTGTTTTGATTTTTAAAATTTGATGCTTCATCGGACTATGCAGCTTTAAGCTGAAAAGTACCAGAATAGAGTGGTTCCAGATTCTGCCGATAGATGTCACTAGGTTAACTGGCAGGGTGTAACACATTCATTAGTTGCTAATAAAATGTGTCCTCAAGTTCAGCAAAACTCCAACACTCTTAATCTTACCCATTCGGCCGTCACCTTCAATGCAGCTAACTTTAAATAGGATGGCCTCAAATAATCTGCCAGGGGCCGCCCACTGGGTATCTTGGATTCCAACTGACCCCGCCAGTTAAGCTGGAAAGTACCCGAATAGAGAGGTTCCAGATTCTTCCGATAGATGTCACTAGCTTAAAGCTGCATAGTCCGATGAAAATATCAAATTTTCAAAACCAAGACAATTACCTAAATTTGATTCTACATATCTAACTTAGATACTGGTGCACTTATTAAACATTTGTCACCACATAAAATGGAATACCGAGGCAATTGAATAGAACCTGCTACTTTAGTAGAAGCCTATGGAGTTAGAGTTTTGACAAGCTTGCCAAAATTAATTTTGCATGGTTCCACTTCAAATATCTGAAAAGTTAGCCACTTAAAATAAAAGTTACTTCAAGCTAAAGTAAGGTATATTATAACGATCAACCTAATGTATTTATCTCAGAAAATTTCAGAAACTCAAAGCCATCGGACTATGTAACTTTAACTGGCTGGGTGCATAGGGCCTAGATCAGCCAGAAGAGGATCTGTAAGTTAATCTGTAAGTTAAGCAGCAATCCGGCACCAATTTCCATGAGAGCAATTACAAATTTCACAGTCAGTTTTATAAGTGAACGAGAAACAATGAATGTTGGTTGGTTGGTTAATTTACGTCCTAGCAATATCTAAGGTCAAATCAGGATGGGTAGGCATACCGACTTGTGAACCTGTGCACTCATGGTGACTTTATAGTGCTGCCCCACTGGGAAATCAGGCTGCCGGCACCATGACCCAATATCCCACTCAGTCACATTATCCTGACACATTAACCAGTCCTTGCCCTATCCTATTAATGCTGAGCGGCAGGCTAGGAAGTGACAAGTATAAATTTGATAAGTCATTGGTTTGACTCGACTGGGAACCAAACTCCCGATCTCCCGCACGCAAGGCGCACGCTCTACCGATTCGGTCACCACACCTGGTAACCCGGTATTGGGGTGTTCAGGGACATGAGAGAGGCAGGTATTCCAAGAAGGGTCAACAGCGAAGAAAAGGAGGGGACACACATTCCCGCTGTGTTACATTGAGCATACAGTTGCGCGGTAATTCTTCCATTCTTTACACTACTGACATGCTGTGATTTAAACATAGGCGGAGGTATAGTAAATCTCAAACATACTTCAAACAATGGTTGCTCAAAAGTTAGCCATTTAAAATAAAAGTTATTTCTAACTAAAATACGGTAGATTATAACAATCAATTTAATATATTCATCTCAGATAATATGACAGAAACTCAAAACCATCGGACTATGCAACTTTAAAAATTGATGCTTGTCACTACCTGGCCGAGCGCTTAGCATTGTTCGTAATGCTTAAACAAAAACCTGATGACGTATCACGCAGCAGGCTTCGAACTAGCCTATGCGCCCCTTCTCGGGAAGAAGACATTCGCTATATAAGGCGACGTCACAGCCAGGTTTGGTCATTATGATCGAAGGAGCCTGGAGACACTGACTTAAATTGCCTCCCGCCCACCCCACAATGTGTAAGGGGAGGGTGATAGGGTTATAGCATCTCTAGCCTCGTTTAAAGCATTTGTGAGCTGACATTGTGTATACTCTGACATTTAAGACTTCTACGTTAATTAAAAAGGCATATTTTAACTTGCTGTGTTCGCATTTTTCCTAATTACTCTACTCGCAGTGAAAATTCCCCCACTTAATCAACTAATGTACTACCAAATATATATAAAAAAATACCTTGGCATACTCCAGGTCCAGCACAGCCTGACGACTCCGTTTCAGGCACCTGAAATATGAAATCTATTTTTATATTTCTATATTTCTTTGGTAAATGAATTTTATTCCTGTCGTATCTCAGTGCCTGAGTACTGGTCTTCCGGCCGTAAGTAGTACAGTTATTTACACAAAGTGTTTACATGATTTTCAGAGTATAATTAGAATACACGTAGGTAAAAGAATATGAGGCACAGCATTTTAGGATCACAACACCTCAGCCAGATTTCTTTTCACTTCTTTCATTCATTCAGTCTTTTCTTTCTAGCTTTAATTCAGTGTACTGATGAATGAAGAAACTCCTCAGAGAGAGCATAACAACATTGAAATGGAATGGGAAGCTCTCAGAGAAAGCATGGTCAAGTCAGCATAGGAGGTGTTACCAAATAAAAAACGAGAGACAAGGCAATCATGGATGACGCAACCCATACTAGAAAAGATGGCAGAAAGGAAGAAAGTGAAAACCACTGATCCACTTAAATACAAACACCTGAAGAATGAAATAGAAGATGAATGCAAAAAAACTAAAGATGAATGGTGGAATAAGAAGTGTGAAGTAGTGGAACAACTTGAGTCTCAACATCGCTTAAGAGAGATGCACAAGAAAGTGAAAGAGATAACAGGTCAAGGATACAGACAGAGAAGCAGTAAATGTATCAAGAACAAAGATGGGAAAATGCTCTTTGAAGAAGATGAAATAAAGTCCAGATGGGAAGAATATGTAAACAAACTATACAATGATGACAGAGGGAACCCACCCACAATGGGGGACCTCCGACTTTTTAGTTCAAATTCCTGCCGTTCGCATCGCCACTGAACCAGTGGGCCTATTCGGCACACTGTCACACTGCAAACCCAATGGCTATGAGCAATCTTCATACAGAAGAAGTCAAATATCTCTAAAACCACATGACCTAGACACAAACCACTTGGTATACATATAGAAAACATACAACGAATACATTATATTAAATTTCTAAGGTTAGGGTTCTGTATTTCTATTAATTTTGAATAAAATAAACGTTTTGCACTGGGCGTACCGCCGAACTCAGTGCATTGTCAATGGCCGTGAGCAATCTTCATACAGAAGAAGTCAAATATCTCTAAAACCACAAGACCTAGAGACAAACCGCTTGGTATACATATAGAAAACATACAACGAATACATTATATTAAATTTCTAAGGTTAGGGTTCTGTATTTCTATTAATTTTGAATAAAATAAACGTTTTGCACTGGGCGTACCGCCGAACTCAGTGCATTGTCAATGGCCGTTTAGGACCACTGGTACCGATGCGCCATCTAGTGTCAACAAATGAACTACCCCGGATGTCCCCCATTGAGAAAGAAGATGGGAATATTATATTAGTATCAGAGGTTGAGAAGGCTATCAATGATCTAAAGTCAGGTAAGGCTCCTGGAAGTGACCAGATAACATCAGAAATGATAAAAGGACTAGATGAAGTGGGGATTCAAATCATTCATAAGCTAGTTTGTTTGTTTGTTGTTGTTTTACGTCATAAGCTAGTAGATGACATCTATGAGACTGGATTTATACCATTGATTATGAATGAATCCATATTTGTACGACTCCCAAAGAAGCTAAAACCAACATTGTGTACTGAGTACAGAACACTAAGCCTGATGAGTCATATGTTGAAGATGATCCTGAAAATAATTTTACTGAGAAACAGACAGAAAATTGAAGAACAAATCAGTAACGTACAAAGTGGGTTTATATCTGGAAGAGGTACACGTGAAGGGATTTTCAATATGAGAATGATTTGTGAACGTTATTGTGAAGTGAACCAGGATGTTTATGCCTGCTTTATTGACTATGAGAAGGCCTTCGACCGAGTCAATCATGAACTGTTAATCAAATGTTTACAAGATATTGGTGTCAATGGCAAAGACATTAAACTAATTGTGAACTTATACTGGACACAACGTGCATTTATAAAAATGGAGCAGGGCCTATCGGATGAAGTTATGATTAAACGAGGAGTTCGACAGGGGTGTGTATTGTCACCATGTCTATTTAACCTGTACACAGAGATGATTTTCAGACACATTGAAGATTGCAAGGGAGTGACAATAGGTGGCATGAACATCAACAATCTTAGATATGCCGATGACAGTGTAATACTAGCAGACAGTGAGAAAAACCTACAAGATATAGTGAATAGAATCAATAAAGCTGGAATACTATTCAACATGAAGATGAATGCCAGGAAGACCAAAACAATGGTTATAAGTAAAAAGACAGATAAACCAAATGTCAATATAACCATAGATGGCACAAACATAGAACAAGTATCCGAATTCATATATCTCGGACAAAAGATTACAAATGATGGGAGATGTGAGGAAGAAATTAAAAGAAGGATAACAATAGCCCGAACAACATTCTCCAAAATGTATAGAGTGTTAACATCAAGTAAGATATTAATACAAACAAGGAAGCGTATTCTTCAGTGTTATGTGTGGTCTACTCTAATGTATGGGGCAGAGACATGGACAATCTCTAAGAAAATGTACAAACGTTTAGCAGCATTTGAGATGTGGACTTATCGAAGGATGATGAAAATATCATGGACAAAGAAGATCACCAACAAAGAAGTTCTCAGAAAAATTAAAAATAAGAAAAGCTTGTTTGCCACTATACAGACAAAGAAACTTATTTATTTTGGCCACATCATTCGTCAGAGTTCAATATACCGTACATTGTTGGAAGGGAAGGTGAATGGCAGCAGAGGGAGAGGGAGACCAAGAACATCATGGTTTACAAATATTTCACAGTGGACAGGCTTGAATTATTCACAGTCTATCAGAACAGCACACCATCGGGACAAGTGGAGAACCATTGCATCCAACCCTCGACTAGAGGATGGAACTATTGATTGATTGAGCTTTACTTCGTTCTTTCTTTCTTCCATTCATTCTTTCTTTCTTTTTTTCCCTTTCTTTTATTTTCTTTCCAAATGTTTATCGGTTATACCCCAGTCACACTATGCTTGCAACCACGTTGCGACCATCAAGAAGGGGCAGTCGCAAAGTGATCACAAGCAGTCGCCGACCAGTCGGTCACCTCCAGGTGACTATTTTGGTTGCAAGGACGCTGCAGGTGCTGCACCAAAAACTTCCTTGTGACCAAAATGGTCGCCCAGAGGTCACCAACCATCTTCAGTGCTTGTGACCAGTCACTGACCAGTCACTGAACTGCTCGGCGACCACTCGGTGACCGGTCACTGACTCAGTGAGGGCATTTTGATAGGACAGCGGTCACCAAGCGGTCACCGAACACTTGGCGAGCGTAACACCGCTGTGACTGCTCGGTGACTGCTCAACGACTCGGCGATTGTCATCTTCACTATAAAAGCAACAACTGTGGTGATCTCTGTGGCGGAGTAGTTAGAGTGTCTGACTATTTTCTAGGTCAGACTGCTAATCTGAAGGTTGGTGGTTTGATTCCCCGTGCCCCCACGTCTGCCAATTTGGATTTCCACTGCTGTGTATAACTTACAGAGTCATCAAAGGCCACTTGCTCTCATACCATGTCTATGTGGTTCAGGAGGTTCAAAATCTCTTGGGTCCATAAAAGTGTAGGCTCGGGCTTTCAATTGACAAACTGTCTAATGGTGAAAAGAAGTCTATTCAGACTTATCCATGATAGGCAGTATAAATCTTCAAGAAAAACCGGTTTTGACCCCTGACCAGAGACTTTTGAAATTGTTCAATACACACACCCTTCCTTTCCCTTGCTTGCTCCTGCCCGTCGCTTTTGAATAACTTGAAGAACCTGCCACTGCAGCCTAGAACTTTCTGCCAAACCAGCAGCTCAGAGTGACGTAAACTCTTCCAGCGACAGGACACAAGTGACATATATATACCTGTCAGCAAAGTCAGCGACTAGTCGCCGACAGCTCGCCAACCGCTCACTGACTGGGTCTCTGACCGCCCCCCCCCCAAATTTGGCCCTGGATCACCTACCGATCACCAACCATTGTTTTCCCCAGCTTTCTTTTGCTTTGGTCGCAAGGAGGTCGCCAGCTTTTGGCCGCAAAATTGTTGTAAGCCGTAATGTGACTGAGGCCTTATTTGCCTTATGCTTTTCATTTCTGGTTGGTTGAAATGAGTAAGGTCTACGACTTCATTTACCTCCATCTGTTCTCCAGAAGGGTGATGGTGCTGTCCACTTTGGTTTTAGCGCCAATAACAGGTTGCTGGACATGGTCCCGGTTCAACCTGACAGTCTGATCATTGGATGAGATCAGGCGCAAACGCGACACCATTTCATATCTGCAAGGAATTCAAAGTTTAGAAATAATTTGTTCATTAAAGTGGCATGCTCTCATACCATGTCTATGTAGTGTGGGAGGCTAAACATTCCTTAGGTCGGTAAATGTGTAGGCTCGGGCTTTCTATCGACCAACTGTCTAATGGTGAAAACAAGTCTATTCAGACTTATCAATGATAGGCAGTATAAATCTTCAAGAGAGAAAGAGAGAGATATATATATATATATAGAGAGAGAGAGAGAGAGAGAGAGAAAGAGAGAGAGAGATGGTTTTTAGTTTCTGTAATTTTCTGAGATAAATATATTAGGTTGATCATTATAATCTACATTACATTCGTTTGAAGTAACTTTTATATTAAATGGCTAACTTTTGGAATTTTTGAAGTGCAAGAATGCAAAATTAATTTAAGCAAGTATGCCAAAAACTATGACAACATAGGCTTCTGCAATAAGAGGTTCTATTAAATTGCCTCAGTATTCCTTTTCTATGTGGTGACATATTTAGAATCAAATCACGGTAATTGTTTTGGTTTTTAAATCTTTATGTTTTCATCGGACTATGCGGCTCTAAGTCCGCCAAAAAATGAACCCATCAGAATTTCCATGTCTTGCTCGCATAGACTTAACCATATAGTCACCTGATTTTAACATATTCTCGGAAAATATTCATGTTTCAGAAGTTCAGAGAGACCAGACAGCTGAATGGATCAAATTTATACTTGGTGCTACCTAGCCTGATGCTCGGCATCACTAGGATACGGTTATGATTGGTTTGCTTAGTATTAGGGTAATATGACTGAGTGGGATATCGGATCATGTTGCCAATGGCCTAGTCTCCCAGTAAGGCAGCACTATAAAGCCACCATGAGTGAGCACTATCCCAAGTTTGTATTCCACTGTAAGGCTTCCCAAAGGGGTAATCTTCCGGCCAAGTAATGCCTGGTACGCACCTCCTGTATACGATTCACATGCTAAAACCCATTGGACGACGTGACCCGACCCGACCCGATTCCCGACTAAAACTGAAACGACTGACCGTTCTGGAATGGCCCGATTCATTTTTCGAATCTTATAAGATTCCAGTGTTAAGCCCTAAATTGAGTTTTAAGTCGTGAATCAGAAGACTCAGGTGGCTTAGCGGGGTCACACACCTAAAGACTGAAACCGACAAACACTCAAACTTAGTCGCGAAATGGGCAGTTTTAGGTATTATACGGGAGGTGTGTACCAGCCTTAAGCAATGTAATGTTAAATTAAAATTCATACTTATTCAAAATACATTGCTACAAGTTACAACAAATCTGCAATTGAAATCTTTATCTAGAAGCATATATGTCCATTTTTGTGTACATATATGTAAGCATTTCACATGCATATTATACATATGGCCACAGGACAAGTGATGTCAAAGTAATACAATAGTGATTCCATGAATAGCCATTGCCCAATTTGTTCCTATTTTAGGAGCCATTTGTTGCTGTAATTTTCATACTCATACAAGATACATTGTTTTTATTTTTTTATTTAGTTTTTACATAGAATCAGATATGCCCTGTGTATATATATACATAAATGCAAGCATTTTACATATTGCCACAGGACAACTGAGCACATTGTGTTTTCATATAGTTTTATCTCTTAACTTAGCCATTTATCATACTTCAACATTTAGAAATGGCCACAGTTTTGCCCGTATTTTTAAGTTCTTTAAAAAAGAAAAAGTTTCTGACAAGTTTTTTATTCTGCCCATAACATGTGAGGGTGCTTGTTTTCAATGCTGGGCAGCTGTGATACTGGATTAGTCTGGTCCCACACTCAGGAGTGTTTACCTGATGTTTCTCACGCCAACCTTTGCGGTTTTGGCTGTTAGTAGTTTCTATATTAGTTTTCTTTTAATTTTCAAAGTGTTTTTTTTCCTAACCTGTATATGATAACTTAGCCTACTATGTACATCTACACAGATGACATACAGGCCTGTGGGAGAGGATCCCATCCCATTGTGGTTTGTTACAGCATCCTTTCACCCTTGCCCTGTCCTTAGATAGTACACCAGTGTGCCAGAACACCCCTGGACCCTTCAGGACTGCGACTAGGTGGGATGGTTGTGTTGTATGGTTAGCCCTTTTGTATTTCAGGGTGAGTGGGATGCATGACCTTGGCCTGGCCGGTTCAACTAATTAAAGTTGCATAATCCGATGCAACCATAACATTGTTGAAACCAAAGCACTTGACCACATTTGATCCTACATAACTCAGATACTAATATATTGCTTGATTGGTGATGATTCAACATCATGTCAACAGCAAAAAAAAACTAAATAAAAAGTATCTGTCATGGGGGTGATGAAAATGAGAAATATTGCGCTTAGAGCGGGACTCGACCCCACATCTCTTTGCAATCCGGGCAAGTGTGCTAACCATTACACCACCTCGGCTCCCTGGTATAACCACACTACCCACGCCTACCTGTCTATGTGGTTACTTTTCCTGAGAGGTCAGTGCAGCCTACTACACTCGTCCCCCTGGAATTGTAAATCTTTTAATGGTCATTTAATGCTTACAATTACATACATACAGGCAATGCACTTACACATACATACACAGGGTAGGTTCAACAATCATACAGCACGTAGCTTGTACAGGATCCTGGTCACGGCATAGTGTCATTGGGGTGATGAAAATGGGAAGTATTGCGCCTAGAGCGGGACTCAAACCCACATCTCTTTGCATTCCGGGCCAGTGTGCTAACCATTACACCACCTAGGCTCCCTGGTATCAACACACTAC
The DNA here is from genome assembly GCA_030323885.1 of Branchipolynoe longqiensis. NCBI lineage: Eukaryota > Metazoa > Annelida > Polychaeta > Phyllodocida > Polynoidae > Branchipolynoe > Branchipolynoe longqiensis. The sequence goes on along the minus strand of CM059200.1, from coordinate 53,511,329 downwards.
CCTGTCTATGTGGTTACTTTTCCTGAGAGGGCATTGCAGCCTACTACACATCTATTCTGCACAGAAGAGATATAATATCAATTTAATAGAACCTGTCACCTCTGTCAATCGTACAAGCCCATGATCATGGTCAGCATTTTAATGTGCACACCAAATTTATGTTGCAAGTTTTCACTTCAAATATGACCAAAGATAGCCGTTGTTAATCAACATCATTTCAAAATAAAATAAAATAGGTTATAATAAACAAAGAAATATATGTGAAATATAGCCGAAACCATGAAAAGAAAAAACAGCGGGTTATGCAACTTTAAAACAAAACATAAATCAAAGCAACTAATATACGTCAAAATTAATTAATGAAGTCCATGTCATTTGAAGGAAATGGACCAGACGGGATGGCCGAATGAGTTGAACGTCCTCTCGTTTTGGGAGATCGTGGGATTCGCCCTCAAGGGTTCGAATGCTGGTGGAGTCAAACTGATGACTTTAAAATTGATACTTATCACTCCAAAGCCTGGCGCTGGGCATTAATAGGATAGGGCGAGGACTGGTTAGCTCAATGCTACGTCAATGTGACTGAGTGGGATATCGGGTCATGGTGCCGGCGGCCTCATTTCCCAGTGGGGCAGCACTATAAAGTCGCCATGAGTGCGCACTGTCACAAGTCGGTACCCGTCCTGATGTGTCCTTAGATGTTGCCAGGACGTAAAACTCCAAGAACCAAGCTAGAACCTCCAAATTAAGACAGTGTTTTTGTGTGTGTGTTTTTTTGCTTTTGTTTTTAAAGTCGCCGGTTATACCTCACCCAGATACAAACGAATCCAGCATCAAAAGCTCTCCAAACATACCTTTGCTTAGTTTGTTCAGTTCATGCCACTGAACATGTGGGAGGAGAGTTGAGGTCTGTGATGTATGAATGACATCATAGATGGGATTCCCTCATCACATGACCTAGAGGGGTTCCCCACAAACAGGGGAAGCCATGGCAACCACCAAGATGGCAGCCACAGAAAGCTTCAATTAAACTTTTAAAGTCTATTAATCTACATGATTTAATCGAATATTCACACAAAAAGTAGCTGGTTATGATAAATAAACATTTGAACTTCATATTTATTATTTTAGATAGCAATTTGTAACATTTATTTCTCTATATGGTTGTCTATATGTGTCAGTGCTGCTGGACTAAATAAAACACAACAGAAGCAAGCAATGTCAGCACTCTCCCCACACATATGTAGTTGCATAAACTGAAAACAGGCAAATGTATGCTTGGAGAGCATTTGTCGGAGTACGGGTCGTCTCTCAGCGACCTATATCTGGTCCCTTTAAAACTTACCCACTGTCACCGATGATGTCATAGTCTTCGCTGGTGTCGGTGATGGAGAGTATCCTGTCAATGTCGCTACAATCGAGTGCATTTTGGGTAACCGTGGTTTGTATGCTCGGAAATATGTACAAGATTTTCATGAAGCTATCCACGACAATCTTAAAATGAAAATTAGAATTATCAGTAATTGACTCAAATTTGCAGCTCAATTCAGATCTTATATTACAAAGTAGTTGCTGAACATGTTAGTGCCTCATCATGATTGATGCTTAACGCCCTGCCAGCAGCGAGAGCCATATTCATGGTGAAAGGTTAGCAGTATTTCCCCTCCCCCCCCTCCCCCCCCCCCACCCCTCTCCACCACATTTTTGTTTCATGTGAAAAATGTGTTAATCACATTTATATGCTGGCATTGAAATTTACATGAAAATCTGAAATGGTCAGATTTGTGTCAAATATCAAACAAAAAAGGGTCTCAGATGAAATTTTGAAGCGGGTAACTTTGTGTCAAATGACAGTGAAATTTAATTGACAAAACATAGCTAAAATTACAGCAGGCGGTACAATCCAGTTGTTCTTGGGAATTCTAAAATTTTGTTCAAGTGCTTGACATTGGTAACGAGATCTTGCATGTTATTTACATTAAACCGTTGTTGCTGCAAGGCCATGAAATCTATACATTCAATTCGAATCTGACCGAGTGTCAGCAGACATGACGATGTAAGGTTGAATGCAGAAAGCAGAAAGGACAAACTAACCAGAGTATTTAGTGAGTAGATGCATTTGCGGGACACATAGACCAGATTTTTGCTGCATGGTAGCCATAGTGGAATCCGTGTGCGGTTGGTGAGGTCACATGACTTGGCCAGGCGGTCACTGGTTTCAAACTCTTTCGCTGTTTTATGTGTTGGGTCATCCTATTAAAATAAAGCAATCAATTAATGTAAGATATAATGCATTATATATATATATATATATGTATATATATATATATATATATGTGTAGTAGTCTGTACATTGGAATAAACCAGTTGAAGCGTACTGCTACTCAATCTTGGCTTTCTTCCATGAGTGCATGGCAGTGTGAAGACCGTGGGCTATCACATATAAGTAATATGAATAAGCAATGCTTAGGACCGACCCACCGATATAACTACAGCAAAGTATTTTATGATTTTTTTTTACTCCACTCGCGGTGTTCGATTTGAAATTCTATCAACCACATGGGACTGCTTTCAGTGCTGCAGATTTGCAGCCTTCAGCGCACCAATGCGACTGAAAACTCCCCAAAACAACAACTTGGGTGACCCGAATACGGCCGTCGTTTCCGCGAAGTAAACTATTAATATTTCATTTGTGCACCCATGTTTATGCCAAATTGTTATTTATTTCTTTTAATTTTGAATAAAATCTAAGTTTTGAACTGCACGTATCGGCAAATTCTATGGCAGCGGGCATTTGTTTTGATATATTATTAACCAATAGCTGACCCCGAATACCATCCTGCTTGCTCCGTACCGAAGTTTGACAAGGGATTTCCATTTCCGTTTGCTGGATTTTGATTTCTCGGACAGGAGTTTACAAATGGCGGCGCCCATAGGGGGCTATTTCCGTTTCCGGTTGTTGGATTTTGGCGAAATCCTCTGTGGGTATTGTTTACTTTATGTATATCTATCTTAGTATCTATACACATGTTAGTCTTAAGCCTCCCCGTGGGTGGGTCGGTATAAATGGGCAGAGTGGTTAACCCCCTTTTGGAAGTATGTATTTATTATTATTTATTATCAATGAGTGATGTATTGCTGCATCCAACTTTAAAGTGGCCAGATATCCGCCGCGTGGAAAACAAACGAACTCGGAAATAGTTCAGATGTGTGCCACAGGGGTGGTGCATGCTTAGTACTGAACTTTTCCACTTGGTGGTGTACAGGAGAGTGACCTAGTTAGTAGTTGGGGGTAATACTGAGGTATTTTCAATCTTCTTTAGAGAAGTGCAATGAGGAAATATATTTGTGTAAATATCTAAATTTATCTAAAATTATTGTTAAGCTTTCTAAAATTTGTATATTTTTGTTTGGGAATGATGGGATTGCACAGCCTCAGCTATGACCTCCAACAAAGCAGAAGTTATCCATCAACTACACCAAAGGTAAGTCTCGTTTAAAGTTGCATAGTCCGGTGCTTTTGAGGTTTTGTCATTTTATAAGGTAAATAAATATATATTAGGTTAATGTTTATAATTGACCTTATTTTAGTTGGAACTAACTTTTATTTTAAATAGCTAACTTTTGAGATATTTGAAGTGCCAACATGCACAATTAATTTCGCAAAGATGACAACATTTTAAATAGGACATACGCGGGAAAAGGAGATGTACTCTTCTTGAATATCAGTGAGGAAAGAGACAAATTGCTTGACAGCCATCCCCACGACGCGGCCCTGACTGTCTTGTGTAGCCTTTTTCATATTGCCAGTTGCCATGTAACGCAGGGCCATACACACCTGTCGTAGTAAGCAAAGGTTAACCTTATGAAACAGTGCTAGTCATCTAGTTTGCCAATATTGATGTGCCAGCCTTCCAGACTGTTATCAGGAACCTAATATTCAAATTTATTACTAGACTTTACAAGTCAGAGCATGCTATAATACAGGGACTTGTGAAAATAGGAGAGAGTGATCTCAGATTTACCTCTGTCATATGGAGGAGGCATTGGCACAAACTACTGTATGTAGACCAACATATCTTTCTTTTTTTGTTTGTAAAACAGTTTATTCATCTGAACATACATTTTTTCAGCGCCGAGGCTCATATTTTGATAATGGTTAGTATCATAGTATTCATAATATTACTTGTATGTTAGTCACATTTATATGTATATCTACTATGGACTAATTTATGTAACTACCATAATGCTGAGTCTGAAATAAATTATTGAAACATTAACCGTGAAGAAGGATATATGCTCGATTAGAAGCCGGACATGTATTGTCTATGTTACCCTGTAACATAAGTAATTCACTACGCAACAACCGATGTCACAGTGTAATTAACATGGTATGCAGTAACCGTAATACCTGAAATAACCCCTCAGAGTTTTTAAACTCGGGTACCGTAGTTATCGTTTTGAATCCAGCACAAGGCTAAACTATCAGTTCGAATCTAATTTCATACAGTAAGGACGTTGAGACATTTACATTTGCCACCCACCCACCCGACATGTGTGGGAAATCAGGCCGCCGGCACCATGACCTGATATCCCACTCAGTCACATTATCCTGACAGTGAGCTAACCAGTCCTAGCCCTATCCTATTAATGCCGAATGCCAGGCTAGGAAGCAACAAGTATCAATTTCATAAGTCATTGGTTTGACTCGACCGGGAACCGAACTGACATTCCGCCCACGAGGTCCACACTCTACCGATTCGGCCACCGCACCTGGTGTTTGCTAGAAATATTCTAGTGTGACCATAAGGTGGATAGCTACGGATTAGTTTAGTTTGACCATAGATGTTGCTAGGACGTAAGACATCAACAACAACAAAACAACAACTTTTATTTCCACTTACAAGCCGGGGAACGGAGAGCTTGCTGCTCAAGTGCAATTCGGGGCAGGGGCTGGAGCAGGGGGACGACTCGAAGCGCGTCACCAACTTCTGCACCAGGTACTTGGGCAAGTGGTACCTGGACATGAAGGCCTCGTCAGTGTAAGCCTCCAGTGGGCCCAGTCTCGGCCGGTGGCGGGACTTCCGTTTACTGAAGGTCAGCCTCGCTTTGACCCCAGCTTCAGGGAGGCCACCAACGCGTACCTGGCGCCTTAGCTTCTTCCGCTTCTCAGACCGCAATACAGCCGGCTTGGCTGAGCTATCCTTCAGGCTGGCTGCTTAATTTGATTTAATTTGAGGGTAACATTTTAAATAATTGACTGATTGATTAGTTAGTTGGTTGGTTGGCGATAACAACAACCAGTGGTCCACAACTGGTTCATCAAAGGCTGTGGTATGTGCTGTCCTGTCTGTGGGAAAGTGCATATAAAAGACCCCTTGATTCTTATCATAAGTACAGTATAACATATATTTTACATTACACAAATATATTTCCTGTTTGACCTACTCTAAAGAAAATTGAAAATACCCCAGTTTTACTCTCCCTTCTCTCCACTCACCCAGCCATTTTTAAAACAACAGCTGCCAGCTAGTCCCAGCCTCAGAACCCCCCCCCCCCCTGCCACCCTGACCTCAGCACTGACCCGCTTCTGGTGGTGAAGTGGGTCCACTACTCTCCCCACACATATTTGGTTCTATAAACATAAAAACTAAACAAGGTTGTGCTTGGAGAGCATTTGTTGGAGTACGGTTCCTGTCGCCACAACGTATAACTGGCCACTTTAATAGGAGAATGAACTGCTTCTATCCAACCACGGGGCAGGAGTAGTGTGATGCCTACGTCACACGCTAATCCTCAATAGGAAATTCTTAAATAATCATGCATGGCGCTAGATAAAAGATTCACCCGGTACTTGTAGTACACGGGTGAATGACAACGTAGTCTAAATACGGGCGAAAATAGGTTTAGTATGGACCAGGGAGTAGAATGTCTGGCTCCAGTATCAAACGGATATTTATATAGGCACAGAGTTGGTGAAATGGGAGAGAATGCAAAAAGACAAGATGGCGGCCATACAACGCCATTGATTTCACTTTTAAATCTTATTAAACTAGATACTATATTATATTTTTCAACTCAAAGATCGCGGGCTAATAATAATACAGATGTAAAGAATAATTGTTGCTTCTTACATTGTGAAATTAGGCTCTCATTTCATTGACCCGTTTTTTCGACAGCTTTTACATAGGGTTGGTTTGCACCCCTACTGCAGCAATACGGGGTGAATCTTGTATCTAGCATGGCGCCATCCTATTGCAAATAAGGTGCATTGTCTTTGATCAGGTGTAGTACTACTACTAGTAGTAGTTTTCTTACACAGACATTAAGCACAAATACAAATTCTATTTATGTATGACACAGATTAAAGTGTTTAAAATATTTTGAACCTTACTATACTATAATATTGTTTTCATTATTAATAATATTAGGAGATAATACACTATAATTGTAAAACATTGGGGGCATTCGACTGGGCCTCTCTATCCGAATATCAAAATATTTCCGAACAAATTCCTATTCGACTGGGACCGGAAGTGGGTTCATATACCGATGATTCGGATCTGTGTATGTGGCTCCATCCGTTCCATCCGTAAATCTTGCGGATAGAAAGGGCCCAGTCGAATGCCCCCATTGTCTTTGATGGTACATCAGCAAGGGTGGGCTAGGGAACCTGTCCCTTTGTTTCAACAGTACAGCAGTCAGACTGGGCATGGGGGACATACCTACACCCCACAACATCCCTAAACCCCTACCACAGACGTACACCCCACCACATCCCTAAACCCCCACCAGACACCTACACCCCCACCACATCCCTAAACTCAATGAATCAATGCACTGTCAATGGCCGTGAGCAATCTTCATATAGAAAAAGTGAAATATCTCTAAAATTACACAACGTAGAAACAAACCGCTTGGAACTCATATAGAAAATATATTCAACAAACAGATTATATTAAATTTATAAAGTTTGGGTTCTGAATTTCTATTTATTTTGAATAAAATTGACGTTTTGAACTGCGCGTATCCGCAAACTCAATGCATTGTCAATGGCCGTTTAGGCCCACTAGATGATGATGATGAGTACCGACGCGCCACCAAGTGTCGGAAAAATTAACTACGCCAAATGTCCCCATTACCTTGTTTGCTGTATTTCAGGGGAAAGCGCTGAGTGGCTCGTCTTGTCATATATTGACATTGTTTTTGGTGATAGCTCAAGGATGAAAGTGGTATCTCGCAACAACAAAATAAACAAAAAAAAGTGGATATCTCGCGAGGAATCTAGAAATAATCCCAATCCTAGTATTAGTAGTAATCATTGTCTCGCATTATCCTTGTGAATCTTTTATCTAATTCCAATCACCAATGACTTTTGAGTTTCTTACTTTTCACCCTTTTTTTAAATATAAATATATTAGGTTGATAACTAGTCTACCTAACTTTAGTTTGAAATAAGTAACTTTGATTATAAACGGCTATAACTTTATAGTATTATTTTAAATGAAACATGCTAAATTAATGTTGGCATGCAAATCAAAATTCCAACACCCTATTGGCTTAATCAGTATCACGTTCTATTACATTGAGTTGGGTCTTTTATGCAGCAATATATGCCTAATAAGTAAACAAGTATCTAAGTTGGATCTGTAGGATCAAGTCTAGGTCAGTATTTTGGTTTTAAAAAATGTATACTTTCATCGCATTTAGGTTAATGCCAGTAGTGCTGGGAAGGTCATGACACAGACCCCACTTCCGGTTTTAAACACTCCTGATCGGGCTGGAAAGAAGGCCCTGAACTGTGATCTTGAACCGTGTCTGATCCCTCACTCTGATCTGAAACCACTAATAGCCACCCACATAAAATCCAAATGGCAACATGAGTGGGATGAAAACATTAATAAACTTAAAGAAATTGAACCATCTGTGGGAAAACCACCACAGACTCATGCGGGAGGTCGGCGGGACCAAGTGGTCCTTAACCACTGCCGTATTGGCCACTCGTGGCTTACACATGCTTTTCTGCTCAAGGGGGAACCTCCCCTTGAATGTATTGGGTGTCAGTCCCCGCTGACACTCAAACACATTTGACTAAGTTGCGTTGATTTGTTGGGCCTGGGTCAACAGTTCTACACTGCAGACAGTATGCATGACCTTTTAACTAAGGTAAAACAATAAAACATTTTAGCCTTTTTGAGGGCAGCTGGACTCTACCACCTCATATAGTTTACTAAATAAATTCTATCAATTATTAATAAAACTTTTCTTTTTCTATGGGAATTTGTTTCCCTTGACCACAAATATATTATTGTGAGCCTTCTAATTTAATGAGTGTCTATTGGCACATAATTGATTGTCTACTTTTACATGTAAAAGCGATGGTTTGAACAAAAAACAAACATTTCTCGCCGTGAATATGGCCTATGCTACCGACACGGCGTAAAGCAACCACCAATCAATCAATCATGTAAACACTCCAGGTCGCAGCTTCAATCCCTGCCAGCAGATAATAGAGGCATTCGACTGGGCCTTTCTATCCGCAAGATTTATGGATGGATCGGATGGAGCCACAACACACATCCGAATCATACGTATATAAACCCACTTCCAGTCCCAGTCGAATAGGAATTTATAAGGAAATATTTTGATATTCGCATAGAGAGGCCCAGTCGAATGCCCCCAATATCTCAGAAATCTGGAATTTCTTAGACATGTAGGCCGTATTCGATTAACACGACCCGGACAACTCGGGTCACCCGAGTTGCTAGAATTTCAAATCGAACACCACGAGTTGAGTAGAAAAATACACATGCGTGTGCAAAACAACCCGACCCCAGTAACCCATATCTTTGCTGGGGTTGGCTAGGAGCGATGACGTCAAATTTGTGCTGGTACCGTCCTGTTGCAGTACAAGTCCTATGTGTTTTTTTAATGGTTTAAAAAAATAATAATTCAGATTAATAAAATGGAAATATGACTAAACTATGCAATCAAAAAATACTTTAAATCCTATTTTGCTGTAGTTATATCGTTATTACAAAAATAAGTTTTGGATTAAACCACCATTTTTTTCACCCCGAGCGTGTTGGAGAGTGTTCGATTATGCAACCTGAGTCTGTAGGATGTGCACATGCGCCAAAAAGTGGCTCGGGTGACCCGAGTTGATTAATCGAATATGCCCATAGTTACCCGGATAAATGGAGTATAAGGGCATATTCGGTTAATCAACTCGGGTTATCCGAGCCCCTTTTGGCGCATGCACACATCCGACAGACTCGGGTTGAATAAACGACTACGGGGGCATTCGACTGGGCCTCTCTATCCGAATATCAAAATATTTCCGAACAAATTCCTATTCGACTGGGACCGGAAGTGGGTTCATATACCGATGATTCGGATGTATGTGGCTCCATCCGTTCCATCCGTAAATCTTGTGGATAGAAAGGGCCCAGTCGAATGCCCCCTACATCTCCACCCTTGTGGGTGAAAACAATGGTGGCTTAATCTAAAACATTTTTTTGTTTAATAACCGATATAACTACATCAAAATAGGATTTAAAGTATTTTATGATCGCATAGTTTAGTTATATTTCTATTTCATAAATCTGGGTTATTACCAATAAAACCCATGTAGGACTGGTACTGGTAGCTGTTATCCTGCAGGACAGTACCAGGGCAATTGTGATGTCATCGTTCCTAGCCACCCCCAGCCAAGACATGGGTTACTGCATGGTTACTGGAGGGCGGGACTTTTTGCAAACAGCACATGTTTTTGTCAACTCCACTCGCGGTGTTCGATTTGAAATTTTAGCAACTCGGGTCACCCGAGTCACCCGGGTCATGTTAATCGAATACAGCCTAAGTGAATGTGGATTCTGAGGTCTGCTGGTTTCTCAAGAAGGACAGAGGCTAAACACCCAGCACGGCGGGTCACAGCTACAGCTTAAATGGCGGAATGTCAGGGAGGTGGTAAATGCACTCACAAAGTAGCAGTTTACTGAATGCAAAATATTTGCTAGGACAATTTGACTGCAATTTCCATTAGAAACAAATGCATGACAATAACCCTACCAAATCTGGTCATCAGGAGGCATGGGATTATAAGCCGTGTTTACCTGGGCGAGTTAAGCCGTGTCATATAAATCGCCTCCTTTAGTTCGACTCAAATTGGTCGTGTGGACACTACGCTGAGGCGACTTAAGGCTAAGTCGCCTCATCTAGTTTGCTTCAAGTAAACCACTTCGTGAGGTAGTATATATGAGGCGAACTAGCTTAAGTCGGCCCACCTTGCCTGTGTGAACAGTAGCGGTTTACTTGAGGCGGATTAAGCACGTCACACTATATAATATAATTTGGTCTATGAACCGGCTAGAGGTGGACAGATATTTTTTTCATCATTTATTTTTAGGTTTTCACTGCCCAGCAGAAGTTTTGACCGTTCCAAAACAATACGATTCAGTCCATACATATCTAGGTCGAACCCACACTCTCTCGTGGTGAAGTCGACTAACCGAAAGTGGCGCTGGTTTGTATGGACTTGCTCATGCGCAGATATCGATTTCCACCTTAAACCGACCCAAGTACTGCAAGTGTGGAAACGGCTCACTTTCACGCCTATTTCGCCTCCTCTAGTTCGCCTTATCTAGTTCGGCCTAAAGTTGTGGGTGTAAACACGGCTTATAAATGCAAAGTGAGTTTAATGTTGCATAGTACGATGGTTCTGAGTTTCTGAAATATATATATTAGGTTGATCGCTATAATTTACCTAACTTTAGCTTGAAGTGACATTTATCTTAAATGGCTAACCTTTGAGATATTTGGAGTGTAAACATGTCGAATTAGTTTTGGCAAGCATGCTAAACCCTGCAGCGACAGATTCAATTAAATTGCCTCCGTATTCCCTTCTATGTGGTGGAAAACGTTTAATAAGTGCATCAGTATCTAAGTTGAATATGAAGAATATTGATTGATTGATTGGTGATCGATTGATTGGTGGTTGCTTTTATTATGTAGAATAAAATGTAGATAGTTGTTTCTGGTTTTGAAAATGTGATGCTTCATCGGACTATGCAATTTTAAAGAATAGGGCCCAGAGACCTACTAAATATAGCATAAGTGATGAGGCGGGCACCAAGGCGGGCACCAAGGTGAGAACCAACCCCAACATCTGCCGGCTAAAGCTCAGCTGCGACCCGGTGTGCTGCATCTCAGACCCGGTGTGCTGCATCGCTGCATCTCAGACCCAAGTGGTCCTTAGCCGCTGCCGTATTGGCCACTCGTGGCTTACACATACTTTTCTGCTCAAGGGGGAACCTCCCCCTGAATGTATTGGGTGTCAGTCCCCGCTGACACTCAAACACATTTTACTAAGTTGTGTTGATTTTTTGGCCCTGCGCCAACAGTTCTACACTGCAGACAGTATGCATGACCTTTTTACTAAGGTAAAACAGGAAAACATTTTAGCCTTTTTGAGGGCAGCTTGACTGTACCACCTCATATAGTTTACTAAATAGATTCTATCAATTATTAATAAAACTTTTCTTTTTCTGTGGGAATTTGTTTCCCTTGAAGACAAATATATGATTGTGAGCTTTCTAATTTAATGAGTGTCTATTGGCACATAATTGATTGTTTGCCTTTACATGTAAAAGCGATGGTTTGAACAAAAAACAAACATTTCTCGCTGTGAATATGGCCTATGCTGCCGACACGGCGTAAAGCAACCACCAATCAATCAATCAAGCATCTCAGACCCCATTCTTCCTGAGGTGACCAGCGGAACTCGGGAAAAACTGTAAGTTGATGATCGTCCTTTTGATCACACAAATCAGGGTCAGGCGGGCGGTTTTTATTTTATAAATTTTTTTTTCTCAGTATTATATGATAAAGCTCTAGAACTTTCAATTCTGGAAATCAAATATTTTAATTTTGATATATATGTTTGAGGCCTCACAACATGTAAAACAACCATACAGTTAGTTATGTGATGGTATCTAAAACTTACAAAAATTAAATTGCTGCTAGCCCGATGCATTTTTAACAGTCAAATAAATTTGTTAAAATCAGGGGCGGGCGATTATTCAGCTGCGGGCGGGACGATCACCAATTTTGATTTATTTACTTGGCCTTAATTGTCAATGTTTTGAAATAGTTTCACTAATGAATCCACTTCTCACTGAACCATAAACAGTAAGCGTCCCCCCGATATAGATTAACACGCTAATGTTTACTTTCGATTGCAGAACTTCCAGCCTTCGGCACTTGCAGTTCTTTCATAGAATGTTGGTCATCACCGCCTTTCAGTTCTTTCGGGGACCCACTCTTTTTTCCATCGACCAGCAAGTTAGAATCATCACTCAGGGTGGCGGATATATTGCCTTTTCGATCCTGACCTTGACTCTGAGTTAGCACTTTGAAAGTACCTACATTTTTACAATGGACCGGCCTTTGTACTTTGACAAAATTGATCTTTTGACAATGGCTTAAATTCAAGGCTGTTACCGTGACACCACTCTCATTTTGACAATGGGTTGAACTTTGGGCTGTTACCATGACTCCACCGTCCTTTTGACAAAGGGTTGGACTTTGTGCTGTTGCCGTGACACCACCCTCCTTTTGACAATGGGTTGGACTTCGGGTTGTTACCATGACACCACCCTCCTTTTGACAATGTGTTGAACTTTGGGCCGCTACCATGACAACACCCTCCTTTTGACAATGGGTTGGACTTCGAGCTGTTACGGTGACACCACCATTCTTTTGACAATGGGTTGAACTTTGGGCCATTACCATGACACCACCTTCCTTTTGACAATGGGTTGGACTTCGAGCTGTTACCATGACACCACCCTCTTTTTGATGTGTTGAACTTTCGGCTGTTACCATGACACCACCCTCCTTTTGACAATGGGCTGGACTTCGAGCTGTTACCATCACACCACCCTCCTTTTGACGTGTTGAACTTTGGGCTGTTACCATGACACCACCCTCCTTTTGACAATGGTCTGGACTTTGAGCTGTTACCGTGACACCACCCTCCTTTTGACAATGGGTTGGACTTTGAGCTGTTACCATGACACCACCCTCCTTTTGACAATGGGTTGGACTTCGAGCTGTTACTGTGACACCACCCTCCTTCTGACAATGTGTTGAAATTTGGGCTGTTACCATGACACCACCCTCCTTTTGACAACGGGTTGGACTTCTGGCTGTTACCATGCCACCACCCTCCTTCTTACAATGGGTTGGACTTCGGGCTGTTACCATGACACCACCCTCCTTTTGACGTGTTGAACTTTGGGCCGTTACCATGACAACCCCCTCCTTTTGACAATGGGTTGGACTTCGAGCTGTTACCATGACACCACCCTCCTTTTGACAATGTGTTGAACTTTGGGCTGTTATCATGGCACCACCCTCCTTTTGACAATGGTTTGGGCTTCGAGCTGTTATCGTGACAACACCCTCATTTTGACAATGGGTTGGACTTCGAGCTGTTACCATGACACCACCCTCCTTTTGACAATGTGGTGAACTTTGGGCTGTTACCATGACACCACCCTCCTTTTGACAATGGGTTGGACTTCGCGCTGTTGCCGTGACACCACCCTCCTTTTGACAATGGGTTGGACTTCGAGCTATTACCATGACACCACCCTCCTTTTGACGTGTTGAACTTTGGGCTGTTACCATGACACAACCCTCCTTTTGACAACGTGTTGGACTTCGGGCTGTTACCATGACAACCCGCTCCTTTTGACAATGTGCTGGACTTCGAGTTGTTACCATGACACCGCCTTTTTTTTGGAAATGGGTTGGACTTCGGGCTGTTACCATGACACCACCATCCTTTTGACAATGTGTTGAACTTTGGGCTGTTACCATGACACCACCCTCCTTTTTACAATGGGTTGGACTTCGGGCTGTTACCATGACACTTCCCTCCTTTTGACAACGGGTTGGACTTTGAGTTGTTACCATGACACCACCCTTTTTTTGACAATGGGGTGGACTTTGGGCTGTTACCATGACACCACCCTCCTTTTGACAATGGGTTGGACTTTGAGCTGTTACGATGACACCACCCTCCTTTTGACGTGTTGAACTTTGGGTTCTTACCATGACACCACCCTCCTTTTGACAATGGGCTGGACTTCGAGCTGTTACCCTGACACCACCCTCCTTTTGACAACGGGTTGGACCTTGAGCTGTTACCATGACACCACCCTCCTTTTGACAATGGGTTGGACTTTGAGCTGTTACTGTGACACCACCCTCCTTCTGACAATGTGTTGAAATTTGGGCTGTTACTGTGACACCACCCTCCTTTTGGCAATGTGTTGAACTTCGGGCTGTTACCATGACACCACCCTCCTTTTGACAATGGGTTGGACTTTGAGCTGTTACTGTGACACCACCCTCCTTTTGGCAATGTGTTGAACTTTGGGCTGTTACCATGACACCACCCTTCTTTTGACAATGGGTTGGACTTCGAGCTGTTACCATGACACAACCCTCCTTTTGACGTGTTGAACTTTGGGCTGTTACCATGCCACCACCCTCCTTTTGACAATGGGCTGGACATTGAGCTGTTACCATGACACCACCCTCCTTTTGACAACGGGTTGGACTTCGAGCTGTTACCATGACACAACCCTCCTTTTGACAATGGGTTGGACTACGAGCTGCTAGGGTGACACCACCCTCCTTTTGACAATGTGTTGAACTTTGGGCTGTTACCATGACACAACCCTCCTTTTGACAAGGGGTTGGACTTCGAGCTGTTACCATGACACCAACCTCTTTTTGACAATGTGCTGAATTTTGGGCTGTTACAATGACACCACCCTCCTTTTGACAATGTGTTGAACTTTGGGCTGTTACCATGACACCACCCTCCTTTTGACAATGGATTGGACTTTCAGCTGTTATCATGACACCACCCTCCTTTTGACAATGTGTTGGACTTCGAGCTGTTACTGTGACACCACCCTCCTTTTGACAATGTGTTGAACTTTGGGCTGTTACCGTGACACCACTCTCCTTTTGACAATGTGTTGAACTTTGGGCTGTTACCGTGACACCACTCTCCCTTTGACAACGGGTTTGACTTTGTGCTGCTGCCACCGTGACACCAACCTCCTTTCGACAACGGGGCGGACTTGTTATTTTGTCAAAACCCTCCCTTTGAAAACGAATTGAACTTGGCACTTTGAACATACTCTCCATTTGCGAACGCCTTTCATTATTCCCTACATTAACATCACTCTCGCCTTGATAACCGCTGATATTAAATCTCTGCGATGCATATTTCAAAAACCTCTCACTCTCTGACCGCATCTCCATTCTACTTCTAGTACACTGCTGGTGCTCTTTGCTTTCCAACCTAACAGGTACACTGGTCCCCCCAGCAGACGCGTCACAGCTTGCTACCAGTGGCTTCCTCTCCGTCGTCGGTCGCGGGGACACCCCAACAACTATATCGCTCTCCGATGGCGCTGTCACTGCCACTGGCACAATCTGACGCCATTCTAAGATGGACGGCGCTTCGTGGCCGCTGAAGGCAGACCTCGGCGTGAGGCTGACTCCTAGTAGGTTTGCCGTCGAGCTGAGTCCTTGGCACAACGCCGTGCCCATACCCGACCCGCCGTGACTGCCTGATATCGAGTCTCTCCTGTAGATGGACGTGATGAACCTACCCCTGGTACTACTGACAGTACTGTCAGAAGCAGTGAATTTGGCGGTCGCGTCACGGGAGTCGACCGGTGCGGTAGGTGGCTTAGGGGAATCCCGCCGCGGTGACGCCTGGGCTTGGCAGTGGTTGTACCTGTAGACAACCGGCGACTGGTGCGACTTCAGGGTTATGGGTTTCTTTGACTTGCTATCAACGCACTCGAGAGGGGCATCTGGAAGAGGCAAAGAAATCCAATGAAAAAAATTGTGATCACTACTTTTTCTTTATATATTATACATATACGGTCAAACCTGTCTAAATCGACCCACCTTTGGACCGACTTTAAGTGGTCCATTTAGCTTTTAGGGAGGTGGTCGGTTTATAGGGAGTTAGAATATGGTTACAATGGTATTTTGTTGGGACCCAAATAAATTAAAAGGGATCGATATACGGGAGTGGTCGATTTGTGGAGGTGGGAAGATAGGGAGGTTTTACTGTATATATGATAATGATCATATATTTATATAACTATTATCATATACATTATTAATATTATATTTATATATATTTTTTTAATATATTTTTATATAATTCTATATATTTTTAGATATATTTATGTATATATATTACCATATTTTAATATAGTTATATATATTGAGATATATATATTTATATATATTTATATACACATATATGCACATATATACGCACACGTACACATATGTATGCATATATATACATATATAATCATACATAGTTGCACATAAATGACTGTGTTGATAGTAGAACGACCTTTGGGAGGGCGGGGGGGGGGGGCAGGGAGGAGGACCCCCTTACGACTCCAATGCGATGAGTGTAGTAGTCTGCGCTGACCTCTCCGCAAGGACCCACATAGACGGGTGTGAGTAGGGTGATTGTATCAGGGTGCCTATATAGGCTAATGGTTAGGATACTAGCCGTGGGATAGCAGGAATTGTGGATTTAAATCCCACTCTAGGCGCAATCTTTCCCACTTGGAAAAATACTCACCCCCAGCGACACTAACATTAATATTGCACAAGATATGATGAGAAAAGAAATTCATTTATGTGATCAATATATATAACTAGATATATACATATATATGTGTATGTATTGTATAACACATTATGCTCATATTTAGGCTGCAGGGCCTTAATATCGCCTACCACCGCCGGGCTGGTGGGTGCTGTGCCATCTGCACTCACCCGGCTGGGGCTCCATGAGCCACAGGCGAGCATCCAATCAGGTGGAAGCTCCCCGGGAGAGGTGAGTTCAGGCGGCGCGGTCTCTATCCGGCCTACAGTCGGTCGGAAATTTGACTTTATATTACTATTGACGTTATTTACTTTGACTATTGTTAATAAACGGAGGGGCCTTTTGAGGTTCAGCCAGAGATATTCTCATCCAACTAATATCTGTGTGTCATTGTCTGTCCGTAAGAATATAAATAATATGTGTGTAGATATGCGAATATATGTGTATATACACGTACACACATACACTATGTGGTGAATATACCACACAGATATAAATCACACTCCACACCCACCTCCTGTGGCCATCCTTGTGTAGACTGCTAAAACAACAACCCATCTGCCCGTGTGTATATTAGAGTAATTCTATATATGATGCCATACATCATGATTTACTCATATTCCTGGTTATTTCTCATTAACTATGTCTGGGATTTTGATTCTAAGAAAAGTAATTTCTAGAATAAACCATGGTGGTTTACCAGTAAAAATGACTATAATTCCAGAATACAAGGACCATAAGAGTATCTCTTTATTTTAATGTAATTTTAATTGAATATTCTGAACATACTATTCATGGGAGTATTTTCTTCATATAAACTGTGAAGAGCTATTTAAACCCATTCTAATGATATATTTTGTTAGGTTTTCTCATCAATACTAGAGAACTTGTAGACTGTGACAGCTCATCCCTATTTGTTTCTATATGTAAACTGACATGGTTTTTCAATACGCCTTGAGAAAAGGAGACGGCTTGAAAAACCAGTGGTGGTTCCTACCTGATTATAGTGTAAAATAAAACAATTTCAACCATTTTCACAATTGCCCTAATTAATTCACAACCACAGGCACCCATTTTTAACCTATCGACCGTAGACCTTACCAAATATCAAAACAAAGGCTTACTTTCAACAGAATTTTCACTTCTTTCAGTCTTGATCATTTTCCGTTTCATTTCAGTCTTGATCAGTTTCAGTTTCATATCAGCTTCCTTCTTTGCATTCGCCATCATTGCTTTCACCACAGATTCCACCTTTTCAGCTGATACCAAAGTAGAACCACTGCTCACCATCCTGTCCAACAAATGGCAGTTTGTACTGCTACTTTTACCTTGCCTTTGACTTTGACCTTTAACCTTCCAATCGATCCTCTTCTCAGAAGTGCTCCCCACTCTGGCCTCTGGCTCTTCTTGGCTGTTGCGAGCACCTTCTTTACTCAAGTGCTCTCGCGCATGTTCCGTGGGCTGGCTTCCGCTTTGCCCACTCCCCACCCACCCCTTCAGTAGTAGGTTCCTGTCCTTGAACCCCGTTATCGGGTCATCGGACGAAGAAGCAGTTGGCGGCTCTCGCAACAACCCGAGCTGCTCGGGACTGGCCTTGACCTTGACACTGACCTTGGACTGTTCCGGCCACGCAGACGCCGCAGACTGCAAAGCTTTCGCAATGGCTGGCGTCACTGGGCGGCTGGGCTTCTTCTCAGTCTCAGGCAAGGAAGACACAAAGTTGTGTGGTCCAAACATGGACGGTGGAAAGCTGTTCGCAGATGAGGTGCCGGAAGACTCGGACGATGTCAACGTGACATTGATGTTGAGCACCCTGACTGTGGCCGTCTGTCGAGGGGATGCCACCACCGAGGCACGCCTCGACATCATCCGCCGGCAGATGGGCGAGATGTAGGAACTTCCGGTGTGCTCGGACGGGCGCGGCTTTCTCGTGGCCGGCGAGAAGCTGAACACCTTCCCACCGGACCGCCGGCAGCCGTTGTAAATCATGTCGAAAGACTTCAAGGAGTTGAGTGGCATCAGCGGCTGACACTTCCGGGCCTTCTCGAAGCACTCCAGCGAAATATCTGGAACAAGGAAACGGCAACTAATAATATCAATCCACAGGAGAGCACGCAGTGGCCGAATCGAATCGTTAGAGCACAGGTCGGCCTCCCATGCGGAAGGTCAAGAGTTTGGTTCCGGGTCGAGTCAAACCAATGATTTATCAAATTGATATTTGTCGCTTCCTAGCTTGGCACTCGGCATTAATAGGAAAAAGCACGCACTGGTTAACTGAGTGTCATGATAATGTGACTGAGTTGGATATCGGGTCATGGTACTGGCAGCCTGATTTCCCAGTGGGACAGCGCTAGAAAGTTGCCACGAGTGCACACTGTCACAAGTCAGTACCCGTCGATGTTGCCAAGATGTAAAACTCTAACAACCAATCAACAACCAATCTATTCATAGGTGGGTATTACAAGAAGGGCCAACAGCGAAGAAAGTGGATTGTTGGAGTTTTAAGTCCTGGCATTTACGGTCATATCAGGACGGGTACTGACTTGTAATACTGCGCACTCATGGGCATAGTGTTGCCCGACTGGGAGATCAGGTCACCACCACCATGACCTGATATCCCACTCAGTCATATTATCCTGACACTGAGCCAACCAGTCCTTGCCCTATCCTAATAATGACAAGCACTTGGCTAGGAAGCTACACATATAAATATTTAAGTAACTGTTTTGACTCGACCAGGGTTCGAACCTGTGGGTTCGAATCCCATGATCTAACAAAATGGAGACAGACGCTCAATTCATTCGGCTATCCCATCTGGTCCAACAGTGAAGAAAGGAGGGGACACACGTCACCACTGTGTTACATTGAGCATACAGGTGCACGGTAATTCTTCCATTCTTTACACTACTGACATGCTGCAATTTAAAGTTAAACATAGGCGAAGGCATAGGAAATCTCAAACATACTTCAAACACTTTACTCTGTGCTAAACATAAATAAAATTTGTGATTATGTCTGAATAAGAACCTCCTATTACAGGTTGACCATCACTTATCCGGCAATCAGTTATCCGGCAATCAGTTATCCGGCAATCAGTTGTCCGGTTCAATGAGTAACCCTGCACTAATTTCGACTAGAGCAATTACAAATTTCCTGGTTAGTTTGATAAGTGAACAAGAAATAATAAACATTTACATGCTGCCGGATAAATTAACCAAAGAAAGGCCAACATATATGAAACAGATCAGCTTGCAAAGTACGGTTTAAAAAAAATAAATAGCTGGAAAGCATGCAACAAAGGATTCAACACTTCAAAATCCACTGCCTTCAACATCTGCTCTCTCAGATGAGCTGCCACTATTATCGTCAGTTCTAGATAAAAGATTCACCCTGTACTTGTAGTACACAGGTGAACGACAAAGTAGTGTAAATATGGGTGAAAATAGCTTTAGTATCGAACAGGAAGTAGAATGCCTGCCTCCAGTATCAAATGGGTACTTATATCGGCACAGAGTTGGTGAAATGGGAGAGAATGCAAAAAGACAAGATGGCGGCCATAGAACGCCATCAATTTCACCTTTAGATTCTATTAAACTATGTTTTATTATATTTTTCAACTCAAAGGTAGCGGCGAAATATGAAGACAGATATAAAGAATAAATGTTGCTTCTTAGATTGTAAATTTAGGCTCTCATTCCATTTCCCCACTTTTTCGACAGCTTTTATATAGGGCTGGTATTCACCCGTGTACTGCGAGTACAGGGTGAATCCTTTATCTACGTCAGTTCCTGATATTTGCTTTATCTTTTTCCTTAATTAAGCAACATATACTGATCTACTGGGTATCTTAAAGGTAGGATGAAGTGGTTAGTTGTTGGGTTAAAGCTGCATAGTCTGATGAAAACATAACATTTTCTAAACAAAAGCAATTATCTAGATTTGTTTCTAGATATCTAACTTAGATACCAGTGCACTTATCGAGCATTTGTCGCCACACAGCATGAAATACTGAGGCAATTTAATAGAAGCTGTTACTTCAGAAGCCTGTGGTAGGAGAGTTTTGGCGTGCTCGACAAAATTAATTGTGCATGTTTGCACTTCAAATATCTCAAAAGTTAGCCATTCAAAATAAAGGTTACTCCAAACTGAGGTAAGGTTGATTATGGCAAGCAACCTAGTGTATTTCTCTAAAAAATGACAGAAACTCAAAACCATCAGACTATATCACTTTAAGCACATTCTAATGCAGCAATCAGTTATCCAGCAAAATGACTTATCCGGCACCCTACATATCCCAATGATGTCAGATTTGTGATGGTTAACCAGTAGGGCCTACTCCTACATCTGATTTCAGTGCAGGTGACCTAAGGTCAACCTCTGTGTAAACAAAGGCCAGAGGACCAGGTGATTCTGCTCTTCCTTGTTGCAGCAGCGTTAGCCTGGTTCTCTGGTTTTTCCATAAGAAACAAAGCAGGGAGTCTTCTCATCTTATCGAGAACCACGCAACACATGGCTAAGACAATTGACATAAATAATTTGATAATTAATAATTGAAATGAATAATAATAAATGAACAATACAAATAATTGAAATAAATAACAATTGCCATTGTGTTAGTCGCTGCAAATTGTGTATTCAACAGTTATTGTATGCTATGTTATGTTATGTAGCTACTGGACGAAGGCTTACGCCTGTATGTCCAGATCTTCATCTGTATCTGATAAATATGTAGAGGAGTTATCAGTATTTCTCAGAGCCGCCTCATAGTTGTACACCAGGTCCTGATTTTTGCACAGTTTGTCAAGTCTCTGTTCAAATACCTTAACAATTGGTGCTTGGGCAACGCCACTTGACAGGTTGTTCCACATCTTGGTTATTCTCTGCGTGAAGAAGTGTTGTCGGAGTCTCGTCTTACATCTAGATTGCTGTAGTTTAGATTGATGACCTCTGGTAGTTGAGTTTCTATTCTCATGTGGTGGAAGCTCTGGCACTGGGTCTTCATCATATACCTCTCGTACTATCTTGTACGTCTCTATGGCATCACCTCATTGCCTCCTGTAGGCAAACATAGGTAGTACCATCTTTCTGAGTCTTTCTGGATAGCTCAGGTCCTTGAAGCCTGGTAACATCTTAGTTGCTCTTCACTGGGCGTTTTTGATCATGGTTCTAATCTTTTTTCCTTAGTGGGGACCATACCATGTTGGTATATTCCAGGTGGGGTCGGACAATCGTTTTGAATAGCCAAAGGAAGTTCTCCGGATCTAGGTTTGTAAAGGATCTTCGCACCAACCCCATCATCTGATTTGCTTTGTTAACCTTAGTGCTGATATGTTGTTCAAACTTTAGTTTTCGGTTAACGATGACACCCAAGTCTTTCTCTTCCTCAGTGGAACTCAGTCTGTGTCTGCGTTGTTCTTTCTCATACTGTATGTTCGCTCAACTGGGTCGTTTTTCTGTGTTACTGACATAACCTTGCACTTTTCCGGATGGAACTGCAAGAGCCACATTCTTGACCACCGCTGTAGTTCATTCAGGTCTGGCTGCAGAATTCTTGAGTCTTCTTCTCCTTGTATCTCACGATACAGTTTTGTGTCATCCGCAAACATATATATCAATGAAGCTATGGAATCTGGGAGGTCAGTTATGTACAAGACAAACAACAACGGCCCGAGGACCAAACCCTGGGAGATCCCGCTTAGCACATCCATCCACGAGAAGAAACTGTTAACTGCCACTCTCTGTCTCCGGTCTACTACGAAGGCATTCACCCATTCCAATATGTTTCCGTCTATTCCGTAGCTTCTCATCTTGCTCAGGAGTCATCTGTGTGGCACTGTGTCAAACACCTTCATGAAATCTAGGTAAATGATGTCTATTTCCCCACCTCTATCGAGTACCTCCATCCATGCATCTAATACCTTTAACATCTGTAGAGCTGTGGAGCGACCGCCTACAAACCCGTACTGTCTGTAACTCAGCAAGTTGTTCTCCTTTAGATGGGTCATAATGAGGTCTAATAAGCGATTCGAGCACCTTGCAACAAATGCACGTCAAACTTACTGGGCGATAGTTGCATGCTTCCTTCTTCAACCCCTTCTTGTATATGGCCGTAACTTCTGCTCTCTTCCAAATATCAGGTAGAGTTCCTCTGGATAGAGAGTTACGGTATAATACTGCCAATGCCTTACTTAGTGGGTCTGCCTTGGTCTGTGGGTCTGTATACCGGTATACCTTACTCTATATACCATCTCTGTGTAAATAATCCTGAATTGAAAAATGGCTGGAAGACCAGTGGTACGGTGCTGACAAAGACTTATTCAGCAGAATAAACATTTACAACAACAACAAAAAGACATTTTTGAAAAGATGAGAAGAAGCAGGTTTATTTCCAGTGAGCCAGCACATGCGCTGGTGAGAGTCGAAACGCGCTGTTCAAAACCTTTATATCCTTCATCCCTTGAGGAACTTAAATCATAATGGGTCCATGCGTCCACATTAACTAACCTGTTATCCAGATTATATCCACTGCATTACCGCAAGTCTCGAGTGTATAAAGCAAATAATTATAAAGAAAGCAAATGAAGCACAGCATAATACTGTCCCCATTTTCATACACCATTTTATTACTAACATTTATCATCATCAAAGAATTGTTTAAATAACGGTAACCACAAATCGCTGAAAGACCTGCGTTTCGGTGCTGATAAATTAAGTATTCTGATAAATACAAATATTTACCTCGAAAGAAAAGCCGGTGCCTCGATTCTGAAAAAAAGAGATGCTATTCAAGTGGAACACACATTTTTTAACCCCCTACCCCCTTAGTAAATCCTCTAAATATATCGGTCAGCCAACTCACACAGGGTTTCTTTGATCATTTCTGGAAGGAGCTCACTCAGGGCTGAACAGTTGGTCGACAGGCTTGGGTTCATGTTCACCTCAATCAGGAACACCTGGTTGAGAAAGGAATTTGTTGTTTTACATCCTAGCAATATCTAGGGTCATATCAGGATGGGTACCGACTTGTAACAGTGCACACTCATGGCGACTTTATAGTGCTGCCCCACCGGGAAATCAGGCCGCCGGAACCATGACCCGATATCACACTCAGTAACATTCTCCTGACATTGAGCTAACGAGTATTTGCCCTATCCTATTAATGCCGAGCACCAGGCTAGGAAGCGACAAGTATCAATTTTAAAGTCATTGGTTTGACTCGACCAAGAGCCGAACTCCCAACCTTCCGCACGCGAGGCCCGTGCTCTACCGAATAGACCACCTCGCTCGGTAAGGTAAGAGAAATTTGAAAACTAGAACATTGCAATAACTGGAAATAGTGGCACTGTGCTCTTAGTTGATGACGATTTTCTCGGTGGGGGGTGGAACTAATCTAGTGAGACAGATGGGAAAGTGCCAGGTTAAGCTAGTAGTAGGTACTCCAAAGTGATTTATTTTTTCAACAGGTCAGTATTACAAGTTATGCATCTGTACAGATCTTTTAAATCGGATCTCAATGATATAAAAATCATTTAGATCAATTGAATAGCTGCAAAGTTATGAGTGTTTAAAGATTGATTTTTTTACCCTGATTTGTGCACATCTCCAAATTAGCCAATTCTTGGTTTTTAGGGTCCCACCTGGAAGATATTTTGCATATGATCTGTCCAATATCAAAGAATCTCATTCTCTATAGCACAAATAAGAACCTCAATTTTTTACAGACCATCACTGTTAGTATTCTTTTTGAAATTTCATGTCAAACTTGCTAAATTCCTTAATTTCCAGCAACCACCAATAATAAATTCAGTAAAATTAAGAAAAATAGCATAATTCCCGTTCTAATTGTCCTATCACTGCAATCTTTATACCAAAATAACTAGAATTAAAAGCTCTACATGATCACATAATTTAACTGATCAGAGAAAGAAAGACAAAATTCACTTTTAGGCATCGCGAGCTGACAATAGCCACATTCTTGCAGCAGTCACTTCTCAGACCAACCTTGATGAGCATGATATAAATCTCAACCAAATATTGTTCTGGTTAGGTAGAGGAAGACTTGAGCCTTCTGATGATATAATTCTCAGCACAATCCTGATCAATTTTCAAGGAGGATTGATGTCTTAATGTTTTCACTCCTTCAGTTCAATCAAATATCCCACTTAAAAACAGCCATCCTTGATATGCTAATGAAGCCTAGTTTCTTCTCTGTCTTTCATTGGTGGTTATTTTTAGCTCAGGTCACTTGCCTCATCAAGGTATCAATTTTAGGGAAGGGAGTAGCTCAGACTGGATGAAAACAAACTCGGCGAGCATGCACAGAGCTGCCAATGGTACCCCCAAACAAGTTCCATTGACTCTAATTTATTTCATAATGCTAACTAAAAAATCAGATACCCTAAGAGACAAAAGAACAAGCTTTAATTTCATATAATTCTTAGTTCAAATGAAGCAGAATTAGTGGAGATTGATGTGTTTTAAAAAGGGTTAAAATATGTCAAATTTCATGCTGCGGACACAGTATACGCCCACTTTGGAGTACCTACTAGTAGTAAAAATAGCATATGCAGACCTGCCACATGATACAGGTTACTCGTATATGATACAGATTTGGTGTTATTTTCAGTGATATGGCCATACTCCATGTTTATACAAATCTTTAGTTCAATTTATCGAAATAAAAATGTGTAACTACATTATTCCCTTGTATGCATTCCACAACAGTACAGTATAATGGACAAATTGTTGATTGTTATTGCCTAACTAAATCGATTATAAATGAACCAACTAAATCACCAATTAACTTTTTGTTTCGCGCAACAGATGGCGTGCTCGTAAATTGTTTCAAACTGTGTTGACAACCTTGGTGATATTGAACACCTCATAGATTTGTTGGGATCATATTTCAGTTTCTCATATCATGCTAAATGATATAAAACACCGAATTTCAAACTCTGTTGACAACCTTGGGGGACTAGATTGAGTGATATGGAGCACAACTATATGTTTCTGGTCAGATGTCAGAAGTTCAAACTGTGTTGACAACTCTGGGGGTCTAGGTTAGGTGATCTTTATTGAAGACAGTACTGTAGTAGTTTGTACCTGAGCCCCACTACCATGCGGTGGCGGCAGACACTACGCCGCACACCTACGCAGTTACACTGAACTGCGCTAGGTGGCGGCAGGCTAGCCACAGAGCAGACCCCCTGACGGGGCTGCCCTCTACTGCGTGTGGCTAGCTCACCCCCCACCAACCTATAGAGGCGACGTGGGATCTGGTGAGTTAGGGGGCGGGTCAGTGGACTGTTGACGCTGCAGAGAGGTTTTGTAATAAACCAGGTTGAAGCGTACTGATACTGAATCTTGGCATTCTTCCGTGAGTGCGTGACGGTATGGGGGAAGACCATGGGCCATCAGAGTACCATATATTATGGATTCACAACACCTTAGGTGATACTGAAGACGACCATGTAGTTTTGTTTAGGTGACCTGTGAGATGCTCATATTATACCTTCATGTCCTCGTCAATCATGAAGTCGAGTCCATAAAGATCGAAGTAACCGATCCTACATTTCAACCGGCTCTTAACTGACCTGAAGCAGAACAAGATGATCTCCTTCATTCGGTTCTGGAAAGAGTTAAAAAGAAATCGGGTCACTTGCATGGTATTCTATTTGTCAGAGTGCTCAATCAGAGTTCTCACTCTTTTTGAGGCTTCTTTTTTAATGACTTTGTAAATACTTTTTTAGGACCATTCAAACTGTTTTTTAAGGAGCAAAATGAAGAAATTCCACAGCTTTTTTTCAGTATGCAATAAGTCCAGGTTCTGAGTATGCTCCACTAGTCAGACCTATTGGCCATCAGGTAGGGACAAATTCTGATGTAATCTTTGGAGGACAGCCACGGTTGGCCCAAAATTATTGTCTGTCTGCAGTAACCCTGAGAAATTATTTCGAAATAACATCAAATGTCACCTGCAAAGAACAACTGTTCAACCTTGATATAACATATAAGGAAAGGTTACAAAGTAAAACAAATCTTAATTTTTAATGACTTATAATATTTTGTCCATAATTGTAGAACTTTTCAGTACTTAATTTGTGCATTTTCAAAAGTTAATACTTTTCAGGTATTTTCATGACCAGTACGAACCCTGTCAATCAGTGAAATCCTCTGAGGAAGGGAGAGTGGCATAACTTAGATTGTCCTTATCTCCTTTTCTTTTAATAAAGAAAAAAAAAAGACGGAATATTCAGCCTATGGATATCAATTAGAAATCTATCTCCCAGATTTGTCTTTGCTGATAAATTCATTCTGACTATTATTATAACATATTCTTAACTTTCAGGTATTATGTTTTACCCCTGTGAGGGTCTTCTAAATCAATCAGGTACTTGATTCATCTGTGTGTCCCACGAGGAATTGTTATTTTATTTCAGCCTCACATTGATTCCTCAAATAATGAATAGAAGTAAAGATACTATATTAGATACTCTCTTAGTTTTTTTCCATTTCAAATTCAACAACTACAAAATTGGTTTGTCAAATAATGAATAAAAGTAAAGTCAATAGATTAATAGTTTATTCCTATCCTTGTTGGTTTCAAATTTAACAACCACAAAATTGGCTCCTCAAATAATGAGTAGTAGATTGTTGGTTATGTCCTGGCAACATCTAAGGCCATATCAGGATGGGTATCAACTTGTGACAGTGTGTGCTCAATGCAACTTTATAGTTCTGCCCCCACTGGGAAATCAGGCCACTGGTACCATGACCCAATATCCCACTCAGTCACATTATCCTGACACTGAGCTAATCAGTCCTTACCCTATCCTATTAATGCTGAGTGCCTCGCTTGGAAGCAACAAGTATCAATTTTATAAGCATTGGTTTGACTCAACCGAGAACCAAACTCCCGATCTTCCGCACGCGAGACCCGCGCACTACCGAGTCGGCCACCATGCCCTGGTGTAAAGATTTCAAATCCCCCCCGGATTCAAGTTCACCCCCGGGAACTTGAAAACGTTTTCAAATTCCTCCCAGGGGAATTTGAAAACGTTTTCAAGTTCCCTCCCTCGTTTTAACTTTCCCTCCCCCCGGGGAACTTGAAAACGTGTGTAAAACTACACCAACCACCCAGCCGCCCCAGGCCCTCTCAGAGGACTGTGGTTGGGCTCCTTAGGCTGCCTTTTTCCTTCTTCCCCCCCCCCCCTGGAAATTGTCTGGAATTTTTTTATTTTCCATGAAATTTTCGATTTGTTTAACTTTTCAATTTGTTGTGCTCTTTTGAATAATTAAAAATAGAATTTTTGTGTGAAATTCTTTATTTTCGTGAAATATACATTTTTTGGTGAATTTTTTACGTGAAATTGTTCGATTAACAACAAATCTTTTTGGGGAAATTTTGGTGACTTTTACTATTTTTCATAAATTTTCGATCTTTTTAAAACTTTTACATTTTTGGGGAATTTTCTTTATTTTTAAACAATTTTAATTCCCAGAGAGGGAATTTGAAAATAGGGGGAGGAATCTGAAAACTGTTTTTAAGTTCCCCCCCGGGAATCTGAAAACGCTTTTAATTTCCCTGGAGGGAAGTTAAAAACGTTTTCAGACTCCCGGGGGGGGGGGGGGGAACTTGGGAAGGGGGAGGGGGAAGTTGAAATCGTTACACCGGGATGAGTAAAAGAAAAGTTAATATATTAATAGTGTATTCCAAAACCCCATACCCTTTACCCCTCAATGTTGCATTGTTGGAAAATTGCTAGTTTCTGACCTTTATTTAATTTAATTTTTATAAAAAGATTAGATTGATTGCTATAATCTAGATTACATTAGTTTTAAAGTGATTTTTATGATAAATGACTACCATTGGAGATATTTATTTGATTGATTTTTTGTTGTTGGTACATTAGTTGGTTAAGCTGGTGAAATTTCAATCGTGGACAATTGTGCAGTCAATGCAATGGGGTAAATGTTACATCAAGGTCAAATGGGTATAATATAATAGATCAAATGATAGAAGTGTCAATGGGCGCGAATGAGGTTGGGGAGAGTTGTCATGGGGTGACTGGTAATGAGGTCACCGTTCAAGTAATGGGGTCATGAGGTCAAGAGTTCAAATCCCACAACCCTGGCACTCAACCCTTGCAGGATGGTTTTTGAGTGTAGGGATGGGTGGGCGGTCAAAATCGGTGTGGAGGTGATGGTGGTCCAGCGTTTGGTGGAGGAGTGCTGATAGCTGGGTCAGCCTACCGGAAGTGTTATTGGGTTCACTGAGTACTCGCCAGTCGGTGGGTCACGATGGTGGCGCCTCCTAACATAGGGATGGGGATTTGCAATATCACTGACCGGAAGTGATTGAAAGTGCCATAAGAACACGGCAGATGGTGGTGGTGTTGTAATTCAGTGATCGGTGGGTATGGAGATCAGTTCCTTGTCCCGCACAAACTACCTATGTTGCTGAACAACATGACCAATGCCAAGCGCCTGGCTCAATCAATCAATAGTTCCGTCCTCTAGTCGAGGCTTGGATGCAATGGTTCTCCACTTGTCCCGATGGTGTGCTGTTCTGATAGACTGTGAATAATTCAAGCCTGTCCACTGTGAAATATTTGTAAACCATGATGTTCTTGGTCTCCCTCTCCCTCTGCTGCCATTCACCTTCCCTTCCAACAATGTACGGTATATTGAACTCTGACGAATGATGTGGCCAAAATAAATAAGTTTCTTTGTCTGTATAGTGGCAAACAAGCTTTTCTTATTTTTAATTTTTCTGAGAACTTCTTTGTTGGTGATCTTCTTTGTCCATGATATTTTCATCATCCTTCGATAAGTCCACATCTCAAATGCTGCTAAACGTTTGTACATTTTCTTAGAGATTGTCCATGACTCAGCCCCATACATTAGAGTAGACCACACATAACACCTGGCTAGGAATCAACAAATATCAATTTTTACCTCGTTGGTTTGACTCGACCATGGGTTTGAACCCACGACCCCATGATCTACCAATATGGGAGACGGATGCTCTATCCGAAGTGGATAAACTTAAGAGAATATATTCCTGCTGAAGTCTACGCTGTCAGAATTTCGACTAGATGGAATATTCATCGCTATCCAGAGTAGGGTTGAATGAGAGCCCTGTCTACTTCTGAGCAAAAACTGCCTTAGTATATGAATCAACTATAAACAAGCTATGAAAGTCCTTGTTCCAGGACTCAGTCTTTATCTATATTGGCATATATTGGAGGAACTCGGAGAGAATGCAATGAAATCAAGATAGCTGCCATTAGATGCTGTTGATTAGACTTTTAAAGTCTAATAATCTACAAGATTTCATAAATTGCTCACTCCGAAGACGGCAGGCCATGACAGATATGCATTTGAACCGTCAGATATTAGCTTGCAAAATAATGTGGATAGTTCTATTTATAACCGAACCTTCTGACACCTGTTTTCTAACGGATTGCTAAAGGCCCTGTTACACTATGATGTACGGCGTCAGCACGTGCTCAACATTAGAAAATTTGCCAGAATGTCGGCATTCGTCGAACTTTTCAGCGGCGGGGGATAAAAATGGGCGTATACACAACGTTTAGTAACATATGCAGAACTTATCTCTGACCTATTGCTAACGTATGAGAGCATTCATGTGCCTCGCAAAACATTTGCAAAACGTTCGCATACGCTCACGGTACGCTGACCAACGTTACATATGTTACTCCATTGCTAGAAGTACGGCGCATACGTTAAATACGCTGGAGATAACGGCAGGCATATGTTTGAAGTAAGTTAGGAGTACGTAATGCATCTGTTGGCAGTACGTGGACTGTATGCAGACTGCACATTACCACTGGCTGAATGTGCAGCAACATATACCAATGTATCCCTAACATACTCCTAATGTATGCTGACGTATCCTGAACGTACATGCAGCGTACGTTCAACGTATGAGCCACACATCGACACGCGTTGGAAATTTTGAGCATGCACATTTTTTTGGAGCCTCGACGCACGGCGACATAAGACAACATATAAAGACATACCTGGAACGTACCCGACATACGCTCAATGTATACGTAATGTATGACAACGTATGCTGACGTGTTGGTCGAAAATCACATACATCGGCATACGCTAAGGCTATACGTCGTAGTCTGACAGGCCCTTAAGCAGCCCTGTCATGGAGTCAGTGCTACAGGAGTAACTGAATTTCGACATGCACACCAAAATTAAATTAGCGTGTTTTCACTCTGAGCGTGGTCTGCGCCCTCACTGCATTGTTTGCTTGTTGTTTTGCATCCTAGCAACATCTCAGGTCACATCAGGACAGGTATCGACTTGTGACAGTGCACACCCATGGCGACTTTATAGTGCTGCCCCATTGAGATACCAGGACACCAGCACCATGACCCAATATCCCACACAGTCACATTATCCTGATACTGTGCCAAACAGTCCTAGTCCTATCCTATTAATGCTGAGCGCCAGGCTAGGTAGCGATAAGTATCAATTTTGTAAGTCACTGATTTTACTCGGCTGGGATTCTAACTCCATACCTTCCGCACCAGATGGAATGGCCGAATGAGTTGAGCACCAGTCTCCCGTTTTGGTAGATCGTGGGATTCGAACCCACAGGTTCAAACCCTGGTCGAGACAAACCAATGACTTAAATATCTATATTTGTCGCTTCCTAGCCAGGTACTCAGCATTATTAGGATAGGGCAAGGACTGGTTGGCTCAGTGTCAGGATAATGTGACTGGGTGAATATCAGACCATGATGCTGGCTGCCTGGTCTCCCATTGGGGGAGTACTATAAAGTCACCATGTCACAAGTCAGTACCCATCCTGATATGACCTTAGATATTGCCAGGACATAAAATTCCAACAACCAACAAACCAACCCGACCTTCCGCACTGGAAGCCTGTGCTATACTGGTTGGGCCACTGCGTCTGGTGAGGGCACTTACTGTGAGCGTCTTGTAGACCCAGTGATTCTCCAGCTTCTTTACAGGCGCGATGTGTTCATTCACGTATTCGTTGAACTTGTCCATGCTCCACGCTGTGCTTTCCTTCGCATACTCATACATGGGGTCCTGCATCTGAATGTACTGCAAAAGTAAAGTAAAGCTTGTTTTATTTAATGACGCCTCTAGAGCACATTGATTTCCGTATCATCGGCTATTGGAAAGTAAAGCTTGTTTTATTTAATGACGCCTCTAGAGCACATTGATTTCCGTATCATCGGCTATTGGAAAGTAAAGCTTGTTTTATTTAATGACGCCTCTAGAGCACATTGATTTCCGTATCATCGGCTATTGGAAAGTAAAGCTTGTTTTATTTAATGACGCCTCTAGAGCACATTGATTTCCGTATCATCGGCTATTGGAAAGTAAAGTAAAGCTTGTTTTATTTAACGACGCCTCTAGAGCACATTGATTTCCGTATCATCGGCTATTGGAAAGTAAAGCTTGTTTTATTTAATGACGCCTCTAGAGCACATTGATTTCCGTATCATCGGCTATTGGAAAGTAAAGCTTGTTTTATTTAATGACGCCTCTAGAGCACATGATTTCCGTATCATCGGCTATTGGAAAGTAAAGCTTGTTTTTTTAATGACGCCTCTAGAGCACATTGATTTCCGTATCATCGGCTATTGGAAAGTAAAGCTTGTTTTATTTAATGACGCCTCTAGAGCACATTGATTTCCGTATCATCGGCTATTGGAAAGTAAAGCTTGTTATATTTAATGACGCCTCTAGAGCACATTGATTTCCGTATCATCGGCTATTGGAAAGTAAAGCTTGTTTTATTTAATGACGCCTCTAGAGCACATTGATTTCCGTATCATCGGCTATTGGAAAGTAAAGCTTGTTTTATTTAATGACGCCTCTAGAGCACATTGATTTCCGTATCATCGGCTATTGGACATCAAACATATGATCATTCTGACATATTTCTTTGGAGGAAACCTGCTGCCGCCACATAGGCTACTTTTTCCGTTAAGCAGCAAGTGGTCTTTTATATGCACTTTCCCACAGACATGACAGACCATACTACAGGCTTTGATGAACCAGTTGTAGACCACTGGTTGGAATGGAAAATACCTCAAACTACAAATGGGTCCACTGAGTAGGATCGATAGGATGGCAGATACCTTCACAGGTGGACAATCTACCACCTGTGAATATACTGGAAGGGCAACAACAGTTATTATGTAGCGGGCAACCCTGTCGTGCCTACATAAAATATTCACCTCAAGTAGCGGGTGAAAAATGACCACGTTTAAATCCAAGCGAAAAACTGCTTCGGTAAAAGGATGTGGTTCATACCCATTTTGACATATCAAATTCCAGGACTTTCCAAGACCTTTTAGTGCAGAATTCCAGGATGTTTATATGACGTTTATTAAATTAAAGTACCCTGAAACATGTCCATATTCATAGTTGATTCACTGTGTAAGATGGGAAGTGTAAATTAGTGTGCTAGGCCGCTGTATGGCCATTCCAGAATCTTGCATGCACGCAGTCACTCATGGATGAACGGTAAGTCCATGTATGCTTCAGACGTTTTATTATGTCTAATCTGCCCACTGCAGCGTCCAAAGTCAGGTGACCCGCTCCCTTATACCCCAGTCACACAAGAGCCAGCTTTCGCCACCAACCTCCTTACGGCCAAAAGGACGCCAACCTCCAGGCGTCCCACTCGATACATTGATTAAAATAAGTGGTCGGCGCCAGGGCGGCACAGGGTCAGTGCTAGGGTGGCGCCAGGTTGGGGAAAGGGGGGTGTGAAAGTATAATGTGTGAACACTTTGACTTCTGGATACTGAATGGTTTATTCCCGTCCAGGGCTCACTGAACTGCCGGCTAAACTTTCCATGACATCATCTCATTTACATACTCCTTTGTCTCACTCAGTGTCTAGAACATCATGCATCTCATTAGCATATATTACCCACGTGTCTGGACGTCTATTACGCATATATCACAGGCAGCGCCGAGTCGGCGCCCTGGTGCTAACCACATGGTGAGTGCGGCATCACATGTGTTGGTGCCGCCAGGTTGGTGCCAGATCGGTGCCAGGTCGCCGGAAACTGGTCAACTAAGAGGTCGGTGCCAGGTCGGCGCCAGGGTGCCAACCAGTTTTGAATGGCACCGCCGGAACAGGACGCAAAGAGGTTGCAGGTGCAGCAGCTGCAACCTCCTCGCGATCAAAATTTCCGAAATGGACGCCGGGAGGTTGGCGTCCTTGTGGCACCAGCACTTAAGGAGGGCCTAAGGAGGGCGCAATGAGGAGGTTTTGACGAGGAGGTTTTGACGTCGCGAATCGATCGTCAGCAAACGCAGGCCCGTGTGACTGGGGTCTAACTAGCTAGGTCCCACATCGCCTCTATAGGTGGGTGGGTTGGGGCGGGGGGATGCTAGCCACATGCAGTAGAGGGCAGTCCACTCAGGGCACTGGCCGGTGGCTAGTGTGCCACCACATAGCGCAGTGTACCTGCGTAGGTGTGTGGTGTAGTCTTTGCAGCCACCGCATGGTAGTGGAGCTCATGTACTGACTACTACATAAGCATAAAACATAGCAATGAACGTATGTATAATTTTAATATAACAATCAAACCCAGAAAAATCACTTTAAATACAAAATATCACTGATTAAAGTTTGGGCACGTCAGTGAATATAATCTAATATTATAGTCATGATTTTCAAGGACCTTTAGACAAATTCTATGAATTTTGAGGCCTGAAATCCTGAATTATCAAATTCCATGACTTTCCAGATTGTCCAGGACCCATACAAGCCCTGAAAGGGCTCAATATTAAAGCTGCATAATCCGATGAAATATGAAAATTTCAAAACCAAAACAATTATCTAGATTTAATTTGTACATATCTAACTTAGATACTGATGCACTTATTAAACATTTGTTTCTGTGTAGAAGGCAATACTGAGTCAATTTAATAGAACATGTTACTGTAGAGGTCTATCTATGGTGTCAGAATTTTGGGAAGCTTGCCAAAACTAATTTTCCATGTTTGCACTCCAAATATCCAAAAAGTTTACCATGTAAAATAAAAGTAACTTCAAACTAATGTAAAGTAGATACTACTGATCAATCTAATGTATTTATCTCAGAAAAATTACAGAAACTCAAAACCATCAGACTATGCAACTTTAACAACCTGTGAAGATGCTGGTTCCAGACACTATTTGTTTATCGGTATTAGCGTAGAGTTGCTGAACTGGAAGAGAATGCCACCAAATCAAAATGGTGGTCACTGTCTTTTCTCCATTCAACTTTCAATGTCTATTGATGCGCGGCAAGGAAGGACGAGGAGGCGAGAGTGGAATAAGAGGGCATTTTATTGAGTAAATGCCCGAGGCGTTTCATGAACATACAATGAATGTGAGGTGTAATAAATCAGCAATACAGGTAAAGGTAAAATATAATATCATGTATGATGCATGCTCATGATGAGAGCGTCAAATGTCAGTGTTATCATAAAGTGTCAAATGAGGTAATGTCAGTAGTTGGCGGGAGGTGGGCCCGAGCATTACGACCAAAGCTGCATAGTCCGATGGAATATAAAATTTTCAAAACCAAATCAATTATCTGGATTTGATTTAACATATCTAACTTAGATACTAATGCACTTATTAAGCATTTGTTTCTGCGTAGAAGGCAATACTGAGTCAATTTAACAGAACCTGTTACTGCAGAAGTCTATGGTGTCAAGAGTTTTGGCAATCTTGCCAAAAGTAATTTCCCATGTTTGCACTCAAAATATCTCAAAAGTTTACCATTTAAAATAAAAGTAACTTTGAACTAATGTAAAGTAGATACTAGTGATCGATCTAATATATTTATCTCAGTCAAAATACAGAAATTTAAAACCATCGGACTATGCAACTTTAATCTAGTTGTTTTGTTGTCATTATTGTGTTGTTATTTCATTTTCACTCACCTGGTTGGTGAGGTGTGCGGTCATGTTTTCTGTCTTGGCGTCATAATCTATGAGAGTGAGGCGCACGTAGCCCTTGTGGTAGAGTATGAGGTAGGGCAGTGTGCTCGCAATCAGCATGTAAGCCCGGATGTCAAATTTGCGCCCCTCAATAAGCAGAGGGTGTTTGATGTATCTGTCGAAAAGCGAAACCACAGTTTGTAATAGACGAGATTACCGTTCCGACTGCGCATGCACTGAAAACGAACGGCGTTGGCAGCAAAGCAAATGCATACAGCCATTGAGTTTGCCGATACGTGTAGGGCAAAACTTCGATTTTATTCAAAATTAATAGATATACATAACAATTTGGCATAAACATGTATGCACACATGCAATATAATGATCTGATGAATATATCAAAGACAAAACTAGCCATAGTTAAACATTTTAAGCTAAGAAACATATACTCTCCAGAGGGGACCAGGCGGGATGGCCGAATGAGTTAGAGCGTCCGTCTCAGTTGTTGGTAGACCATGGGATCGTGGGTTCATCAAACCCTGGTCGAATCAAACCAATGACTTAAAAATTGATACTTGTCGCTTCCTAGCCAGGCGCTCGGCACTATTAGGATAGGGCAAGGACTGATTGGCTCAGTGTCAGGATAATGTGACTGAGTGGGATATCAGGTCATGGTGCTGGCAGCCTGATCTCCCAGTGAGGCAGCACTATAAAGTTGCCATGAGTGCTCACTGTCAGAAGTCGGTGCCCGTCCTGTTATGACCTTAGATGTTGCTAGGACGTAAAACAACAACAAACAAACATACTCTCCAGAGTGTTCAAATCGCATAATATCAAGGCATAATGACATAAAACCAGTTTGAAGTGATAACGCAGTCCATGAAATAAATCCTCCATGTTTGAATGAACTGGTTGTACCACCTGACTACCTCAGCCAATGAAAATGACTGCTTACTGACCTAGATTGGATTATTACCCAGGAAACTCAACGTTAAATGTTTCCAATCAAACAATGAACACTCTATTCTCATTTGGAAATGTATTATATCATACAACTGTAGAAGTTTCAATTTTGGAAATCAAATATTTTAATATTTTATATATATTTGAGGCCTCCCGACATGTAAAACAAACATACATTTAAGTAATTGTATCTAAAATTTTAGAAAGTTGAATTGCTGCTAGCGCAACACATTTTTAACAGTTTAAACAAAAAATTATTATTTTAAAATAAGTGGCGGGCGATTTTTTCAGGCACGGGCGGTACGATCACCAATTTATATATTTGTTGGCCTAAGTATGGTTTTAAAAAAAAACTTTTTATTTAAAAAAGTAAATTATTTTTATTTTATTTTTAAAGTTAACATTTCGCCTGAAAGAGTGTGGTGCCACTCACTTCTGGATGATTCTGCCCATGTGTGGGCAGCGGGTGACCCGGGACAGCGCCTGTTCATGATCCTGCTCTTCCATCAGCTTCTTGAAGTCCTCGACGTCACGCACCAGGTAAATGCCTTTACCCTGGTTCATCCCTGCCGGCTTACAGATCCAGATGTCGTCATCTACGATGAGACATTTTAGTTGCATAGTCCGGATGGTTTTTGAGTTTCTGTCATTTTCTGAGATAAAGGCATCAGCTTAAAGCTGCATAGTCTGATGAAGTATCAAATTTTCAAAATCGAAACAATTATCTAGATTTTATTCTACAGGTCTAACTTAGATACTGATGCACTTATTAAGCATTTGTTTCTCCATAGAAGGGAATACTGAGTCAATTTAACAGAACCTGTTACTGCAGAAGTCTATGGCATGCTTGCCAAAACTAAATTAACATGTTTGCACTTCAAATATCTCAAAAGTTTACCATTTAAAATAAAAGTTATTTCAAACAAAATTAAAGTAAATAATGATCAACCTAATATATTTATCCCAGAAAAATTACACAAAGTCAAAACCATCGGACTATGCAACATTAATCGTTATAATCTACCTCACTTTAATTTGAAGTAACTTTGCTTGAAAATGACTAACTTCGGATATATTAAACAAGTGATTGGTGCATTGGTCGCTGACACCTCACTTCTGGCCTACTCCCCCACACCCCCCCGGCTCCCTCGGGACCTCTCCACCCCCCACCCCCCTTATAACCCCGGCCCTCACTGCCTCCAGCCTCAGACCCACTTGCTATCCGGATCGCACTTCGTCCACACCTCTCTCTATCTCCTCTCCGCTGGCCATGCTCCTCCTTGATTATGTCTGAAAAGAATTCCAGGAGGGGGAGCCCGCCAGCATTTCACTTTCTACTCTTACTCTGTCCGTGTCTTTGACTCGCCGGCTGGTCACCATAGAGCAAATAGACACGGTCCTTTGACTCAACTCTCCTCATTTCTCTTTCCTATACTGTACCCTTTTTTCTCTCCCAGGCTTACTTTTCCCCCTAATCAAGGGAGTTGTTTGCTTGGGTGGGGCCCTTTACCTTATCATTTCTCTCACTTTGTTCTTGTTGCTGGAACCGCTGTACCCACCTTTACCCATCCCTTCCTCCTAAACCCTTGCTGTTGTCGACTGGATATGAGTGTTCTGCTACCACCGGACCGGAGAGATTCGGGGACGCCCCAACGCTTCGCCGTTTTGAATGTTGTAAAGACATCCCCAGCTTCTACAACCATCCCTACTGAAGATTAATCTTCAACAAAAGATTGGACCGATTCATTAGGGCCTTCTATATTGCTGCAGTTCTGCAGCCGGTAACCGTCGTAAGGTTACAAACAACCCCCAAAAGCAAGCTGCCTCCAGCCTTTCCACCTCCAGCCGCCTCCTGCTTCACTTCTCTGCTTTTCCCGCTCACCCACCCTTTCTTTCTCTCTTGGTGGAGGGCTCTTCGGGGCTCTCTGCTTCCACCTGACATTTACCTTACCTGACTTTGAACTAGATACCTCACATTTTATCTAGACATTTATCCTTGACATTTTTACACCTGATTTATATTGACCTTGATTGTATTTAGTTCTCTTGATTTTGTGTGTGTTATTGATATCCTTGACATTTGGTTCTTCCTGAAATAAATTGTCTTTTCTTCCACCCCGCCTGGTCTCTTCTTCCATTGTGTATCAGTATGAGTGCAGCACTTTAAAAAAAGTTCTTACATTTATTTTTTAATTCAAAAATATTAATTACAATTTTGTTGTTGTTGTTGTATACATACATGCAAAAGCCTGGATAAACTTGTCGCGGTCAACTTCGCTTTGCAGGCAGTAGGACTCTGGGATGAAGTCCTTCAGTTTGAGTCGATGGTTCGTGAACGGCAGGCACGACCGCTCGTAGTTCTGCAGGCTCTCCAGCAGCCCCATCTTGTTCGTGAGCAGGTTGCAGTTGGGGATGTGGTTCACCAGCTGGATGCCTGCAAGTAGGTCAGTAGGTCAGTGAAGGTTTAAATGTCAGCTTGTCTGGGGGTTGGTTGGGTTGGTTGATTAAATACATGCCCCAGATTCTTGCGGGTTAACGCCCTGGACGTTTAAATTGACAAATCACTGAAGTGTGGGGTGGGCGATTACCCAGACATGGGCGTTTAAGGGGTGGGTGTTTACAAAATATTGGCTAAGTGGGGGGTGGGCATTAACCCACACATCGGCGTTAACCCGAGAGAATACCGTAGTGTTGCTAACATACCTAATACAGGGTCCACAATAACTATTTGACTTCCTACTTCCCAAAAGTAAGACAAAATCCTTAACAATGCAATGTAGAAAAACAAAAATATACTGTACAGTTTCTGAGAATGATCCATATATGCTGTATATTTTAGTATGCGAATATAAATAATGTAGAGATCACCATTAATAATGTCATTTGTGACAGGGGCGGACACTGGTGCCACTTATTACAACGCCATGCTTTTGGCAGGCTTCACTCTTGGACTACTCGCTCACTGGCCGCAGATTTGTTATATGTTGTGGAGGTGGTGCAATCTATGTTGATAGCTGATGGGAGGGAGGAGTTGGAGGGGGAATGTTGATGTGAGGGGAAGGAGGAGTTGGTTGGTTGTTGGAGTTTACGTCGTGGAAACATTTAAGGTCATATCAGGACGGGTACCGACTTGTGACAGTGCGCACTCATGGCGACTTTATAGTGCTATCCTGTGAAAATAGGAGAGAGTGATCTCAGATGTATGTCTGTCATATGGAGGCATTGGTACAAATTACTATATGTAGACCAACATTTTGATAATGGTTAGCATTGTAGTATTCATATTATTACTTCTATGTTATTCACATTTATCTTTATATGTACCTACTATGGACCAATTTATATAACTACCATAATGCTGAGTCTGATATAAAGCATTGA
This sequence comes from Branchipolynoe longqiensis, assembly GCA_030323885.1. Taxonomy (NCBI): domain Eukaryota; kingdom Metazoa; phylum Annelida; class Polychaeta; order Phyllodocida; family Polynoidae; genus Branchipolynoe; species Branchipolynoe longqiensis. Next base: position 53,471,293 of record CM059200.1, on the reverse strand, counting down.
ATTGAATTGTGACAGTGCAGACTCACGGTCACTTTATAGTGCTGCTCCACTGGGAGACAGCCACCAGCACTATGACCTGATATCCAACTCAGTCACATTATCCTGACACTGAGCCAACCAGTCCTTTCCCTATCCTATTAATGCCGAGCCCTAGGCTAGGTAGCGACAAGTATCAATTTTGTAAGTCATTGGTTTGACCCAAACCGGGATTCAAACTCCAGACCTTCCACATGGGAAGCCACCGCTCTACTGATTCGGCCACCGCTGCGGAATGTGGAAAACAAATTGTCTGCGATTGAATATTTCACCCTGCTTAATCAAGGATTGATTGATGGTTTCTTTACGCCGCGTCAACAGCATAGGCCATATTCACGATGAGAAGTGTATATTTTTGTTCAACCATCACTTTTACACCAAATGTGAAAAGCATACAATCAAGTATGTATCAAAAGACACTTTATGAGTTCAAAAGCTCACAATTAAATAACTATACAATTAGATCAACTCTGGTCAAGGAAAATAAAATCCTAATTAAAAGTCAAAGGTTAAATTGATCAAATTGGCTTAATAAATTAGATGAGGTCATACAGACCCGCTATCCTCAAAAAGGCTCAAATGTTTTACTTGAGTAAAATGGTCGTGCATGCTGTTTGCAGTGTAAAATTATTGGTGCAGGACTTAATCAAGGAACGTAACAACAATGACAGCATTTGTTTGTTTGTTTGTCTGTTCGTTTAACGACCCCCAAGTACAAAAAGTAAACATTGGCTATTGAGGGTCCCAACAACAACAACAACAACAACAGCAAATATAACAAATATGTAGAAGTTGGATATTTGAAGAATAATCCACAGACGATGTGGCTTTACCTTCCCTAAAACTGGCATAGTTGATTGCACTCTTGCACCCTACCCACTTCAGTCGGAAGTAATCGGTTTCAGAGTCCTTAATTCGCTTCCAACCCAGCCCGAAAAGGATCGACTCGATACTGCAGTGTATAAAAGGGCCGTTAACATGACCAACAGAACATTAAACAAATATTCATCTCGATACTGCAGTGTATTAAAAGCACCGTTAACATGACCAACACAACATTTAACCAAATTAATTTTAAAAGAAATTCATCTCGATACTGCAGTGTATTAAAAGGGCCGTTAACATGACCAACAGAACATTAAACAAATATTCATCTCGATACTGCAGTCTATTAAAAGCACCGTTAACATGACCAACACAACATTTAACAAAATTAGTTAAAAAAGAAATTCATCTCGATACTGCAGTGTATTAAAAGGGCCGTTAACATGACCAACAGAACATTAAACAAATATTCATCTCGATACTGCAGTCTATTAAAAGCACCGTTAACATGACCAACACAACATTAAACAAAATTAATTAAAAAAGAAATTCATCTCGATACTGCAGTGTATTAAAAGGGCCGTTAACATGACCAACAGAACATTAAACAAATATTCATCTCGATACTGCAGTGTATTAAAAGCACCGTTAACATGACCAACACAACATTTAACAAAATTAATTAAAAAAGAAATTCATCTCGATACTGCAGTGTATTAAAAGCGCCGTTAACATGACCAACAGAACATTAAACAAATATTCATCTCGATACTGCAGTCTATTAAAAGCACCGTTAACATGACCAACACAACATTAAACAAAATTAATTAAAAAAGAAATTCATCTCGATACTGCAGTGTATTAAAAGCGCCGTTAACATGACCAACAGAACATTAAACAAATATTCATCTCGATACTACAGTGTATTAAAGGCACTGTTAACATGACCAACACAACATTTAACCAAATTAATTCAAAAAGAAATTCATCTCAATACTGCAGTGTATTAAAGGGCCATTAACATGACCAACAGAACATTAAACAAATATTCATCTCGATACTGCAGTCTATTAAAAGCACCGTTAACATGACCAACACAACATTTAACAAAATTAGTTAAAAAAAGAAATTCATCTCGACATTGCAGTGTATTAAAAGGGCCGTTAACATGACCAACAGAACATTAAACAAATATTCATCTCGATACTGCAGTCTATTAAAAGCGCCGTTAACATGACCAACAACATTTAAAAGAAATTTATTACAAAATAATTCATCTCGATACTGCACTGTACTAAAGATGCCGTTAACATAACCAACACAATTTTTTTTCAAATTAATCTTTACTTATACTGTATATATACATAGAAAAACAATAATCAAAGTGTCCACATACATTGTATATTACATGTGCAAATGCAATACATGCTTACTCAATGTCAAAGTCAAAGCCAAAGCTCGGTTAAACCAATGATCGGTTAATCCAAACAAATATCTAGGGTCCCTTCAAGTTTGGTTTAACAGGGTTATACTGTATCTTGTTTACTTTTCAAGATATTCATATTTTAATTTATTTGTTATTTACTTGAACAAAATTTGGCTGTAACACTGAATGAAACATGAGGTGTTTTTTTGTTTGTTTGACATAATTTGATTTTGTTTTAAATATATGTTTATCATATACCAAATTAAAGCTCATTTAGGGTGGCTTTCTGGTAGGATCTATTAATAGCCTGTGTAACCAACGGCAATTCAGCGCCAAGTGAAACAATGCCGCATGAATTCAATAAGTTGTCCACAGTTGAAATTTCACTTGCGAATCAACAAATGTTTTTCTTTTTTTAAGAAAATTAAAAAAAAAAATTTAAACCAAGTAGTAGGATGGGTCTTACGTGGATTCTCCATTGTTTCCACATATGAAAAAGGTGTTTTGCTGCCCAGTGTTAGTGGGTTTTGAATGTTATTATCTCATTGAGTTAATAGTTGTTAGTTTTGTCATGGTGTGGGTAGGGGGAGGGGAGGAGGGGCCCATGGGCGGGGGGCAGACAGGCAGGGTGAGAGCTAGATAAAAGATTCACCCGGTACTTGTAGTACATGGGTGAAGGACAACGTAGTGTAAATACGGGCGAAAATAGGTTTAGTATGGAACATGAACTAGAAACTGTGGCTCCAGTATCAAATGGCTACTCATATAGGCACAGAGTTGGTGAAATGGGTGAGAATGCAAAAAGACAAGATGGCGGCCAGAGAACGCCATCGATTTCACTTTTAAATTGCATTAAAGTATATGTTTTATTATATTTTCCAACTCAAAACTAGCGGGTAAACATGAAGACATATACAAAGAATAAATGTTGCTTCTTAGATTGAGAAATTAGGCTCTCATAAAGACTCAGTTCATTAGCCCGATTTTTCGACCGTTTTTATATAAGGCTGATCTTCACCCGTGTACTACAAGTACCGGGTGAATCTTTTATCTAGGTGAGAGCATGAATTCCATAAGTTGTCCCCAGTTGTTAATCAACAAATGTTAAACAAACAAAAAATTTTATTAAATTTTAAACCAAATAGTAGGATGGCTCTTACAGCGATTCTCCATTGCTTCCACATATGAGAAAGGTGTTTTGTCGCCCGGTGGACAGGTAGTATGGTAGTGGTGACCTCTCTGGCTCGTCTCCACCAGGTGGCGCCCCTTTTTTATCTCGCCTAAACCCGCTACTGCCATATTCACTCGGTCGACTTTCCCTTGACGTCATTCCTCGCAGATCTGAAAAATTCCAGCAATTACCGCTGTCAGCTGTCAAATCGTTCTGGTAAGCTAAAAAGAAAAACTATTTTTTTTAATCACACCAAAAAAACAAGTCCATGATATACCAGTTAAAGATTAAAATTTTCTTTAAAGCGTACCAAATACCGCCTCATGCTACACCAACTAAAGGTTAAGATTCTTTTTTTAAATATACCGAAATAAACATTTGTCTTACACATATGCCAGATCAACTAAATATTAAAACTTAACAAATAAACATACCAAAAAACAGCCCAATGGTATACCAACTAAAGATTACAATTTTTGTTTAAACCACACAAAAAAACCAGGCCAATTGTATAGCAACTGAAGAGTAAAATAAAAATAAAACACTAAAAATAGTCCAAAGCTATGACAATTGAAGATTAAGATTTCTTTTGTAAACACACCAAAATACAGCCCAATGCCACACCAGTTCTATTGTGACAGGTGGCGACAGGCTAACCGGAAGGTGGGTCCCCGGGTGGACTGTCCCTACTGCATCCGGCTAGCAGCCCCCCCACCCCCACCATGGGCATAATCAATTAATCAACTGGGGTCACCCGAGCCACTTTTTGGCGCATGCGGACATCCTACAGACTCAAGTCGAATAATCGAATATGCTTCTCAACGCTCAGGGTGGAAAAATGGTGGCTTAATCAAAAACTTTTTTTTCTTTTTTTAATAACCGATAAAACTACAGCAAAATAGGATTTAATGTATTTTATGATGGCCTAGTTTAGTTATATTTCCATTTAATTAATCTAGGTTATTAAAAATAAAAACATGTATGACTGGTACTGGTAGCTGTTATCCTGCAGGACAGTACCAGTGCAAATGTGATGTCATCGCTAGTAGTAAACCCCAGCCAAGAGGTGGGTTACTGGTGTCGGATCGTTTTGCACACGGCACGTGTATTTGTCGACTCCACTCGCGGTGTTCGATTTGAAATTCTGACGACTCGGGTGACCCGAGTCGCCAGGGTCGTGTTAATCGATTTCGGCCCGGGTGGACTGCCCCTACTGCATCCGGCTAGCAGCCCCCCCCACACCTTGAGAGGTTACCTGTGACCTGCCTGGTCAGTGGGCGGGTCACTTGACTCTGTGACGCCGTGGTGGGCAGAGATATTGCAATACACATGGAAGCATATTGTAGAAACCACCCACTCATCGTGGTCACCAGTTTGTAGAGTCAAATGCTCGGATCTGTGTGCTGTGTACATAGGCTATGAGGAAAACAAGACAGACAAAGAGAAAGGAAGAGAGCAAACTGTAAGAGAAGAGAGAGTCCAGCCCTCTGGTTTATTGCTTATAAAGTTACATGGGTTCATTGTAGAGTATCACACCACCTCCTTCCCCGAATGGAAATTGAGCATTCTTGGCCCTACCAATAGTGATCCAGTATTCCTGGTTTCCATGGATACCAGTGGTCTGCCCACCACCAGTAGCTGTATGGCCCCAATGACCACCACCAACCTTGACCTTTTGAGTGTGGTGACCCCTACCCCAGAAGAAGGGCGAGGCCCTGAGTACATTTGCACCCAGAGCTGCCAGCACCACCATGTCTATTTACATCCCACTCAGGCACCACCAACCCATATATATATACATATATATATATTTATATATATATACACACGTGAACCTGGTCACGTACACCGATCAGTAATAGAACATTTGTATTCCACCCTCGCTATCGGAATATTTTACAATATGTTTCTTCTTGTCATCGTTCCTTCCACGGGCATTCAAGAAAACAGACCAGGGGGAACTGGGCACACGCGGCCTCTCACATTACCTTATGATTGTGTTATATTTATTAGATATAGCTTACCGGATAGGGTGGCACAATAGGTAAGAACGCTGACTGGCATCCTGTGTGAGAGGTTGTGGGTTTCGAACCCCGACCGAGTCAAACAAATGATTTACTAAATTAATACTTGTCGTTACCTAACCTGGCGATCGGCATTACTAGGATAGGACAAGGACAGATTATTTGCTCAGTATCAGGATAATGTGACTGAGTGAGATATCAAGTCATTGTGACAGGTGCCTGGTCTTCCAGGGGGGGGGGGCAGGTCTATAACGTTGCCATTAGGGCACACTGTCACAATGACTCATCATGATATCCCCTTAGATGCTGCTAGGAAGTAAAGCCCCAACAAACAAATAAACCGACTTAAAAATTCATGCTCTTCGTAAGCATTTATTGAAGCACAGAGGGAAATAATAATTTAAATAAGTCAATTTAATAGAGCCTGTTCACACTGAAGCCTGTGTTGTCTGAATTTTGACGTGCATGCCAAAATTAATTTTCCATCTTTTCACTTCAAATATCTCCAAAGTAAAGCCTTTAAAATAAAAGATATTTCAAACTAAAGTAAGATAGACTACAACAAATATACTTAATATATATATACACAAAAAAGGCAGACCTCAAAAACCATCGGATTGTGCAACTTTATTTAAAGTTGCATGGTCCGATGGTTTTGAGTTTCTCGCTTTTTCTGAGATAAACATATTAGGTTGTTCATTATAATCTACCTTACTTTAGTCTGAAGTAACTTTTATTTTAAATCACTAACTTTTGAGATATTTGAAATGGAAACATGCTAAATTAATTTCGGCAAGCTTGCCAAAACTCTATCACCATAGGCTTTTGCAGTAACAGGTTTTATTAATTGACTCAGTATCCCCTTATGTGTAAAACAAATGTTTAATAAGTGATTGATTGATTGATTGGTGGTTGCTTTACGCCGTGTCGGCAGCATAGGCCATATTCACGGCGAGAAATGTTTGTTTTTTGTTCAAACCATCGCTTTTACATGTAAAAGCAGACAATCAATTATGTGCCAATAGACACTCATTAAATTAGAAAGCTCACAATCATATATTTGTGGTCAAGGGAAATAAATTCCCATAGAAAAAGAAAAGTTTCAAGTGCACCAGCATCTAAGTTAGATATGTAGAATCAAATCTAGATAATTGTTTTGGTTTTGAAAATGTGATGTTTTCATCGGACTATGCAGCTTTAAAGCTGCATAGTCCGATGAAAACATCACATTTTCAAAACTAAGGCATTTACCTAGATCTGATCATATATATTGAACTTAGATATTGGCGTGTTTATTAAAGTTGCATAATCCGATAACTTTCGAATGTTTGCGTCAATTCTTTTCATATATACAATGTATATCAGGTTGACCATTATAAATTGATATTCATTATTCCGGAGTCATTTTGATGAAAAATGGATAATTTTGGAGATATTTGAGCTGAAATAACCCAAAATAATTTGTTGGTTGTATATATTCATTCCAAACTGGAGGTAACACATTCAGCAGGGGACCACATAACCAAACCAGAAAACAGAATAGACGAGATCACCATTCCGACTGCGCATGCGCTGAAAACCGCGTTGGCAGCAAAGCAAATGTGTATGGCCATTGAGTTTGCCGATACGCGTAGGGCAAAACTTTGATTTTATTCAAAATTAATAGAAATACATAACAATTTGGCAAAAACATCTATGCACACATGCAATATAATGAATGATCTGATGAATATAACTAACACAAAACTAGCCATAGTTAAACATTTTGAGCTTTAGAAACATACAATTCCACACAAAACAATCAATCACTTTATCCACATCACTATTATTAATTCTTGTTCTAAATATTAAAATACCAAATGTGTCAACAGACACTTGTTTCAGAGAAATATATAACCAATATCTGATTAACACTACTCATTTTCTAGTTCTACATATGTCATTAACCATAGGATATAAATAAAAACATGAATAAAATAAGTAAAACTGACTCTGGCTATGGCTCTAACACTAGTCTGAGTGCCCAGATTTGTCTAAATCTAAATGCACATGGCATAAGATGTGCTGATTATATTGATGTAAATACAATGCTGGATAAAAGATTAATATCTTAATTTATTACATATATTTTTTTAGTTGGTATTCTATGTTTCAAACAAGAGCTGAGATGAACTGAAACTAGCACATTTCATAGCTGCACCCAGTGTATTAGCATGTGCCATGTGCTTCTCACGGGTTTGTTTTGCTTTGACGCATCCCACAATGCACCGCACCGCTGGAATGGCGATGTAGTCTAGACTACATCACGATGTAGTCTATAGACTGCTCAACTTTGGGTTTGGGGCGTCTGAAGAATTCTAGGTTTATCGGCTGAGAAGAAAAGGTGGTTGGTAGATATTTTAAAGCCTCTGTTTTTATTATTATTAAATATTTAGTTTATATAGTATCGTATAACATGTTAAACCTATATAATATATATGTATGATGTATAAGATTTATGCAAGTGTAAAGGCGCAAAAGGGAACATTCCCTATATTATCACCCGTATGTTGTGTACTACTTTATGAGTGACCCCTTTTTACAGTTGGGCCAGGTGGTGCCACCACTCCCAACCCTACTACTACCAGTGGTGCGAAATACTGTCACTCGCGCACTGGAATTTTTATGTAATGTATATGAATTACGTGAGTATAAAGGCGTGAAAGGGAATGTTCCCTATATGATCACCCATATGTTGTGTACTACTTTATGAGTGACCCCTTTTCACAGTTGGGAAAGGTGGCGCCACCACTTCCTTGCCGTGTCTAATTATTGTACTGTAGCACAGACTTTATATATACATATATATATATATATACATATTGATGTTATTACATATATATATATATATATATATATATATGTATATATATACATATATATATATATATATATATCAATACAGGTCCACATCTCCTTATCGGACAAAAATACATGAAGTCAATTGTGTTTGGGAATTCAGAATTATTTTTATTTCAGAATAAAGTTAGCAATCAAACATTACTACTGCAGTAAAAACCGATGAATCCTGTAGCCCCCTGTAACTAGGTCATATGGTGCTGGGGGGGGGGGGAAATTTCAAACATGCTAAAATTCTCATCAAAGTAATCTGGTCAGTGGTCAACCAGGTCCTGTGTCGGACTGGCTCTTAGTGAGGTGCTAAATTCTTCTTCTTTTGTTTGCGTCTATTCTCGATGTCAGACATCCTGGCATTTTTCACCGCACCGCTTAGCAACCACCACGAAGGGTAAAACAAAGCAGAGTTTGTGGCAAAGTCCACTGTAGCCACCGGATATGCATGCATGAGCAAATGTCAATAAAACAACAACGACCAACAAAAATCACAATGCTTTAGATCAAATTCTGTTATTTAGGAGCGTGACTACTCACTCCTAAGATCAAATTCTGTTATTTAATTAATATAATGATGACATTGAAAAGAGCAAGCGATCACCTCTAGCTGCAACACAAATGCTGTGTTTGCTTAAAGTGGCTGTCAGACATCAGCGGATTGGGGAAACCGAAAGAAACCGAACAAAGTCTGTTGATATCCGGCAAAGTGTGGTGTTTCCGTTGCATATCCATTGCATATCCGTTGATATCCGGCCCGATCCGTTACAAGTTTTGAACATGCACAAAACTTGGAACGGATGCTGCTGGATTGACGTCTGCGGTTCTTGGCCAGTTTGAGTTTGTTTCGTCTGTTGGCTATCCGTTCATGTCCGTTTCATGTCCGTTTCATTATCCATTCGTCCGGCGGCCTTTGACCCGATATCACAACATTTTGACACATTTTAATACATTTTGATATTTACACGCCCGAACACCACCAGACTAGAAAATGTTGTCCGTTGCTCAATCCGGTGATGTGTGACAGCCGCTTTACCCTTCGCGAGTCGAGCCACCTGATAGTGACTTCACGCCGACATCGAAAATAGCAATTCGCTTTCTGAGAATTAAAATGGCACTAGTGCTGTTCGATGTAGCTCAATACACCACGGATTGTGAGTTGGATTTCGCTGTCAGTTGACACAAGTCTAACCACTTCAACATTGGATCAGAGATACATTTTGCTATCATTTGACACAGATCCGACCATTTTGGTATTTTGTGTAAATAACAACATGAATGTGATTGACAAGACTGACAAAATAGATACCACTAGCTTTTCAACGTGAATATCCGCCTTGTTGCCGATATGTTGTTAAACCATCAATAATCAACCAAATCAACCACATATATCTCATCCTATCATATCCTCTCTCTCTCATATGTGTGATGTATAAGCATTATGCGAGTATAAAGGCACGGAAGGGAATTATTATTATTATTATTATTATTATTCTATTCATTACCTACCAACCATTGTCCTCGATGTATTCACCACTGTTCACCTCCTATATCTACTTGCTGCTACTGGTGGCGCCACCTTCGGCCTCCTCCTGTACTACGGGCTCTCCCATTGTCATTCAAGTCATATATATATATATATGAATTAGGCGAGCATAAACATCACATATAATCTCATCCTATCCTATATATGTGATGGATAATTAATTATGCGAGTACAAATGTCACACATTATCGCGTCCTATCCTAATCACCTACCAAACAATACAGGTGGTGCCACCACCTGCCCACCTCGCTAAACCTGCGTCGGTCGCAGCGGGGACAAATATAGAACGCTACCTAGATGACTTTTCATGGCTATGACTATGAGCAATTGATAAAGAAATCGCTAAGAAATAATAATTGCATCACACCAATCATAACTAAGCTGTTTCATCAATATGATAATACATATTAATATTATTACATGGACATATTGTAAATTCTGAATAGGCATTTCTCATCTGCATTTTTATAGTTTAAAACGCTAAAGCTTTTGCTTTTACAATGTCAGCATTTTGTTCACTTTCAAAGTGAGCTTAAAATAAGCGCTTTAAAATGACGGTGAGTAGCTTCCCAGGCTGCGTAACTTTGGAATATTCCCAGGGGTCTCGCTACATGGCATAAGGGATGGCAGACCCATCTGTCGGCAGCGAAAGTAGAGTTATTTCAGTAAGCCCGCTATCTTTGGCAGCATAAGTTGCACAACTTACGCATACTGCATATCAGTGGAACCAGCTGTACCAATTCCCGCCATCCCTTTTACTGATTACCGCCATCCCTTTTACAGATTCCCTCCATCTCTTTTACCGATTCCCACCATCCCTTTTACAGATTCCCACCATCCCTTTTACAGATCCCTGCCATCCCTTTTACCGATTCCCCCCATCCCTTTTACCAATTCCCCCCCATCCCCTTTACAGATTCCTGCTATCCCTTTTACCGATTACCTCCATCCCCTTTACAGATTCCTGCCATCCCTTTTACCGATTCCCTCATCATCTTTTACTGATTCCCCCATCCCTTTTACCGATTCTCCATTCCCTTTTACCGAATCCCACCATCCCTTTTACCAATTACCCCCATCTCTTTTACAGATTCCCACCATCCTTTTTACCGATTCCCTCCATCCCTTTTACAGATTCCCGCCATCCTTTTTAGTGATTCCCACCATCCCTTTTACTGATCCCACCATCCCTTTTACCGATTCCCGCCATCCCTTTTACCGATTCCCCTGATCCTTTTTACCGATTCCCGCCATCCCTTTTACCAATTCCCCCGATCCTTTTTTACTGATTCCCTCCATCCTTTTTACCGATTCCCGCCATCCTTTTTTACCGATTCCCTCCATCCCTTTTAGCAATTCCCTCCATCCCTTTAACCGATTCCCGCCATCCCTTTTACCGATTCCCCCGATCCTTTTTACCGATTCCCACCATCCCTTTTACCAATTCCCACCATCCCTTTTACCGATTCCCCCACTCCTTTGACAGAGTCTCACCATCCCTTTGACAGACTCCCCCCCCCCCCATCCCTTTTACCGATTCCAGCCATCCCTTTTACCGATTCCCCCCATCCCTTTTACCGATTCCCGCCATCCCTTTTACCGATTCCCGCCATCCCTTTTACCGATTCCCGCCATCCCTTTTACCGATTCCCTCCATCCCTTTTACCGATTACCCCACCCCTTTTACCAATTCCCCCATCCCTTTTACCGATTCCCGCCAGCCCTTTAACTGATCCCGCCATCCCTTTTACCGATTCCCCCGATCCTTTTTTACTGATTCCCTCCATCCTTTTTACCGATTCCCGCCATCCCTTTTACCGATTCCCGCCATCCCTTTTACCGATTCCCACCATCCCTTTTACCGATTCCCGCCATCCCTTTTACCGATTCCCCCCATCCCTTTTACCGATTCCCGCCATCCCTTTTACCAATTCCCCCATCCCTTTTCCGATTCCCCACTCCTTGACAGATTCTCACCATCCCTTTGACAGACTCCCCCCCCCCCCATCCCTTTTACCGATTCCCCCCATCCCTTTTACCGATTCCCCCATCCCTTTTACCGATTCCCGCCATCCCTTTTACCGATTCCCGCCATCCCTTTCCTGAATACTGGGGACACCACCGAATCCATTAAGTACATTTCTTAAGGGTGGAATTACGTTTTTTAAAATAATTTAGTTAACCTTCCAATTTCTCCCTGTCTCTGTATCGCTCTCTGTTTGTCTCCATTTGTCTATCTTTGTCTATCTGTCTCCCTGTCTCTCTATTTGCCTGTCTGTTTCTCTCTATCTATGTCTATATCTTTTTTGTAGTCTCGTTCTGTCTATCTCTGTCTGTCTCTATGTGTTCCCCTGTCTTTGTCTTTCTTTATCTGTCTCCATCTGTCTTGATCTGTCTCCATTTGTCTATGTCCATTTGCCTGTCTGTCTCTCTGTCAGTCTCTCTGTCCCTCTTTCTTCCTCTGTCTGTCCCCGTCTGTCTCAGTTTGTCTCAGCCTGTCTATGTGCGTCTCAGCCTGTCTCTCTGCGTCTCTCTGTCTGTTCTTCTTTGTTCCTGTCTTTCTCTGTGTCTGTCTGTCTGTCTCTCTATCTCTCTCACTGACTCACTGTCTTTGTCGGTCATACTGCCTCTCTCTTAGATAATTCTGGACACGAATATCAATGCCCATTTATAAAATGTGCATAATTTCACTTCCGGTCCAAACTATCCAATCACGAGTGAGAGTTCAGAGGTGCTTCGCCTTGTGGAGGGAAGTAGCCAGTATTACCGAACTGTTAGCTTCTCCGGAAATGTAAATTTTATTTCAAGTATTCGTCAAATTATTAATGCCTAAGCTCTTTCCTTAATACCCCAGTCACATTCTGCTTGCGATCACTTGTGGCCACTTGGTAATCATCTCAAAGGGGCAGTCAAAGTGGTTGCCGGGAGGTCAGCAACCAGTCATTGGCAACCTTCGGCTGACCATTTTGGCTGCAAGGAGGTTGCAGATGCTGCACTAAAAAACCTTGTGACCAAAATGTTTGCCTTTCGGTAGCCGACCATTTTCAGCACTTGTGACCAGTCACAGACCAATCCCCAATCATTGTTTTTCCCGCCCTTTTTGCTTTAGTCACAAGGAGGTCGCTAGCTTTTGGCTGGAAAGTGGTTGCAAACCGTAGTGTGACTGAGCCCTCCTTACATTGGACAAACACTTCAAACAGGTTGAATTAACACCCTCACCCCTCAGGTTAAATATGACAAATTACTCAATATATTACTCAATATACACCGGTACCAGGGGACCATCGAAGACAAAAGTTGTCCATTTTGAAAATCCACTAAATACTGTTCGGCTTTAGACATTTCCTAATATTTACAAAATAGGGTAATCGCTATCTCCGATCCCTATCACAATATGCAACAAGACTATCAAATTACCTACTCACAATTCTATAGACATGCCTCTACCCATACATTTTCTTGCGTATTTTGTCCACAGTTTTAAGCTGTACTATGCCAATACACAACATTTCAAGGAAGCGGCGCGGCAGATACCGTACCACTGGCGCCACCTATCGGTACATCCCTGCACTTCAGTGAGCTCAAACCTATAACGGTCTTTTTATTTATATAAATCTATATATATATTTTTATTTATATAAATATATATATATATATAAATATATATATGTATATATATATATGGATAGTGATAAACCCTTTATCGCGTGTAATAATGCCTGTAGTGTCTTGAACCCCCCCCGCCCCCCATCCGGCTGGAGGGGTAGGACCCTCCATCATGCACCGCGCCACCTCCTGTGCGGGGCCTAGCCTCCACTCGCTCGGAGGAATTCTTTTTCGATACAGGAGTTGGGGTCTAGGTTACTCTCAACTCATATCGCATACTTGTCTCTATCTCTTTATACCTTATCTTCCTTCTGTACATAGTTAACGTAAGAATTATTATATATATATATAGGCGGATAGGCGTCAGTTGAAATTAACATGAGTGGTGTGCTCACGATGAGTCAACACGCAGACATTTGGTATCAGACTGAGAAGACGCATTGGTTTTGAGTTTTGGTCATTTTTCTGAGATAAATATATTATATTGATTGTTATAATCTACCTTATTTCAGGTTGAAGTAACTTTTATCTTGAATGGATAAGTTTTGAGATATTTGAAATTCAAACATGTAAAATTAGTTTTGGCAAGTACGCCAAAAATTTTGACACCATAGGCTTCAGCAATAACAGGTTCTGTTAAATTGTCTCAATATTCCCTTCTGCGTGGCAACAAATGCTTAATAAGTGAATCAACATCTAAGTTAGATATGTAGAGTCAAATCTATATAATTATTTTGGTTTCGAAACTTTTGATGCTTCATTGGCTTTGATCAATAGTAACCTACTTATTCACACAATAGGCCCTACCTGAGATTGCCGTAACGATTGTAATGTATCTTATGGCCCTGTTACACTATGGCATATTGCATCAGCATATGCCCAATGTATGAAATAAATTTCAAATTTTCGGTTCCCTGGCATGCGATGCCGTATGACAGCGTTTACCAGCATGCTCTTAACGAACACTACTTATGCCAAACGTACCCATAACGTATCTCAGCGTACACCAACATGTTGGCACAAAATCACATACGTTGGCATATGCTGAGGCTATACGGCGTAGTGTGAAAGGGCCTTTAAATAAGGTATTCTATTGCCAGAAGTATGTCTTATACATCTAAATACGTCAAGACACATTGGAGAAACGTCAGACATAGGTTAGACATACGTTAGAAGTAAGTTATTCATACATTGTCAATACGCGGGCTGGGCTGTATGTTCTCACCTGCTGGACTTACGACTAACATACTTCAACATATGTCCAGCGTAAATCTGACCAAAATGAAGTATATTGAACATACATATAGTGTATGTCTAACGTATAAAACACATGCTGTCATCCGTAGACAATTTTGAACCGGTTCAAAAAGTTGTCGGCGCCTTGGCATGTGATGCCCCATGATAGTGTTTACCAGCATGCTCTTAAAGAACACAACTTATGCCAAACATACCCATAACATACCTCAGCGTACACCAACATGTTGGCGCAAAATCACATACATCATAACAAGCTGAGGCTATGCGGCATAGTGTGACAGGGCCTTTAAGGACCCGAACGCCCCCACCCCAATGAAACAGCGGACGATGTCACGAGTATGTTCTAAAGAAAGACAGTTGCAAACTAGATCTCACAATGTCGACATCAACATATATGCGACTGTCTCAAAAGGTGCTAAGCAATATGGGACAACACTTTGTCCATTGTAACGATCAACATACTATCTGCTTATACATTTGCTCAGGATATACTGATTTGTTTTTTTACATGGTGTTTCATAATCCCAATAGAATACATATTGATTTGAAACAAATGTCCTTGTGTTGTCAGTGTAACTGTTTCTGTGCTGTTTTGTGTCAATCGTTACAATGGACAAAAGAAGAAGAGTTATCACCTTTTGAGTCAGGCTCATAAATTCATGGTGTCAGTTCAACCACAAAGGCGCACCCTGCATCCTACCATCACCCTTTTTAATGAGTATGTCACCTCTAGAAAGATATTCAGTTATTCCCCAACCCCCTACTAAACCTCACCATGCTAGTCTAACATAAGCCGTGTTCACACGGGGAATGTAAATCGATTCGTAGAAATCGACTTGCCTAGTTCGACGCACATTTCCCGTGTGAACGGGTGGCTGAGTCGGATTACGCCTGATTATGCCTGAATCGATTCCTGTGATGTGGATAATGTAAACCACCTCACGAGGTAGTTTACATGAGGCGATTTCTGTGATTCGATTTATTTTGCCCGTGTGGACGCATCTGAGGCGGATTAAGCACCTCACACGCATGCGCAGTCGACCTTAGTTTGTTGACTTTCCGGTCGATCAAAAGCGCATATTATATAATTTAATTAATGAAACCGCTATCTATGCACAGATATTTTTTTCATCATTTATTTTTATGGTTTCACTGCCCAGCAGAAGTTTTGACCGTTCCAAACCAATACGATTCAGTCATTACATATCTAGGTCGAACCCACACTCTCTGGTGCCGGCGTCGTCGAACCCAAAATGGCGCTGGTTAGTCTGGACTTGCTCATGCGCAGATTTCGATTTCCGGCCCAAGTACTGCCCGTGTGAACGGATGCCTAATTCGCCTCACCGGATTCGATTTGCCTGATTCGCCTCACATTTAGCCCGTGTGAACACGGCTATAGTTACCTTCCCCTGGTGCTTATTGTTTCTCTTACCTCGTTATTTACACATTATTCCTATCAATGTTTTGCTTATTTTCTTGTAGTTGTTTATCTATATCGCTATAGCTTTGTTTACTGTGTAGTGGCAATTATAATTAGGGCTGGAAGACCAGTGCTGATGCACTGACATCATCTTATTCAGACGAATAAAACCACTTGAACCAAATTATATATTTATGTTAAATTCACAGACCTCAACTCATTCGGGCACTTGATAACTATTACAGTTACGTCCTGACATTGTTTGAGTACTTTTAATCATGGAACAAATGCTAGTAACACAAAGGAAGCATACATTTATGGCTGCAAAATAAACCCTCACCCCAACAATAAACAAAATAGATTTAAGTGATTGCGTGCTTTAAAACTTCTCTGTCTAAATCTTAACCTATTTGTATTTCATTCAGCCTTGACCAGACGCGATGGCCAAACGAGTTGAGCAACCGCTTCCCGTGTGACAGGACATGAGATTCAAACTGCGGCTGAGTCAAATCCATGATGTACAAATTTATACTTGACACTACTTGGCTTGGATACCCATTCAGGCTTTCTACGATAGGTCAAATTGTAGTGGAATGGAGAATAAATTTTCCGCAAATTGAATTTCCCCTACTTAATCAATAAGATTTAGTCAAGTTGAAAACATTTTTGTCATTGAATATTGATCCAGACGGGATGGCCGATTGAGTTAGAGCATCCGTATCCTGTGCTGGTAGATTGTGGGAGCGTGGGTTCGAACCCTGGTCGAGTCAAAGCAATGACGTAAAAATTGATACTTGTCCCTTCCTAGCCTGACGCTCGGTATTCTTAGGATAGGACAAGGAGCAGTGGAATGAGGAAGACCAGTCGTCTGCGATTGAAATTTCCCCTGCTTAATCAACTAATGTACCAACAAATAAATCAAATTAAAATAATATACCTCCATAAATCTTTATAGATAAATATTAGCACACGGAAGCACAACGCTTTCCTTCAACCAACAAGTATTTGATTTGAATTGAAGTGAAATCCAAACTATGTTCAACAACTAAAATTGACAAAGCTCCCTTCCATCCATCACAAATGAGAAAATAAAACAAGGTAGACGGTGAACCTCATTCGGTTCACAAACAACGAAAAGATGCCATTAGTGTAACACTGTAACATACTTAACTCAATCAATCAATAGTTCCATCCTCTAGTCGAGGGTTGGATGCAATGGTTCTCCACTTGTCCCGATGTTGTGCTGTTCTGATAGACTGTGAATAATTCAAGCCTGTCCACTGTGAAATATTTGTAAACCATGATGTTCTTGGTCTCCCTCTCCCTCTGCTGCCATTCACCTTCCCTTCCAACAATGTACGGTATATTGAACTCTGACGAATGATGTGGCCAAAATAAATAAGTTTCTTTGTCTGTATAGTGGCAAACAAGCTTTTCTTATTTTTAATTTTTCTGAGAACTTCTTTGTTGGTGATCTTCTTTGTCCATGATATTTTCATCATCCTTCGATAAGTCCACATCTCAAATGCTGCTAAACGTTTGTACATTTTCTTAGAGATTGTCCATGTCTCTGCCCCATACATTAGAGTAGACCACACATAACACTGAAGAATACGCTTCCTTGTTTGTATTAATATCTTACTTGATGTTAACACTCTATACATTTTGGAGAATGTTGTTCGGGCTATTGTTATCCTTCTTTTAATTTCTTCCTCACATCTCCCATCATTTGTAATCTTTTGTCCGAGATATATGAATTCGGATACTTGTTCTATGTTTGTGCCATCTATGGTTATATTGACATTTGGTTTATCTGTCTTTTTACTTATAACCATTGTTTTGGTCTTCCTGGCATTCATCTTCATGTTGAATAGTATTCCAGCTTTATTGATTCTATTCACTATATCTTGTAGGTTGTTCTCACTGTCTGCTAGTATTACACACAGTGAGAACTAGGAATAAGTTAATCATCAACTATCCGATTAGATAAAGGATTCACCCAGTACATCCAGTATAGGGGTGAAAACCAACCTATTAGAAAAACGGGCGAAGTATTTCGACATGGCGGGGAAATGAATTGAGCTAGTAAATTCTTAACTTAAGAAGCAAAATATATTCTTCACACAAATCTTCATATTTACCCGCTACTTCTTATTTGAAATATATAATAAAACATGTAGTTTAAGGAATTTAAAAAATAAAACCGACAGCGTTTTATCGCCACGATCTTGTCTTTTTGCATTCTCTCCCATTTCAACCAACTCTGTGCCGATATAGGTAGCCATTTGATACTGGAGCCAGAGTTTCTACTTCCTGTTCCATACTCAAGCAGTTTTCTCCAGCTTTTATATATGGTTTGTGTTCACCCCTGTACTGCAAGTATGGGGTGAATCTTTTATCTACTATCCGATATGCAACAGGAATGCTTAATACTGATTAACAGCGAATTGTTTCCAATGTGGAACATAATGAAACAGTCCTTTAATTCCTTCACAGCACCATCCACCACACCACCCTGCATTATCACTTCAGCCACTTATTTCACCACATGCTCATAGAGGGCGCCATTATCAGACTTTGACTTTGTTTGTTTGTTTAACCCCCCCCCCCCCCCCCCCCCCCAGCACAAAAAGTGGACATCGGCTATTGGCTATGTCATCATATGGTTATTTTACACGTTTCCATAGTTTCTAAAGCCATTGTCACACCTCACCGGACTGAGCATCGGAGACCACCAGACAAAGAATTGTCTAGTCTGGTGCTTTCCGGTGACAAAATGTATCGGAATGGAGTGGAATTGGGTCAATTGGTGCCAGGCAACCAGACAAGTGCCGTACCTGTACTGTACATGTACCGGACGAGTACCGGATGAGTACCGGACGAGAACCGAACACGTAATGGATGGGTACCAGACATGTACGGATGGGTACCAGACACCAACTGGACATGTCAGTCCGGCGGTGTCCGGTAAAAGTTTTGTGCATGTTCAAAACTTGTACTGGACACCACCGGACACCGCCGGATGGGTACCGGACATATACCGGACATCGCCATACAGTACCAGACAGTGTCCAGTTCTCCAGTCCGGTAAGGTGTGACGGGGCCTTAAAATGCATATTTACTGATTGGTCTCCTTAGTTTTAAAAGCTTTCAGTGATGTTTAATTTCCAACTTTTGTTAATATTAAAAACTGTTTTTTCTTCCTTCTTCAAAAAAATAGGGCCACCATGGTTGTACATGTTACACGTAAAATAGGTAATTCGCGGGGCGGGAGACACGACTTTCCCATTAGGCTAAGAACTGATACCGCCATGGGCGCCCCCTGTCGTATACCAGGAACACTACGGCCACCACTGAGCCTCCCCGGTCAGCAGCCGCTTAAGTACCGTGGCGCCACCTAGCGGGTACTGTCCGAACCTGACTTGACACAGACTCAGTAACCCAGTTCCTTCCCGCTTAAACGCCAACGGTCACGTGACCAGAGCGTCCCCTCACAGCTAAGAGAGCTCACTGCATAGTCCGACGAAGCATCAAATCTTCAAAAACAAAACATTTATCTAGATTTGATTATTCATATCTAACTTAGACCCTGTTGCAATTATTAAGCATTTGTCGCCATATAAAAGGGGTTACTGAATCAAATTAACAGAACCTGTTACTGCAGAAGCCTATGGTGTCAGAGTTTTGGCGTGCTTGTCAAAATTAATTGTGTGTGTTTGCACTTCAAATATCTCAAAAGTTAGACATTTAAAATAAAAGTTACTTCAAACAAAAGTAAGGTAGATTATAACGATCGACCTAATATATTTATCTCAGAAAATGACAGAAACTCAAAACCATCGGACTATGCAACTCTAACCCGGAGCAGCCGAACGATCAACATCACACGGAGCGTCGACCCACCCACCCACACCGCTGGAACAGGCAGTAGCCATAGGGTTGAGGGTTCGGGTCCAGCGCATCCCACCTGGAATTGATCTGGATGGGGGGGCGGCCTGAAAAACAACTGGCTCGGGGGAGCCATGGGGAGGTCAGGGACCTAATGACGCGAACACTAGAAAGCTGAACGTTGAACACTCCAAACCACTAATTACTAACGACGAAACTTAATAAAATAGAAAAGAAAAGAAAAATCCACACTATAGCATTTGGTTTCCCGTCTTGTGAATTATGCCCTGCTGTGAGGGTTGAATTAATGCAAGGTCGCGCCCTGCTATGGCAGATGCATTAATGCAAGGTGGCGCCCTGCTGTTGGGGATACATTAATACAAGGTGGCGCCCTGCCATGGCAGATGCATTAATACAAGATGATGCTATTCTGTTGGGGATACATTAATACAAGGTGGCACCCTGCCATGGCAGATGCATTAATACAAGATGGCGCCCTGCTGTTGGGGATACATTAATACAAGGTGGGGTCCTTCCATGGGAGATGCATTAATGCAAGATAGCACCCTGACATGGCAAGTGCATTAATGCAAGATGGATCCCTGACGTGGCAGATGCATTAATGCAAGATGGTGCCTTCAATGGGACGGATTAAGAACTGTCACAGTTGAAACTTGGAACATGGTTAACAGCAGCCTTGCCCTAGTGTCTCCAACCTGAGTTGTCGTCTCGGGCACTGTGCTGGTCACTGCCCTTGTCCGACCGCTCGTCCCCGCCGTCCTGCAGACCACTCCCCCGGTGAGCTGCCCGGCAGATGGCCACATGGGAGCTGGCCGTGCCCTGGAAGGCGGGTCTCGGCTTGAAGACGGAGTCGAAGCGCGGGTAGATCCTCACCTTGAGGTCAAGTTGCGGGGAAACGCGCGGGGAGTGTAGCTCTCGCGTGAACTGGGTGGCCGAGGTGCCCACCAAAAGGAACTGGCGATCCTGGTGATGGTGGTGGTGCTGGTGGTGGTGGCGGTGCTGGTGCTGGTGGTGGTTGTTCGAGGAGGTGGGCATCACTCGAGAAGTGACGCGAGAAGTGTGCGGACGGGTTAATAAAGAGCGGTCCAACTGCAAAGACTCATAGAGGCTATACTCAGAGTGCAGCGTGATCGAACTCAGTGACTCGACTAATGGAGGAGCGACTGATGCGACGCTCGGCTTGAAGCTGTCCGAGAATGTCTTCTGCCTTGCAGACTTGGTGTGTGCGAAGAGGGAATGTGCGTAAGATGGAAGATCCTGCTGCAGATTCAACACCGAGATGCCATCCTCATCATCGGTTAAGTGCACCGGTTGAGAATAACCAGGTGTTGGTGCCTTAATGTATGCGAAACGCGGGCTGTGAGTAGTCTGTGACAATGGCTGAGGAGTTTGGGCGGCCTTCGAATGGTAGTCTCGCCTGTCGCTTCGACCGTCTTGTTGACTTGAGGAGAATATGTCAGGTAGACTTTCTTTAGGAGACGGAATGGAGGAATTATTATTACTATTATCATAACCTAACTGTTCCATCTGTGGTGACTCTTCTTCACTGACCTCGCCTTCTGCTTCCTCCACCTCCTCCTCTTCTTCCACCTCTTCCTCCTCCACCTCCTCTTCAGCTTCCTCATCTTCCTCTGAATCATCATCATCATCGTCATTGTCACTTTCCTCAGATGTCACTTCATCCTCAACCAGCTCCACATTTTCTGCACTGTGATTGTCATCTTCATCAGCATCAGCATGTACTTCATCCTGATCATCCTGATTGGAAGTCCTTGAGCTAATCCTGTCTTTGAGTTCACGCTGTGGCACACAACTGGTTGCTATTTGATTGCTCTTTTTAGGATTGCCCTTGGCAAAAAATCGAGGTGTTGGAATCTTGACACGCTGTTGTTTATGTGCTGGTCTCTGCTGTTGCTGCTGCTTCTGTTGCTGTGCTCTTTGCACTTGTCGATGCAGTTGTTGTTGTGCTCTTTGTCCTTGTTGTTGATGCTGTTGTTCTTTCTGCTGTGCTGTTTGCGCTTGTTCTTGTTGCTGTTGTTGTTGTGCTATTTGTCCTTGTCGCTGTGCTCTTTGTCCTCGTTGCACTTGTTGCTGTGCTCTTTGTCCTTGTTGTTGCTGTGCTCTTTGTCCTTGTTGTTGCTGTGCTCTTTGTCCTTGTTGCTGTGCTCTTTGTCCTTGTTGTTGCTGTGTTCGTTGTCCTTGTTGCACTTGTTGCTGTGCTCTTTGTCCTTGTTGCACTTGTTGCACTTGTTGCTGTGCTCTTTGTCCTTGTTGTTGCTGTGCTCTTTGTCCTTGTTGTTGCTGTGCTCTTTGTCCTTGTTGCACTTGTTGCAGTGCTCTTTGTCCTTGTTGTTGCTGTGCTAGTTGTCCTTGTTGCTGTTGTTGCTGTGCTCTTTGTCCTTGTTGTTGTTGCTGTGCTAGTTGTCCTTGTTGCTGTTGTTGCTGTGCTCTTTGTCCTTGTTGTTGTTGCTGTGCTAGTTGTCCTTGTTGCTGTTGTTGCTGCTGCTGTTGCTGCTGTTGCAGTTGAGTATTTGTTCCACTTTGAGGCTGCCTATTTGATTTCTTGTTCTCTTTCTTGTTGGGTGCTCTAGCACTTTTCTTGAACTTGTTCCTTTTCGGAGGCTGCTTTGGGTGCGGGTGGGAGGAGTCGTGCTTCATCTTGCTCCTGCGAAGCGCTGACAGCGCGCTGACATCATCGCTGCTGTCACTATCATCACTCTGTCAGAAAGGGTGCACAGCAAAAGGTTAGACAGAACTGCTAAAAAACTGCTAATAAGCATACGAAAACTACCTGAAGATTAATTATCTTATATTTTATTTCTTAAATTATTATAAATATATATAGGAATAAATCTATTACAACATATAACATTGTAGTTTTTTGAATTTATGGTTTTTATATATTTTATATTACCAATGATGTATAAAAATTAAACTTGTCGCTGCCTAGCCTGGCACTCGCCATTGATAGAATAGGACAAGGACTGGTTCGCACAGTATCAGGTTGATGTGACTGTGTGGGTTATCAGGTTCTGGTGCCGGTGGCCTGGTCTCCTACTCGGGCAGCACTACAAAGTTGCCATGAGTGTGTACTGTCACAAGTCGGTACCCATCCTGATATGACCTTAGATGTTGCTAGGATGGAAAACAATAACAAACAAACTCTACCCGTACCACCTCCATTGACCAAGTCAACACAGTATGTCCGATCAGCGCGGCAAAAAAGCAGCATTATATTCACAGTAATATTTGCATAAGGTGTTATGCAATACATAAATAGCCATCCCCAATTCACTGACGGGATGGCAAAATGAGTTGAGCGTTCGCCTCCCATGTGGCGGCACGATGTTAAATTTTAAACTGGTGGTATTTCATATGCGGCTGAGTCAAACCAATGCAACATAAAAATTAATACTTGGCGCTACCTAGCTTGGCACTACTTGGAATTACTGGGATAGGCCAAGGAGCTGTAGAATGAGGAAGACCAAATTGTCTGCGATTGAAATTTCCTGTGCTTAAAGCTGCAGAGTCCGATGAAATATCAAATTTTCAAAACCAAACCAATTATCTAGATTTGATTTTATATATCTAACTTAGATACTGATGCACTTATTAAGCATTTGTTTCTGCGTAGAAGTCAATACTGAGTCAATTTAACAGAACCTGTTACTGCAGAAGTCTATGGTGTCAGAGTTTTGGCAAGATTGCCAAAACTAATTTTCCATGTTTGCACTCAAAATATCTCAAATGTTTATCATTTCAAATAAAAGTAACTTTGAACTAATGTAAAGTAGATACTAGTGATCGATTTAATATATTTATCTCAGAAAAAATACTGACATTCAAAACCATCGGACTACGCAACTTTAAATATTTAATGTAATGGTGGGGGGACAAAAATAAAATATGGCTGTAAATACATATTAGTTCCCAAATCTGTATGTAAGGAACAAGTGCCCACCATCGAGCGCAGTGGCCGAATCGGTAGAGCGCGGGCCTCGCGTGCGGGAGATCCGGAGTTGGGTTCCCGGTCGAGTCAAACCAATGACTTATAAAACTGATACTTGTCACTTCCTAGCCTGGGGTTCGGCATTAATAGGATAAGGCAAGGACTGGTTAGTTCAGTGTCAGGATAATGTGACTGTGTGAGCTATCAGGTTATGGTGTCGGTGGCCTGATTTCCCAGTGTGGCAGGACTATAAAGTCACCATGCATGCACACAGTCTCAAGTCGATACTCATCCTGATATGATTTAGATGTTGCCAGGACGTAAAACTCCAACAACCACCAGTGCCCACCTGTTGCTTGTTGGTCTGGCTGTTGTTTTGCTGCACATTGAAGATGGAGCGCTTTGATGGTTTGAACTTCTGCGCATGCGTCTTCCATTGATGTACCTTGCAGCTGCTGTAAAGCGGGAAGGAAGGAGACAAAATTATAATTAAGTACACACTCACACCAGAGTAGATAAGAGTGTAAGTAGGGAGATCTCCCTAATACACAAATCGTAGACAGGGAGAAATAGCGTGGTCAAAGGGGAGGAAAGTGATACAAAATGGTGCATTCTGGTGAAAAATGTGCGTAACAATTTTAAGAATATAATAAGCCAAAATAATTCTTTGGCAGGAGATTAATAAAAATTAAAAGCGGGGAATCGCGAGTTATTTTGTTATATTTGGGGAGATGTCCCACCAAATCAGGAAACTTGGCACATCTTGTATTTTTCTTCTTTTTTGTTGTTGGTACATTAGTTGTTTAAGCAGGGAAAATTTTAGTCGCAGACGACTGGTCTTCCTCATTCCACTGCTCCTTGCCCTATCCTAGTAATGCAGAGCGTCTGGCTAGGAAGCGACACGTATCAATTTTTAAGTCATTGATTTGACTCGACCAGGATTCGTACCCACGACCCCACGATCTACCAACACGGGAGACGGACGCTCTAACTCATTTGGCCATCCCGTTAGATTTATATTAGATTCCTTTTCAACTCCAAAACAATTATCGAGATTTGATTCTAGATATCTAACTAAGATACTGGTGCACTTATTAAACATTTGTCACCATATAGAATGGAACACCGAGTCAATTTAATAGAAGCTGTTACTATGGAAGGGTATTTTTTTAAATAATTTTTTTTATTGAGGCTGTATTTATTCTGTCCATAGCATGTAAGCCTGGGTACCCAGGCTTGTTTTCAATGCTGGCCAGCTGTAGTGCTGGTGTTGTCTTACCAAACAGTAGCTGCTGATAAGTTATTTGATTGTCTGCATTTCAGTAGCAGATGGAAAGTATTCATTTAGTAGCCTATGTTAGTTTTTTTGGGCCCTCTTGGCATTGTATTTTTGTTCTAGTCTTATTACTATGTTAGTTGTTTTCTTAAGGTTCTATGTTAGTGTTTTGGGGTTTTCTTGGGAAGAGTATTCCGCTTTTTTCTACTTAATTCTATACTAGCCTATTTTATTTACATGTCCATAGGCTTGTACGTAATAGGTGGTTGAGTTATGTTTGTTTGAAATTGATTTGATTTATATTGTTGTTGGATATGTTATCTGGCTTTTATATTTCCGGTTATCCTGCCCTGGGCTGTCCAGTTGTGGGCCGTGACATATCACCTGCCCTCCTTGTGGTGCAGTTCAGTTGGGGTTCCCAGTTTTTATTTTGCACAGATATTTTTTGTACGTTTTTAGGTCAGGGATTTGTCTTTCTTTCACCGTTTGCGCATTCCATGCCTTGGCGGCCATTTCCAGTGTGCATTATCCTTCTGTTTTCTAGTAGCTTTACTTTAGTTCTTTTGTGTAGGTCATAAGTGGGGTGTAGTTTGTCTATGGCATCAGATGTTTTGGCGTGCTTGCCAAAATTAATTTGGCATGTTCACACTATAAATATCTCAAAACTTAGCCATTTAAAATCAAAGTTACTTCAAACTTGAGTAAGGTAGATTATTACGATCAACCTAATATATATATCTAAGAAAATGACAGAAACTCAAAACCACCAGACTATGCAACTATAAGCATGGCCGAAAGACCAGTCCCTCGGCGCTGAAAAAAGACTATTCAGATGAATAAAAATCTTTACCAAAAACAAACTTCCGGATTCCTACCTTCCGTGCCTTTATACTCGCATAATGTTCATGCACCACATATATGAGATAGTGCGCACACTGCTGGGTTCCTACCTTCTGCGCCTTTATCCTCGCATAATGCTTATGCACCACATATATGAGATATATGGTGCACACTGGTGGATTCCTACCTTCCGCACCTTTATACTCGCATAATGCTCATGCACCACATATATGAGATAGTGCGCACACTGCTGGGTTTGTACCTTCTGCGCCTTTATACTCGCATAATGCTTATGCACCACATATATGAGATATAGTGCGTACACTGCTGGATTCCTACCTTCCGTGCCTTTATATTCGCATAATGCTTATGCACCACATATATGAGATATAGTGTGCACACTGCTGGGTTCCTACCTTCTGCACTTTCCCAGCAGCCACGGGTCAATGGATTTAAAGATGTAAGTTTCCGAGTGATACGCCTTCGCCTCAAACGAGTAACTGTTGAAGACTTGAACGACACCCTTCTGCCACCGTGCACCGATCGTCTTCACCCCATCTCCCAGCCACACCTCCACATGTGTGATGTCGTGCGGCTGCTTCTTCACTGCAAAGACAAGTTTCCGTAGCATATAATCAGGTATTTGTGAATTAAAAATCAGCTTGGTTCAGGCTGACTACTACTACTATCACCACTACTACTACTAGTACCACTACCACCATTACCACCACTACCACTACTACTATCACCACTACTACTACTAGTACCACTACCACCATTACCACCACTACCACCACTACTATCACCACTACTACTACTAGTACCACTACCACCATTACCACCACTACCACTACTGCCACCACTACTATCACCACTACTACTAATACTAGTACCACCACCACTACCACTATTACCACCACTACCACTACCACCACCACCACTACTATCACCACTACTACTAATACTAGTACCACTACCACTACCACTATTACCACCACTACTATCACCACTACTACTAATACTAGTACCACCACCACTACCACTATTTCCACCACTACCACCACCACCACCACCACTACTATCACCACTATTACTAATACTAGTACCACCACCACTACAACTATTACCACCACTACCACTACCAACACCACTACTATCACCACTACTACTAATACTAGTACCACCACTAACACTATTACCACCACTACCACTACTGCCACCACAACTCTCACCACTACTACTAATACTAGTACCACCACCACTACCACTATTACCACCACTACCACTACCGACACCACTAATATCACCACTACTACTAATACTAGTACCACCACCACTACCACTATTACCACCACTACCACTACCACCACCACTACTATCACCACTACTACTAATACTAGTACCACTACCTCTATTACCACCACTACTATCACCACTACTACTAATACTAGTACCACCACCACACCACCACTACCACTATTTCCACCACTACCACCACCACCACCACTACTATCACCACTATTACTAATACTAGTACCACCACCACTACAACTATTACCACCACTACCACTACCACTACTATTACCACCACTACCACTACTGCCACCACTACTCTCACCACTACTACTAATACCCCCACCACTACCACTATTACCACCACTACCACTACCGACACCACTAATATCACCACTACTACTAATACTAGTACCACTACCACTACCATCACCACTACTACTAATACTATTACCACCGCTACCACTATTACCCCACTGCCACTACTGTCAGTGTCAGCCCACCAGCACTACCTCCACCACCACCAGCACCACTATCATCACTATCGGGCGCAGTGGCCGAATCGGTAGAGTGCGGGCCTCGTGTGCGATAGATCGGGAGTTTGACACCCCGGTCGAGTCAAACCAATGATTTATCACATTAATACTTGTCACTTCATAGATTGTCGCTCGGCATTAATAGGATTGGGCAAGGACTGGTTGGCTCAGTGTCAGGTCTCCTTGTGGGGCAGCACTATAAAGTCGCCATGAGTGCGCAGTCACAAGTCGGTACCCGTCCTACTATGACCTTATATGTTGCTAGGACGTAACACAACAAACAAACAGCTAGTCCTGACTGACTGAGGAACCAGCGGAACTAAGAATACCCGTGCTCACGTGGTGCAAGAGTGTTAGTAGTATACATGATTGTAAATTTCACACAGGCAAGCAAGTACTATATTTCAGGTTTCCTAATGAGATCTGTCTTCGTTCAACACAACCCTAATCCTGGTCTCCCAGTTGGGGCAACACTATGAAGTCGTCATGAGTGCGCACTGTCACAAGTCGGTACTCGTCCTGATATGACCTTAGATGTTGTCAAGACGTAAAACTCAAACAGCCAATCAACCAACCTTTCATGGCATTGCCTCAGTCTGACCCGCCACCTAGCGAGGAACCCAATCCCACAGCCACAAGAACGCAGCAAAAACACTACTGCCCCCTAGTGAGGGAGACACGAATTAGCAAACACCAAGAGGCTTCAAGTGTTCTCGCGACGTGTTAGTTAGTAGTGAGTAGTGTGGGTGATGGCAAAGTGGTGTTAGTTAGTAGTGAGTAGTGTGGGTGATGGCAAAGTGGTGTTAGTTAGTAGTGAGTAGTGTGGGTGATGGCAAAGTGGTGTTAGTTAGTAGTGAGTAGTGTGGGTGATGGCAAAGTGGTGTTAGTGAGTAGTGTGGGTGATGGCAAAGTGGTGTTAGTTAGTAGTGAGTAGTGTGGGTGATGGCAAAGTGGTGTTAGTTAGTAGTGAGTAGTGTGGGTGATGGCAAAGTGGTGTTAGTGAGTAGTGTGGGTGATGGCAAAGTGGTGTTAGTTAGTAGTGAGTAGTGTG
>CM059200.1:53411188-53441739 GCA_030323885.1 Branchipolynoe longqiensis | reverse complement strand
TGCCTGGATACGTCGATTGTGACTATCCTAGCAACGATAGGAGGTCGGGCGTTCGGGGCCTGACCCGGCAGACGTGTTTTTTGCACGCTCTGTTATTTCAGCCGATATTTAGGCTTTTCACTATCTAAATTCTAAAACTAACTTAATCAAACCACACGGGAGGGAAAGGGAGTTATTTGCTTCTTTAATAGATATGCATATTTCGCTGGTATACTTGTTAGTTATGGTAAGAATAAAGTCGTGAGCTCTTGTGAAGGTGGATTGGGACGTTCCTTGCATTCTTTACTATCCTCCAGTATTACTGTAGATTAACCGCTATGGAAAACCTGATATTCGATTGCTTTATATGTAATTAAGGGCCTTAAGCCTAAGCAAGCCTTATGCAGTTACTTAACCCATTTGCGGGAATATAATGACAACACCCTAACAGAATTAACGGCGAAAATTAAAGACATTAACTTAGAACTGATTATCAGTGACAGCGGCCGCATCTCTAGCTGGACACGTACTTCTGGAATCTCTCAGTAACCTAAATAATACTCCGAGAAGCGAAAGGGACAGCCAGTTAGTTGAAATGACCTAATTTATAGATCTAGAGATATTTTAGGCCGATAAATGCGCTTGATGGTAAATTGCGTATGTCGACGAAACTCTGGCTATCCGCCTTTAGCACGGGGAGGAGACCGACGGCGATGGACTAACTGCAGACGGGAGGAGGAGCCGCAGCAGCCCGCGGCAGGCCCAGGAAATTCACATAGAAAATATTACATAATATTACATGAAATTAACACGTTAGGCTCGCCTTAAGCGGGGGCAGAATAGCCGAACGGTTAAGCTGGTGCCATGACCAGGATATATATATATGTATATTATAGTTAGACTATACGTAGCTGAAAGTTGAAGTATTACGAAGATTCTTATAAATATGGAGGTAAGGATCAGGACAGAGGAACAAGCTCGCACAGTAGAGAACAATTTAGTTAGCAAACCCCATTTTGATAGTAATTGATCATCAACATTAAACGCTGGGAGTGAACTACCAACTTCATCATCATCAAGCCCATCAGTTTCATTATCGCCTTCCTCCTCAATTTTTTAATTTTAATTTTTTTTTATTGAGGCTGTATTTATACTGTCCATAGCATATAAGCTTGGGTATTCAGGCTTGTTTTCAATGCTGGTTGGTGTTATCTTATCATACAGTAGCTGCTGATAAGGTATTTGATTGCCTGCATTTCAGCAGCAGATAGATGGTTGGTCTATGTTAACTTTTTTGGATTTTCTTGGCATATATGTGTTTTATTTTTTCTACTCTTACTACTAGACTAGCCTACTCCTATTTACATATCATAGGCTTGTACGTAGCTGTGTGGTGTGCTATCTGGCTACTTTTGGCATGGTTACCTTCCATTGGGCATCCCGCTGGTGGGCCGTGACATATCACATGCCCCTTTGCTGTGCAGCTTACTGGAAGTTTCCTAGCCTTATTTTGCACAGATATTTTTTGTATGTGTTTTAGGTCAGGAATTTGTCATTCATTTACTGTTTGGGCATTCCACACCTTGGCAGCCATTTCCAGCGTGCTTCTCTTGTGAGCTTTTATTTGGCTTCTGGTATGCTTTAGTAGTGGCACATTATTTGGTCTAGTAGGCCTTTGTGGGTTTTTTAGGTGTTTATTGTCTTGACTATAGCTGTATGCTAATGTTTTCAGATGAATTATTCTCCTGTTTTCTACCAGTTTTACTTTGGTTCTTTTGTTTATGTCATAGGTGGGGTGCAGCTTGTCTACTCTGAGGCAGATTTTCAGGGCTCTGTTCTGAAATGTTTGCAGTTTTTTTAGAAGTTCTTTTTTCACAGCCATGTAGTTTTCATCTCCAGAGTCAAAATAGGGGAGCACCATGCCCTTGAAGATTTTTATTGACATTTCTTGTGTCATGTAGTCTCTTAGCTTTGAAAATAGCCACAGTTTGTGGTTTACCTTTTGGACAATTTTGTTTATACATAGGTTGTAGTTTAGTTGGCTGTCCAACTCAAGGCCTAGGTATTTGTAATGGTCTACATTTTCTAGTGTTTGGTTTCCTAGCTTACAGTCTAGTTTTCTTTCTGGCATTTGTTTATGTGAGAGGACAACTGTTTTTGACTTGCTTGTGTTGATGGTTATTTTGTTGGACTCACACCACTCATCCAGTTTTAGTAGGAGCTTGTTTAGTTTAGTTATTACCTCCTCTTCTGTGGTGCTATTTGCATATATGACTGTGTCATCTGCATATAGTTGGAGGCATTCGGTTTGCAACCATTTGTCAAGATCGTTTATGTAGATTATAAAGAGTAGTGGCCCTAACACTGACCCTTGGGGTATACCACATGTCACAGGTTGGTTGTCTGATAGTGTATTATTTATTTTAGTTTTTTGTTGCCTGTTGTTCAGGTAGCATTTTATCCAGTCCATAGTGTTTGATTTTATGCCCATGGATTCTAGTTTTTTTCAGTAAGTAGTATGTTATTGTCTACTGTATCGAATGCTTTGCTGAAGTCAATGAAGGCTGCTCCACCTAATTGCTTTTGGTTCATTGACGCCAATATGTCATTTGTTAGGTTAGCTATTGTTTTAGATGTGGAGTACAGTTTTCTGAAACCCCCTTATCTTTCATTTAGTATATCGGTTTTTTCCAGGTGTTCATTTATGTGTCTATGTAACACTTTTTCAATGAGCTTGCCTGGGGTTTGAAGAATCGATATTGGCCTGTAGTTTCCCATGTCTTGTTTGTCTCCACTTTTGTGAATAGGGGTAATGGTTGCCATTTTCCAGGCTGAGATAAAACGCCTCTGTTCAAACGAGATGTTGAATAGGTCTACTACAGTGGCCGGGATGGCTTGTACTGCCTCTTTCAGTATTTTGGTTGGTATTTCATCTATTCCACTTGGTTTATTTGTGTCTATTTCATTTATAAATTTTTTTTACTTCTATTATATCTGTTTTGCAGGTGGGGATTTCATTCTGCACAGTTTCTGATCTATTTTCCCACCTTTTTTTGAATTTTTCTGACAGCTTTTGTCCTATTGTGGCAAAGTGTGTGTTCAGTTTGTTTGCTGCATCTTTGTCTGTGAGCATTGTCCCTTCGTTATCTTGGAAGTTTGTGTGCTTTTCTTTGTTATTTTTGGGGAAAAATAGGTTTACATTTTTCCAGAATCTGTTTGTATTGCTTCCACAGTCTTTGTCCTGCTTTATTATGTATTTCTTTTTTGCTGTTCTTACAGCTTTGAGCGAGTTGTTTCTGGCGATATGGTAGGCCAGTTTGTCTTCCATAGTTTCTGTGAGCTTTGCTTTATTACCCAGTTTACTTTCGACTATGATGAGCGTTAGCAGGTCATTTTCTACCCAGGGGTCCTGTTTTTTTGTATTTTTATTTTCTTAATGGGGCACATCTCATTAGCTGATTTTCTTATTTCTGTGATGATGTTGCCCCAATAGATATTAACATCATCTCTGTTTTGTGTGATGTTGTTTATGTTTTGGTGCAGATGATTTTTTAATGCATCTTCTGAGTAGTTTTTTAGGGACCTCTCCATTTTATATTCATAGTGATTTGTGCTTTTTAGTTTTTTCCTTGTTACATATATTAGCTCATGATCACTTATACCCCAGCTCCTGGTGGCCCATTTAGTGGCGTGGTTTGAGTTGGTTAGTATTAGGTCAATTGTTGAGCTATTTTTACTTAGCCTTGTTTTTTCAGTGATGAGCTGTTGTATGCCTAAGATTTGGAATGTGGTTTGCAGCATTAGTACATATACATTACACTAACATCACAATGTTTAGATGTTTGCTATCTGCCACTAACATCATGATGTTTAGATGTTTGCTATCTACTATTTAAATCACAATGTTTAGATGTTTACTATCTGCTACTAGCATCACAATGTTTAGATGTTTGCTAACTACCACTAACATCATAATGTTTAGATCGTTACTATCTCACTAACATCACAAGTATCAATTATATAACTCATTGATTTGACTCGGTTGGGATTCGAACTCCCCACATTTAAAAAAGTTACCCTGCTTATGACGGATTAATGTGTTTAGATGTTTACTATATACTACTAACATCATAATGTTTACATGTTTGCTATCTACTACTAACATCACAATGTGTAGATGTTTGGTATCTATTACTAACATCACAATGTTTAGATGTTTGCTGTTTATTACTAACATCACAATGTTTAGATGTTTACTATGTACTACTAACATCATAATGTTTAGATGTTCACTATCTACTACTAGCATCACCATGTTTAGATGTTTGCTATCTACTACTAACATCACAATGTTTAGATGTTTACTACCTACTACTAACATCACAATGTTTAGATGTTTGTTATCTACTACTAACATCACAATGTTTAGATGTTTACTATGTACTACTGACATCACAATCTTTAGATGTGTGCTATCTACTACTAACATCACAATGTTTAGATGTTTACTATGTACTACTGACATCACACTGTTTAGATGTTTACTATCTACTACTAACATCACAATGTTTAGATGTTTACTATCTACTACTAACATCACAATGTTTAGATGTTTACTATCTACTACTAACATCATAATGTTTACATGTTCACTATCTACTACTAACACCACAATGTTTAGATGTTTGCTATCTACTACTAACATCACAATGTTTAGATGTTTACTACCTACTACTAACATCACAACATTTAGATGTTTGCTATCTACTACTAACATCACAATGTTTAGATGTTTGCTATCTGCCACTAACATCATGATGTTTAGATGTTTGCTATCTACTATTTAAATCACAATGTTTAGATGTTTACTATCTACAACTAGCATCACAATGATTAGATGTTTGCTATTTATCACTAACATCATAATGTTTAGATGTTTGGTATCTACTACTAACATCCCAATGTTTAGATATTTACTATCTCACTAACATCACAAGTATCAATTATATAACTCATTGATTTGACTCGGTTGGGATTCGAACTCCCCACATTTAAAAAATGTTACCCTGCTTATGACGGATAAATGTGTTAACACTTGTTTTCATCGCTGGGCAGCACTAATCCAATTTTATTTAAATCTTTTGAATTTGAGTAATTTTGGTATTCTGCCGATTAGGCTACCGCGTCCACTGTACCAATTATGTAAGTCGTTGTTCATGACTCAGTCAGCATTCGAACCCACGACCTCCCACATGGGAAGCCATGCAGCGCTCTTACCGATCCAGGCCGATAACATGATAGGTGGTTTCCGGTATCACTGAATACGAACCGATTAAATTAAACATCTGTCGACGTGACACCCGGTGTATAGTTGATGATGTCTTCTTGACCTTTGACCTCATTGACAAAAAGAGATGTGTCGGTGGGTGGGCTGGGGTGGGGGGGGGGTGTTCGGCAGGCGTGGTGCGGTGGTGCACAGCTGTCCAATCAACCAATACAAAAACACAAATTTATTCGAGAATAATTTGCATATATGAATAATTTGCATATGTGGTCTAGCTTTTCAAACTGGACGCAGTGGCAGAATCGGTCGGTAAAAGCATTGAATTCCAATGTGGAAGGTCGGGCGTTATATAAAACCCGGTCGAGTCAAAACAATGACTTACAAAATGGATACTTGTCGCTACCTAGCATGGTGCTCAGCATTATTAGGATAGGGTAAAGACTGGTTGGGTTAGTGTCAGGATAATGGGACTGAGTGGGATATCAGGTCAAAGTGTTGGCGACCTGGTCTCCCAGTGGGGCAGCACTGTGAAAGTTGCCATGAGTGTGCACTGTCACAAGTCGGTACCCGTCCTGATATGACCATATATATTGCTAGGATGTAAATCCCCAACAAACAAGCAAACAAACAAACTTAGCCTGGTGCTATGACGTCATAGACCTCTTCCCAAAGAGCCATGCATGCTCCGCGCTGACCTGCTACCTACAATGTTAGTTCTTCCCACTGCCACCAGAGGGCGGGTTGGTGGTGGAAATCCTGCGTGGAGTCAGGGATAATGTCACTCAGTGGGATATCGGTTCACACTGTCGGCAGCCTGGTCTCGTACGGAGGGTGTTGGGGTTTTACATCCTGGCAACGTTTAAGCTGATATCAAAACCAGCCTGGTCTCTCCTAGATAAAAGATTCACCCCGTACTTCCAGTAGAGGGGTGAAAGACAACGTAGTCTAAATACGGGCGAAAATAGGTTTAGTATGGAACAAGAAGTAGAATGAATGCCTGGCACCAGTGTCAAATGGTTACTTATATCAGCACAGAGTTGGTGAAATGGGAGAGAATGCAAATAGACAAGATGGCGGCCAGAGAACGCCATCGATTTCACTTTTAAATTGCATTAAATTATATGTTTTATTATATTTTCCAACTCAAAAGTAGCGGGTAAACATGAAGACATATACAAAGAATAAATGTTACTTCTTAGATTGTGAAGTTAGGCTATCATAAAGACTCATTTCATTAGCCCGATTTTTCGACCGTTTTTATATAAGGCTCGTCTTCACCTGTGTACTACAAGTACTGGGTGAATCTTTTATCTAGGTCTCTCCCAGTGGAGGGGGTTTGGGGGGAACCCCTGGGAGAAACTAGGTCGCCATGAGTGTGCTCTGTCAGTGTCGGTATCTGTCCGGATATATGACCTTAGCTGTAGCTAGGATATGGAACCCCAATAAAGCAAGGCGAGCAGAATTGTTTGTGCTGAATGGGACACACAGAGTCCAGGCACCTGGCGGCAACCGGAAACGCCGACCAGCGCAATACCACTCAATGCACTCAGGTTGCTATGGTAACAAAGTAGGTCAACCACCACCACCACCCGTCAGCATATAAAGCCAGTCAACCCAAGGAGGCGGTAACTGGATGGACCGAGCGAGTCAGCCGAGTCGGAAAGACTAAGAGCGCTGGCTGGCTTCCAGTGTTGATTGGTTGTTCGAGTTTTAAGTCCTGGCAACATCTAAGTGTAAAATATTACGATATTACAGCATTGGTGTGGGGGAATGCAAATGCTCTATTACGAAACTGGTATATGTGATCAGGTGAATATATGTGTTTATGTAGGTGCTGGTGGTGCTTGATTGATAGGTAAATAGACATAGTGGTGCTGGCAGGACTGTGTGTAAGGGGCACTCGATGCCCTGCACACTACCCCCTCCCCCCTCTGCTAGTCAGGATCACCACACTCAAGCTGAAGGCAGGTGGTGGCCAGGGGAGCCACACAGCTTGGTGGTGGTGGGCAGATCACTGGTAACCATGGGGACCAGGAATGCTGGATCCCTATTGGTGGAGCTAAGAATGTGTGTTTCTCATTGGGAGAATGGGGTGGGGTGATACTCTACACTGAATCCATGTACAATATAAATAATAAACCAGAGGGCTTGACTCTCTCTCTTCTTTCACACTTTATACTCTTCCTTTCTCTTTGCCTGTATTGATTTCACTATAACCTGCCTAGACAACCACAGATTCGAGCAGTAGACTTTACATACTGGTGACCACGACGAGTGGTAAATCTATTAGTTGGAGGAAGGATTCAACTTTACTTTATGGAGACCTAGTCTTTACATAAGGTCATATCAGGACGGGTACTGGTTTGTGACAGTGCACAGTCATGGCAACTTTAAAGTGTTGCCCCACTGGGAGGCCTGGCTGTCAGCACCATAACCTGATATCACACTCAGTCACATTATCCTGACACTGAGCCAACCAGTGTTTGCCTTATCCTAATAATGCTAAGCACCAGGCTAGGAAGTGACAAGTATCAATATAATAAGTGATTGGTTTGACTCGACCAAGGTTCGAATCCCACGATTTACCAAAACAGGAGACGGACGCGCTCAACTCATTCAGCCATCCATCTGGTCGTCGCCATGAGTGCGCTGTCAGTGTAGGCATCTGTTCAGATATGACCCTTAGTTGTCACTAGGACATCAAACCCCAATAAAACAAGGCAAGCAGAATTGTTTGTGCTGAATGGGACACACAGAATCCAGGCACCTGGCAGCAACAGGAAACGGTGACCAGCGCAAAGCCACTCAATGCACTCAGGTCGCTATGGTAACAAAGTAGGTCAACCACACCCCTCCCATCCCCCGCCTCCGACCCCGTTCAGCCATCAGCATATAGACCTAATTCATGTGACGTCAGGATAGGTATTTAGGTCAATGTGCGTGCAGCTTGGCTGCAGGACAACACAGGGTCACACTGCAAACTCAATGGCCGTGAACAATCTTCATACAGAAAAAGTGAAATATCTCTAAAACTACACAACCTAGAAACAAACCGCTTGGAACACATATAGAAAACATAATCAACAAACAGATTATATTAAATTTATAGGGTTATGGTTCTGGATTTCTAATAATTTCGAATAAAATTGACGTATTGCACTGTGCGTATCGGCAAACTCAATGCATTGTCAATGACTGTGAGCAATCTTCGTACAGAAAAAGTGAAATATCTCTAAAACTACACAACCTAGAAACAAACCGCTTCGAACACATACAGAAAACATATTCACCAAACAGATTATATTAAATTCATAAGGTTAGGGTTCTGCATTTCTATTAATTTGGAATAAAACCAATGTTTTGCACTGCGCGTATCGGCAAACTCAATGGCAGTGTGCCTTCGTTCTGCAGCCAAGCTGCACGCGCATACACAATGTTTGTAAACATTGAAAGGGGTCTATAAACCCAGTCAACCCAAGGAGGCGGTAACTGGCTGGGCCGGGCGAGTCAGCCGAGTCAGTAAGGTGGTAAGAGCGCTGGCTGGCTTCCTGTGTTGTTTGGTTGTTAGAGTTTTAAGTCCTGGCAACATCTAAGGTCATACACTGAACGCGAGGGCTGAATGGGCCGAGCACAGGCTGAAGTTCGGGGTTTGGGAGCCCATGCAGAAGTTTGGGAGTTCAGTTCCTGGTTGAGTCACAACCAATTGTAAAATGTTCCGATGGCAAATGAATCAGATGGTTCTTAAGACATGATGTGAGATATCAGAAGAATGATATAATATTCGAAACATGGTAAAAATTAAGATTATAAAAATATAATAAAAATTTATTTTTAATCAAAATCTTTTTCTCAAAGTCAGATATACCTTATCCACTAACAAAACTCTTTAGACTCAACTCTTTAGACTCAATTTATTGTAGTTGATAGAATGAGACTTAATGATGATATAACTACAACATAGCACTGTGCACTTCTTTCTACGCTGCTGGGCAGGTGGTAAGAAGTGGAGGGGCGGAGTACGTTGTAAAATTTTCCGATATATGAGATATGGGATATGAGAGAACTCTGCTAAAATAAATTGCAACTTGTCTATAAAATGGTAAATAGTATGTAAAACCAAAGGCATATAAGGTATATGTGGAGTTGGTGCTCTATTACTAATTGAGGATAGAAATTGTGTATTAATATAGTTTTGAGAAAGCGGGTCACTTCTTGACCTGAGAGAGGGTCACTTCTTGACAGGTGGGACAGTCTTTGGGAAGTTGCCTCACATACCCCCTCCCCTCCAAGAGTTATTTATGGATCACTGCACCAGATACAACAGGGCACTGTAGCCAGATCTGACCATGCCTTGGCAACAAGGATATTGAACCCTCATTGGTGGATAGAGGAATGCTTGTTAGGGATTGGAAGACTGGATCATGTGATCACCACCATCTTGTTCTTGAAACTATAAATACAATAAATGAGAGAGTCTCACTCTCCTACCTTTCACTCTTTATCTACTTTCCTTCCTTGTCTGTAGTGATTTCTTATTAGCCTATCTACACCACTCAAACCGCCAGCCGTCGACTTTACACAATGACTTATAAAATTGATACTTTTCGCTCCCTAGCCTGCCACTCGGCATTCATAGGATAGGACAAGGACTGGTTGACTCAGTTTCAGGATAATGTGACTCTGTGGGATAGCAGGTCATGGTGCTGGCAGCCTGGTCTTCCAGTGGAACAACACTATAAAGTTGGTGCCTGTCCTGATATGACCTTAGATGTTGCTAGGACGTAAAACAACACAATCTAAGATCATATCAGGACAGGTATCGACTTGTGACAGTGCACACTCATGGCGACTTTATAGTGTTGCCCCAACTGGGAGATCAGGTCACCAGCACCATGACCTGATATCCCACTCAGTCACATTGGTCGTAATGCGAGCATTGCGTTTGATGCGTGGAGAGGAAGAGACCCCCCCCCCCCCCCCCCCCACCCTCCCCGGTAGTCGCGCGGCGTTCGCACCTCGCGCGACGACCGCCTCTCAGCTTTCTCCCTCGCCCTCCCCCGGGCCCGCTGCTTCTCACCTCCCCTGCCATCGCCCTCCTGCTTTCCCTTATAAGGCCGCCCGCCGGCCTCCCTCAGTCACTCGCCCTCCAGCCTTCTCCACGCTCTGCCGGGGGAGGAGTGTGATCCCACACTCGACACACTGTCTTCAGTGAGTGACGACCGGTCGCGGTGGCCGAGTCGGTAGAGCGCAGACTTCGCGTGCGGGAGATCGGGAGCTCGGTTCCCGGTCGAGTCAAACCAATGACTTATCAAATTGATACTTGTCACTTCCTAGCTTGGAACTCTGCATTATTAATAGAATAGGGCAAGGACTTGTTAGCTCAGTGTCAGGATAATGTGACTGGGTGGCATATCGGGTCATGGTGCTCGTGGCCTGATTTCCTGGTGGGGCTGCATTATGAAGTCACCATGGGCGTAATCGATTAATCAACTCGGGTCACCCGAGCCACTTTCTGGTGCATGCGCACCTCCATGCTCGGGGTGGAGAAAATGGTGGCTTAATCCAAAACATTTTTTTTTTTTAATAACCGTTATATCTACAGAAAAATAGGATTTAAAGTATTTTATGATTGCATAGTTTAGCTATATTTCCATTTTAGTAATCTGTGATATTACCAACAAAAAATATGTAGGACTGGTACTGGTAGCTATTATCCTGCAGGACGGTACCAGCACAAATGTGACGTCATCATTCCTTGAAAACCCCAGCCAAGAGGTGGGTTACTGGGGTCGGGTCGTTTTGCACACAGCACTTGTTTTTGTCAACTCCACTCGCGGTGTTCGATTTGAAATTCTAGCAACTCGGCTGACCCGAATCGCCCGGTGTCGCAGTTTCCGCCGTCCACCAGTTTCCGCGGTACGCATACACTCAAATGCATTGTCAATGGCCGCGAGCAATCTTCATACAGAAAAAGTGAAATATCTCTAAAAGCACACCACCTAGAAACAAATCTCTTGGTACACATATATAAAACATCTTTACCAAATAGATTATATTAAATTTATTCGGTTAGGGTTCTTGATTTCTATTAATTTTGAATAAAACTAATGTTTTGCACTGCGCGTACCGTCAAACTAAAAGCATTGTCAATGGTCGTGAGCAATCTTCATACAGAAAATACATAAAAAGTTAAATATCTCTAAAACCACACCACCTAGAAAGAAATCGCATGGTACACATATAGAAAACATCTTTACCAAAAACATTATATTAAATTTATAAGGTTAGTGACGATGCTGTTCGATTTTGACGCATGCACAGAAGCGATGCGTACCGCGGAAACTGGCGGACGGCGGAAACTGCGACACCGGGTCGTGTTAATCGATTACGCCCTATGAGTGCGCACTGTCAGTGTCACACAAGTCGGTACCCGTCCTGATATATGACCTTAGATATTGCCAGGACATTAAGCTCCAACAACCAACCAACCAACCATTAGGGGGATTCGAGTCCCGGTCGAGTCAAACCAATGACTTTAAAATTGATACTTGTTGCTTCCTAGCCAGGCGCTCGGCATTATTAGGATAGGGCAAGGACTGGTGTGCTCAGTGTCAGGATAATGTGACTGAGTGGGATACCAGGTCATGGTGCAGGCAGCCTGGTTTCCCAGTGGGACAGCACTATAAAGTCGCCATGAGTGCGCACTGTCACAAGTCGGTACCCGTCCTGATATGACCTTAGATGTTGCTAGGACGTAAAACAACAACAAACAAACCATTAGGGGAATGAGGTGTGTCTAATAATCTAGCGCGACTTCCAACTAGAACTTTAGCCGAGGGCCATTGCAATGAATGAACATAATGCCACGGCTGTTTCGCAGTGACACCTCTGCTGTCACCAAGTTGACAGCTGGTATAGGTGCGACGCAATATGATGATGATTTATGACAGTCTCCCTTCTGGCGTTGTGGTTGTCTGCAGTATTGAAATGGGTTTCTCGCCGTTTTCTGGGTTGGATGAAAAATGATCTGCTTGTTAACTGGGGTTATCCGGCCTAGTAACATGCTAATGTCTTATCGGGACAGCAATATCATCGACTCGATTTGTGACAGTGCATACCATCATGGTGGCTTTATAATGCTGGCCCACTGGGTGGGTGTACACTTATTTGTTTGTCTGTTTATTTGTTAACATGCTAATGTCTTATCGGGGCGGCAATATCATCGATTTGTGACTGCATACCATCATGGTGGCTTTATAGTGCTGTCCAACTGGGTGGGTGTACAATTATTTGTTTGTCTGTTTAATTGTTTGTTGGGGTTATATATATATATATATCATAGCAACATCTATGGTCATATCAGGACGGGAATGTTAACTCGACTTGTGACATCGACAGTGCACACTCAAGGTGGCTTTATACTGCTGCCCCACTTGGAGACCAGGCCACCAGCACGATGACCCGAGT
Source organism: Branchipolynoe longqiensis (assembly GCA_030323885.1). Taxonomy (NCBI): domain Eukaryota; kingdom Metazoa; phylum Annelida; class Polychaeta; order Phyllodocida; family Polynoidae; genus Branchipolynoe; species Branchipolynoe longqiensis. The sequence continues at coordinate 53,429,009 of CM059200.1, read as the reverse complement.
TCCTATTCCGTCATTTTACCCTGATATTGAGCTAAGCAGTCCTTGCCCTCTCCTAGTAATGCCAAGCACCAGGCTACGTTGTGACATGACCAGACAAGACCGTAAAACCAGGCCGCCATCACCATGACCCGATATCCCACTGTCACATTATCCTGACACTGAGTCAACCAGTGCTTGCACTATCCTAATACTGCCGAGCACCTGGCTACGAAAAGACAAGAATACATTTTTAAGTCATCGGTTTGACTCGACCAGGGTTCGAACCCGTGGCTTCGAATCCTACGATATGCCAAAACGGGAGACGGACGCTCAACTCATTCGGCTATCCCATCTGGTCATGAAAAAGGGGAGCCGAATTTTAAAAAAAACACCTCAACAACTTTTTATTTGTCAATCTTTAAAAAATGTTACGATATTATTTATGTCATAGAGTGGGAAAAACAAATAGAATTCACCCTGAACATATGCAAAGTAAAATCCCACGAATCTGCATTTTCTATGGTTGACTCCAGATAACAGCTGATCCACAATTCATTGACCATGCCCAGGTAAAAGTTCCCATTGGGATCCCTGCTTAAGGGGCTGTCACACTACGACCTATGGCGTTAGCGTATGCCGCCGTATGCGTTTTCGACCAACATGTCGGCATAGGCCGTCATAAGTTACGCATAGGTTAGGCATACGTCATATACACTTTTCATAGGTCATCATAGGTCGGTGTAGGTCGAGCTGCCAACAAAATGTTGTGCATGTTCAAAATTTTAAACCTATGCCGGCATGTGGCTCATACGTTTCTCATACGCTGGACATACGCTGGACGTACGCCGGCATATGTTATGCATAAGTTAGGGGTAGGTCGGCATAGGTTAGCCGTACATTGAACCTGCGTCCTCCGCGTATCTCTGGCATATATAGCGTATGCCTAGCTTACGTCTAATGTGCCTCTAGCGTGTGCTGGCGTACCCCTAGCGTATTGCGAGCGTACGGCGAGAATATGCCCAGCATGTTGGCTGTCTGTCACACTACGACGTATGGCCTTAGCGTATGCCGACCTATGCAAATTTTGACCAACATGTCGGCATATGGCATCATAGGCTACGTATAGGTTGGGCATAGGTCGAGTACGCTCGGCATAGGTCGGCATAGGTCAGTGTAGGTCGCCGTATCTCGACCTATTTTTATTTTCAAATTATTTCGACACGTTACGCACATGCCACCGCCATACGTCGTAGTGTGACACGGCCTTTACAAGGTTACAAGCGGTCGTTTATACTGTAGTAGTCTCCGCTGACCTCTCAGCCAACGAGCCAAATAGACACGTAGGCGTGGATGGGTGGGTTGCATCAGGGAGCCTAGGTAGTGTCATGGCTAGCAGGCTAGGCACTGAATGGCAAGAAGCATAGGTTCGAAATCTGCTCTAGGCGCAATATTTCCCATTTTCATCACCTCAATGCCATTGGTTGCCGTGACGTGGATTATATAAAGCTATGCGCTGTATGGTTGTTGAACCTACGCAGTGCATGTGTATGTATGTGAAATGCCTGTATGTATGTAATTGTAAGCGTTAAATGCGACACCTTTAAAAATCTTACAATACTGGTTAGTATGCTAGCTCTGAAATGGCAATTGTGGGTTTGAAATCTGCTCTAAGCGCAATTTACCCCAGTTTCATCGCCTCAATGACAAAGGTTGTTGTGACCTGAATTCTATACAAGCTATGTGCATGTGTATGTATGTGCATTGCCTGTATGTAAGTATCGTTGGGGGGGGGGGGTGAGAATGGGAAATATTGTGCCTAGAGCGGGACTCAAACACATCTCTTTGGCCTGTGTGCCTACCATTACACCATCTAGGATCCCTGATATCACCACACTACCCACGCCTATCTTTCTATGCGGCTCCTTCCCTGAGAGCTCAGTTCAGACTACTAGACCCGTCCCCATGGAAGTGTAAGTCTTTTAATGCTTACAATTACATAAATACAGGCAATGCACTTACATATACATACACAGGGTAGGTTCAACAACCATACAGTGCATAGCTTGTACAGGATCCTGGTCACGGAACCATTATTATGGGGGGGGGGTCATGAAAATGGGAAATATTGTGCCTAGAGCGGGACTTGAACCCATATATCTTAGCATTCCGGGCCAGTGTGCTAACCATTACACCACCTAGACTCCCTGATATCAGCACACTACCCACACCTATGTGTCTATGCGGGTCCTTGCCTGAGATGTCAATGTAGACTACTACATATGTAATTGTCAACATTAAAAATAAATGATTTATGGTGGAGGTGACACATTTAAAAGCCTTAAGGCCCAGTCAGACCTTACCGGACTGAGTACCGGACACCACCGGACAAAGAATTGTCTAGTCCGTTGGTGTCCAGTGTCAAAATATACCGAAATGTACCAAAATGTACCAGATGAAACAAATGCTAAACGGACAAGGAACGTACATTAACGAATAGCCACCGGGCGATAACCGGACGCCAACCGAATGTTTAACGGACGGACTGGACACCAACCGGACACCTCCCGGACTGATCACGGACGCGCCGAAAACCGACGGACCGAATTCCCGCAACACCATCAACGGACACTGCAGGAAGCAAACCGGAGATGTGACGGATGGGCACCGGACATGAAACGGACAAAACAGACTTAAAACGGACTTAAAACGGACTTAAAATGGACTTAAAACAGACATAAACCATACACGTCAGTCCGGCGGTATCCGGTACAAGTTTTGTGCATGCTCAAAACTTGTACCGGACACCACCGGAGATAGAACGGACACGCCGGATGGGTACCGTATATAAACCATACATTGCCGTATTTCAGCGGACAGTGTCCGGTTTCTGTCCGTTTCCTCAATCCGGTGAGGTCTGACTGGGGCTTTACAATTCGCGGATGATGAGTGTCGTAGTCTGCACGGACCTCTCTGGCAAGGACACACAGACAGGTAGGTGCGGATAGGGTGATTGTATCAGAGAGTATGGGTACTGTACCGGTCAGCATGCTACCCCCGTAATAGCAAGAAGTGTGTATTCTAAATCTGATCTAGGCGCAATATTAACCATTTTCATCACCTAAATCGGCCCTGTCACATTACGGCGTATGGCGGGAGCGTATTGAAAACCTACGTAGGTCCTGCGCGTGCCGGCCTATGATGACATTTGGTGACCTTTCGGGTGGTTTTGAGCGTATGTGGAACCTACGAGGAGCGTATGAGGAGCGTATGGGAGCGTGCTGTGACATTTTTTGACAGTATGGGCCATACACCCTCATAGGTCGAGTTTTTTTGAGCATGCACAAACAAATTTGGACGGACGGATTTATGAAAGCGTATGGCAGCGTATGCCTCATACGCTTCACATAAGCCGGCATCTGGTGGCGTATGAGTAGCGTATGAGTAGCGTGTGCGTAGCGTATGAGTAGCGTATACGGCGTATGCCGACGTATATGACGTAACGCGCCTACGCCGCCATACGCTCCCGCAAAAAACCCTAATGTGACAGCCCCTTTAAGCGACATAGGTTACTGGGACATGGATTCTAAACAAGCTACGTGCTGTATGGTTGTTAAACCTACCATGTGTATTGCCCATATCTATGTATTTGTAAGCATTAAATAATTTATGGACATAAGGATGGGTACCAAATTGTGACAGTCCACATTCATCGCTACTTAATAGTGCTGCCCTACTGGTACAACCAGTCTGCCATGACCAGGACCCGGACCCAATTTCCTTTCCCACACAGTCGCATTATCACAATACTGAGCTAACCAGGCATTGTCCTATCCTACTAATGCCGAGCGCCAGGCTAGGTAACGACAAGTGTCAATTTTGTAAGTCGCTGATTTAACTTCGCTGTAATTCTAACTTCTGACCTTCCGCATGGGAAGCCTGCGCTCTACCGATTCGGCCACCGCATCTGGTCCAATTGGTAACTAGCCATATGCCAGTAAATCCAGAATAAGCAATGTCAAAGGAAAGGCAAGAACTGAAAAAATATCTATAATAGAATACAATCCATCTCATCTCAACCATTATGCCTCATCTCATCTCCCCCAGACCAGATGGGATGGCCGAATGAGTTGAGCGTCCGTGTCCCGTTTTGGTAGATCATGGTGTAAAGGCTAGGGCTCGAATCTGTGGTTGTGTAGGCAGGCTATAGTGAAATCAATACAGACAAAGAGAAAGGAAGAGTATAAAGTGTAAACTAAGAGAGAGAGTCAAGCCCTCTGGTTTATTATTTATATGGTTACATGGGTTCATTGTAGAGTATCACCCCACCCCTTTCCCCCAATGGGAAACAAGCATTCTTGGCCCTACCAATAGGGATCCAGCATTCCTGGTCCCCATGGCTACCAGTCGTCTGCCCACCACCATCAAGCTGTGTGGCCCCCCTGGCCACCACCAACCTTGAGCCTGAGTGTGGTGGCCTAGTCTCCCAAGTCCCAGTGGGGCAGCACTACAAAGTTGCCATGAGTCCACACTGTCACAAGTGGGTACCCATCCTGATATGACCTTAGATGTTGCCAGGACGTAAAACTCCAACAACCAACACCCAACTCATATCTCTTGAGCCATATGTGGTGTTCTCTGTGGCGGAGTGGTTAGAGTGTCTGACTTTTTTCTAGGTCAGACTCCTAATCTGAAGGTTGGTGGTTCGATTCCCTGTGCCCCCATCTCTGCCAATTTGGATTTCCTCTGCTGTGTAGAACTTACAGCATCATCAAAGGCCAGTTGCTCTCATACCATGTCTATGTGGTGTGGGAGGTTGAAAATCCCTTGGGTCGGTAAAAGGCTTTCTATCGACAAACTGTCTAATGATGAAAACAAGTCTATTCAGACTTATCCATGATACGCGGTATAAACTTCAAGAAATGACTCCCACGCTATGTATAGTATGATGGATACTTCGATATGTTTTTATCCGTCTCTCCATTGTTACACACTGTGGAACTCCTGTACTATCCACCACATTGATTATCTTTTTTGTTTGTTTGTTGTTTTACATCCTAGCAACATTTATTGTCACATCAGGACGGGTACTGACTTGTAACAGTGCACACTCATGGCAACTTTATAGTGCTGCCCCACTGGGAGGCCAGGCCGCCAGCACCATCAACTGATTGATATCCAACTCAGTGACATTATCCTGCCACTGAGCCACCCAGTCCTTGCCCTATCGTAATAATGCTGAGCGCCTGGCTACAAAGCGATAAATATAAATTTTTACGTCATTGGTTTCACTAGACCAGGGTTCGAACCCATGAATCCATGGATTCGGATCCCCCGATCTCCCAATGCCCCAAAGTAGGAGACGGACGCTCAACTCATTCGGCCAGCCCATCTGGTCATGTTGATTGTCTTATAAATGTTCAGTTATGTCCAATGGTTGGCTATTGTCAATTTGTAGTGATTCCTTTTGGTGTACAGGGTCGTATGTCTCACATTGTGCATATGTAATAAATATGTATGTCCTTATCTATGTGTTATATGGTGCACCTATGCATAAGCGTCCTGATTTGACCTTAGATGTTGCAAGGACGTCAAACTCCAATAACCAGCTTATATATGTATACAGAAAGAGAGTGTGAGAGGAGGAGAGAGGGGGATGTGGGAGCGAGAGGCAGATAGTATGAGATAGACAGGGAGAGAGACAGACAGACACTGAGAAACGGAGACACAATAAACTGAGAGATGCGGAGAGTGACACAGAGAGAGACAGAGAGGAACAGAGAGACACATAGAGGAACAGAGAGAGGAGGAACAGAGAGAGACAAACACTGAGAAACTCAGAGACATCAACTGAGAGACGTGGAGAAGCACATAGAGTGACAGATAGGAACAGAGAGGAACAGAGAGAAAGAGAGAGACAGAGGAAAAGAGGAACAGAGAGAGACAGAAGGAAAGAAAGATAGAGATAAAGAGACAGAGAGGAAAAGAGAGACAGAGGATCAGAGAGACAAAGAGGAACTGAGAGAGACAGAGAGGAGCAGACAGAGACAGCGATTAACAGAGAAAGATAGAGACAGAGAGACAGAGTAAAAGAGGAACAGAGAGAGACAGAAGGAAAGAAAGATAGAGACAGAGAGACAGAGATGACAAGAGAGAGCCAGAGAGGAACAGAGAGAGACAGAGATTAACAGAGAAAGATAGACACAGAGAGACAGAGAGGAAAAAAGAGAGAGAGATGAACAGAGAGAGACAGAGAGAGACAGATAGGAACATAGAAAGACAGAGACAGATAGACAGAGAGGTAGAGAGGAAAAGAGAGTGACAGAGAGGAACTGACAAAGACAGAGAGGAACTGACAGAGACAGATATTAACAGAGAAAGAGAGAGCCAGAGAGGAAAAGAGAGAGACAGAGAGGAACAGAGAGAGACAGAGATTAACAGAGCAAGATAGAGACAGATATACAGACAGGCAGACAGGAACAGAGAGGGACAGAGAGGAACTGAGAGACACAGAGATTAACAGAGAAAGATAGAGACAGACAGACAGAGAGGCAGAGAGGAAAAGAGAGAGCGATAGGAACAGAGAGAGACGGAGATTAACAGAGAAAGATATAGACAGATAGGCAGAGAGGCAGAGAGAAATAGAGAGAGACAGAGGAGGAACTGAGAAAGATAGAGACAGATAGACAGAGAGGAAAAGAGAGGAACCGAGAGAGACAGAGAAGCCATGCAATGTGATAATTAACTGAGAACTAAAAGACAACCCAACATTAAATATATCTATATATATGAATATGTATATATATAATATATATATGTGCTCTATAATCTATTATGGAAATATAAACAAGGACCCTGTCTATCTTCAGTTCCCTATGTTATAGTATAGTATTCTCACTATATCCTATCCTATCTAACTGACTGTGTAGCACAGAATTGGCCACACTGGCGCCACGTGTGAGGGGCTCTAAGCACTGTATACCAGCTTATCGCCTATAGACCCGTTTAGACGGTCACATTTTAATAAATATGTCAGAATGACCATATGTTTGACATCCAATAGCCGATGATAAAAAATCAATGTGCTCTAGAGGCTTATTTAAATAAAACTAACTCTATTTTTTTCTTTATTAATTTAGGTCACTATTATGTATCCAGGGTTATATGCACAGAGGGTATTTTAAATTATTGATTATGACGACATGACGAACAGGTAAAGGTAATCTTGTTTTATTTGACAACACCTCTAGAGCACATTAATTTTTATCTTCAGTTATTGGACGTCAAACCTATGGTCATTCTGACATATTTCTTTGGAGGAAACGGCCGCCACCACATAGCCTACTCTTTCCGATAAGCAGCAAGGGGGTCTTTTATATGCACTTTCCCACAGTCAGGCCAGCACATACCACAGCCTTTGATGAACCAGTTGTGGACCACTGGTTGGAATGGAAAATATCCCACACTGCAAATGTGTCCACTAAGCAGGATCGAGGGGATGACCCACACCTTCACAGGTGGACACTCTACCTCCTGAGCTACGTCCCGCTCCCTTGACGTACAGGTAAGATAGGCAGTGGCGCCTCCACGTCCACCGTGCCGAGTTAATTATATGCACCATGACAGTACTATTATCTAGGTTGTCATCGGCAAATGATCACAGGCAAGAATGTTTTGATTTACTACCTGTTTAAAACTGTTTATACATATATATATATATATATAGATATATGTATATATATATATATATACATATATATACATATATATATACATATATATATATGTGTGTGTGTGTGATGTATAACGCATTATGAGAGTATAAATGCAAGGGCAACATGTACATCCTATATTTCCTCTGTGCGCATTGGTGGAGTGCCCGCCCCTCCCAGCTTTCGGGTTAATTGCCCGGAGGGTGCACCTCTCGCGTCACACACTGCAGGAATTTATGGATAGTGATAATCCCATTATCGCATGTAATAAGCTCTGGAGTCCCCCCCCCCCCCCCCCCACACTCATGGGATGGGAGGGGGTCCGGCCCTCTTCGCCGGCCCCTTGCACGGGGTGCCACATGCCACTCACTCGGAAGTTTATATATATATATTATCTGCGCTATAGTAGTAGTAATAATAAATAACGAGAAGACACAAATACAGTTTGGAGTGAGTAATATCAGAAAATGCAGGCAGAAGTGACCAACCGGTAGTGGGACAGGAAGGAACAGCTGACCGGCTACCTTCGCTTACCTGTCCCCCAAGACAACTGTGCATGAAGTTGCTCTAACCGCGTTGCACAGAACCTTCCAGAACCCCAGAGATTCAAGCCAGGAAGCCCTCTGACCACTTAGCATAATACTTGTATAAAGGTGAACATTTATACATACACATACACACACACACATACACACACACAACATATATTATATATATATATATATATATATATATATATATATATATATATATATTTTATATATATATATTATATATAGGCAAGGGGTCTTTTATATGCACTTTTCCACAGACAGGACAGCACATGCCGCAGCCTTTGATGAACCAGTTGTGGACCACTGGTTGGAACGGAAAATAGTCCAAACTACAAATGTGTCCACTGAGCACGATGATCAACACCTTCACAGGTGGACACTCTACCGCCTGAGCTACGTCCCACTCCTTGAAAAATAACTAGCTCAAAACCATCGGACTATGCAACTTTAAGCCCCAAACAAACAAACATATTGACCCAATTTTCCGTAGTAAAAAAAAGTAGAAGAAAATCCTTTCTTTTATCAAGTTTGGCCGGGTATGTCAGTGCTTCGTGCTGAACCGGTACATGAACGGAGACCATGACCCACGACCCATGACCATGACCATGAATCACCAGGCGTTTAGCGGGCGTCAGGAAGTGGGAGTGGAGTGTTTTGTCAGGTCAGAACAATGCACCTTTTAGACTAACCTGCGCTTACACTCTCCACCCCGAGGGACCCATGCGTGGTATCATGGCTCCAGGGCAAAGCCTCCGCTAGGAGAGGACAGAGGGAGAGTGCGCATGTGTTATAATAATTATGTACGCTGAGGTATGCAGGGAGGCGTGGCCCCATTCTCCACTCTCCACTCTCCACTCTCCAAGCACTCGCACTGTCTATGGATGGCGTTTGTAGGCAGGTGGGTATGTGGGCGGGTACAGGTGGCGCCACTGTGTTGAATTGGTGAGCTAGATTATAAACATGGTGAGGATGGAGGTCCTCACCATGCCCACCGCGACCGCCGCCTCTGGCCCCTCAGCCCCAGCCTTCCGAGCCACAGACCCCGCCACAGACCCCGCCCGAGCCCGACCCCAGCCCCGGACCCAGACCGACACACGCATCCCATACAGCAGAGAAGCCCACGGCGCCCCTTGCACCGCCTGGAACCGTGGCCCGGCTTCATGCGACCGGGCAGCCGCCGGGGAGGCCCAAGGCGACGCAGGAGCTAGGCAGCGGCACGCATGCGCATACTGCACAAACGTGAGGAAGATCCTCACCATGCACAGTGAAGCATCTGCCTAACCAAGCGTGCCCGTGAGCGCGCGACCCCTGCCGCCTCGGCGGATTTTTGATCTACCGGCCACCCCCGGCCACAACCGACCTCACACCCACACCCCTGCCGACATCCCCTTGATCTCCACCAACCCCGATGCCCACAGCCCACAGCCCATCCGACCACCTCACCTGCCCACTCAAAGCTACCGGCCCGCGACCGGAAACCCACCGGACCGGGACCACCAGGAGCACCAACGGCTCCCCACACACGCGCCACAACGGCGGGATACCAGGTGCTGACCATCACAGCCCTACCCGCACCACCCACAGCCCCGAGAACACATCCGCGGACCATCACCCCAGCCCTCAGACCTCAGGCCCCGCACACACTGACCAAAGCCCTGCCCCAGACATCACAGCCGCCGACCATCAGACCGGCCCTCAGATCTCAGGTCCGGCACCCACTACCCACCCCCACAACCCTGCCGCAGATACCACTGCCGCAGACATCGCAGCCGCCGACCACCACCTCTCTCCCGGCGACACCACCTTCCTCACCCCCCTGCCCATCTCCCCTCCCCGTAACCACCCCAGCCCCCAAGACTTCGCTGCCCCTCTCTCCGACCCTCACCGCACATCCTCCCCCCCCCCCCCCCCCCCCCCCCTACCACCACCGACACCCTCGGCGAGCCCATTGCCGACGTTGTGGACCACCACATTCAAAACACCCTCCCCGCCGCCCCCTCCTGCGGCCCCTCCCCCGCCCAGTACTACCCCACCATCCTCTCCACCTGGCCACACACCTCCGGCGAGGCGTGGGCCCGCTACCCTACCTTCACCACCGCCTACGCAGCTCTCCGGGAAGCGGGCCTCCCCAATTTTTTGGCCGCCCACATCCCCCTTCCCTCTGGCCTCCACATACCCGCCTGGCGTGCCCGCCTCCTCGATTACCCTGACCCCGCCATCCTCGACCTCCTCGAGTTTGGCTTCCCCTCCAACTACTCAGCCTCCACCCCCCCTCGCCCTACCTTCTCCAACCACCGCGAGGCCACCGAGAACCTCCCCCGCATACAGGATTTCATCCGCACGGAGCTCGCCCTCGGCGCCCCCGTGGGCCCCTTCAGCGTCCCCCGCTTCACCCCCTGGACCTAGGTCTCCCCTATGATGACCCGCCCCAAGTCCGACCTGGGCAAAAGGCGGGTCATCGTAGACCTCTCCTTCCCCCTGGGCGCCAGTGTCAACGCTGGCATCCCCCGCCAGGAGTACCTGGGGAAGCCCCACTCATATAAACTTCCCTGTGTCGCCGACGTAGGCCACCGACTCATCAGAGAGGGCTCGGGGGCCTACATCTGGACGGCCGACATCTCGCGGGCCTACCGCCAGCTCCGGGCCAACCCCCTCTCCTGCCCCCTATATGGCATTTCCCACAGATAACATGGCCTCCGCCGCCTCCCTCGAGTCCGGCCGCGCCCGCGACCCTACCCTCGGGACCTGTGCCCGGGAGCTCTGGCTCCTCGCTGCCACCGGCTCCTTCACCATATCTGTCGTCCACAAGCCCGGGGCGGACCTTGTCCTCGCAGACGCCCTCAGCCGCACCCACCTCACCGGCCCCTGGGCCGAGGTGGCGCGGGCCGAGGTGGACCGCCTTGGGCTTCAGTATGTCCAGTCTAACCACGACGACTTCCGGCCTCTAACCAGGTTTTACCTCGGCCGAGATCGCCGACGTCGGCCGCCTCTGCCCCCGCCTCGCCTCCCTCGCCCTGCGACCTGGAGGAATCGCCGCCGACAGGCCAAGGAGTACGTCACCTTCCTTGTGGCCCGAGGCCGGGACCCCCTCGCCCCGGCCAACTTCAACGTCGCTACCTACGCCGCCTCCCCCTTCGCCCGCGCTCCATAGCATATTTACAATGCATCATATAATCCAGAGATAGGAACAGATATATACATATATATATATATATATATATATACATATATGTGCTCTATAATCTATTATGGGAATATAAACAAGGACACAACCAACTACCTTCCCCTATATTAGTTACTACACCCTGTACTGTCATGTTATTAGTTACTCCTACTGTGCCAGAGTCATTGGAGTTAGTACTGCCTAGCTGCTGCCTAGTCTAGTTCCTACATCCTCCACTAGTCTGCCTCCTGTGTGTGGCTCCTGACCTCCCTGACACCAGCTGCGTCTGGTCACTACTGCTGCCAGACCCGCTCAGACGGTCCGATATATTATATATGTATAATATAATAATGAGTTATAACATGGGATAGTTACTTGTTTATATGCAAATAAGGCATCATGTAACACATTAAATAGGGATATTTATTTATTTATCCATGATTTAATAATAAGATATAGGATGGGACAGTGACTTGTCTATATATATATAGCGCGTATACAGACCTGTATGCAGATGTAAAGCAGAAGGGTTCCGGCTATAGTACTTCTTTGTAAATGACCACCCTCGAGGTTCCTGGGTTCGACACCAGGGGAACGGCGGCGCTGTGTCCGCATACGCACTGTGCAGACCAAGGTGCACAGGACTCATCACTTGCTGACCAGCTGCACCCAGAGAAGCAACCCCTGCGTTTTTTTGCGGTTACCCCAGAGCAGCAACCGGGGACACCGGTGTTTGGCAGGAATAGGGGGCGTTCCCAGACATATGCACCACATGTCTGACTACTGCGGTCCTTGTGGCCAGAAACATGCATTGCCCATAAACGAGTTGTGCCCAAAGCGGTTAGCGGCAACTACAAAGTGGGCAACGCGAGCACACCCTTTGCCTGAAACAGAGCTGCCGGGTAGGCAAGTACACAAAATGTCTACTGAGGTTAAAAGTGAAGTGCGGGGTGCGACTGGGGGTGCGGTAGAGGACAGCTTGTCGGCGGAGGAGGCGGCGTTGAGAACTGAAGTGGACGCGTTGGAGCGGAAACGTCGCATGGCCGCGTTGAAGAAGCAGCGGAAACTCGTAGAGGAGGAGCTGCGTGCATTGGATGTGTCGGAAGACACATCTTACTATATGTATATGGGTCAGGATCACGAAAAGAGGCCAATTGGTGGAAGTTGTCGGCGTCGATCATTGGATGTCGGCGTCGATCGTCATAATTATAGTTTAGCATTGACAGGGGTGTTGCAAAGTCCTTAAATTTATCCTGAATGTAAAGGTAGATAAAATACAACAACCTTATTTGTTTCTAGGATAATTTAATATAAAACAAAGAAATGCACTACATTTTAAGAATTGCGACGCCGACATCTTAAATAAACCACCGATTGGCCCATTTTCGTGAGGCTGACCCATATATATATATGAACATATATACACACATAGTGCATCATATAGCACGTAGGTAGGAACATATACATCATTATATAAATATATAAGTCCTGTTACGACAATGATAACAAAAAATAGAAGTTGGTCTGACGTATCTTTATATAGCACTCTCTGGTGAGACATGCTTGAAATCGGTGGAGAAGTGGCGCAAACTGGCGCATTTACAGGGTATGCACTGCCGGCGGTGGCGCCACTGGCACTGTTAGGCCGACAGCAAAGGCACAGACACATAACTATCGTCCAACCCATCCATATACACTTGAAACAACTTCTCTGCTACTCATATATAATATATATAAAGTCAGGCTAAGTGAAAGGAAGAGGACGAGACGGAAGGTTGGTGAACAGCCTAATTTATTGATAAGGCTCTTGGCCGAGCAATAAAAGCCCTACCTATACAAAGCTAAGAGTAAAAATAGGTGTGTAGTGTGCAAAGCAAACAGCAGAAGTGAGCAGTGTAGAAGGTGGGGGGAGGGGAAGCAGCAAAGAAGAGTGCTGGCCCGCAGCAAATATATATCATGGAGAAATAATCATCAAGTCGTAGGATAATGAATAATATTATAAGATCGTAGGATAATAAATAATATTATAAATAAGTTCACCCGCCATTTTATATTTATATAATAGATTATATCGCACATACAGTCAGGCTAAGTGAAAGGAAGAGGACGAGACGGAAGGTTGGTGAACAGCCTAATTTATTGATAAGGCTCTTGGCTGAGCAATAAACGCCAAACGGGACCGCTAAACCGGGCCCGCCCCACCAACCGCCCCCCCGACCTCAATCGCTGACAAAGAAGCCGCGACACGGAAGTCATTTACTATCCTTTCTTGCAATGGGGTCTTCAAGTAGGAGTAGACCGTGTCAGAGGCCCAATCACCCCTGACCTTAATTTCCTCAATAGAGGCTCCTGACATAGCCAAATATGTACAACCTCCCCTTCTAAGGGAATGCGAGGTAAAATGCTCCTCACCGAGGCCCGCCCTATTTGAGAACAGTGCTAGCATCTCCTGATAAGCTGAATATGTCATCGGGAAAGAGGAGCTGCCCAGTCCCGGAAGGCGAAAAGCCATGTCCCCGTCCCGGGCTGTTATATCAGTAAAATGGCGCTCTGTCCAATAGACTGCACAAAGGGCTGTATTGGGACAGCAAGATACGGGTATCTCCAAGACCCTCTCACGAAACTGTATAGTCTTCGAGCGATGCACCCGTATTATCATTCCCCATGGGTGGAAGAAAAAATCCCCCCTACACAGGGCAGAATCTGAGTCAGTGATTTGTGATTTACGAAGGAGTGCTCTAAATGAGCACAACATAGCTGCACGCCAGGCAATATGGCCTGGGTTGTTAGTCAATAAAGAAAAAATATGCAAAAGCATATGTGGTAGGATAGGGGGGGGCCTGATGGTGAGCATCCCCCTTTTGGCGCTTTATCCCCTTCAGGGTTGACGCAACCAGAAAATCATCGTATTGGATGGGCAATGCCCCATTCTCTCTGAGAAAATAATTCAAACCCGACAAATAATTTAAGACCGACCTGTAGGTCAGCGACCTAGCTAACCAAGCTGCGTATAATGCAACTCGCTCAGAGGCACAAGGAAAAGGAGAACTGTCGCTAAGAAAAAGAGCAAGGAATTCAAAATACCTCCGTATCTGAACGGAATGGGTTGAAATAGAATTTTTTGCATAAGAATGGCTCTCAAATCCCTTTTGTTCAGCTCGCAACTGCACCAGATATGCAAGGAAAAAGGATAGGGGCATCAAAAAGGTGAGTGCAGCACATAACCCGATCACTGTCAACCTCCCTTATTCGAGAGTAGCTGGACCCAGCGTCCAATCTGCTCAGGGCATCACAAACAGTGTTAATGCGTGTATTAATGTAAACTGAATGGAACACAAAATTCTTCCTAACAGACAACCAAAAGATTTCACGCAACATAGCCATTATATCAGCAGAGCGGGAGCGACCTGTATTGAGTGAGGCCTGAATACTGCACTATCAGTTATACAAACAATCTCAGAATTACACCAGTCAGCTGCCCAGCGGCGAAAGCCCTCAATTACCGCATGCATTTCCTTAATATTAATATGTTTATCACTCAATCCGTCCATCAGCCTGACCCCATGGCGACCACAAACCTGATCTATCACATGCTCGTCAGCGGTGCTGAATGCACCAACCAGCCAGTCATTAGCAAAACTAGCGCCAAGGCCCCAGCTGGAGGCGTCACTGTACATAGCTTTAGTAGCGGCAAATTTACCCAACATACCTGCCTTGCCATTAAAACTCAAAGCAAATTCAATCCACCAGTCAATATCAGCCCTAAAGCCTGCGTTAAGTCTTGCCTTAAAATACGGTTCATGAAGAGTACCGATCAAATCATAGACCCTTCTACTGAAGGTCCTGCCGCCCCTAACCACCTTCGCACAATGTGCCAGGAGGCCAGCAAGGCGTTCCAGGTCCCTCCTGCAAGCCTTCCTTCTTGACTTAAAACTCAGAAGTCTTCCTCGCAACTTATCCAACTTATCCTGGGGGAGTGATAATTCTAAAGATTCGGAATCCACCTCTATCCCAAGGAACCTGACATTTGTGGATGGAGAAATAAGTTTTCTATAACTAATATAAAAACCCAAGCGACGAAGAATAGCAATGGTTATCTGCTGGCAAGCAGCTGCCTGGTCGAATGTACCGGCAATGATACAGAAATCATCTAGGTAGTTCACTACACGACAAACCCTCTCTCTGGCTGCACATCGCACCACAAAATCCGAGATGCGAGAGAATATATAGGGACTCGAGGACATACCCATAGAAAGTCTACTATCAAGTAAATAAGTATCAAAATTTTCTCCCTTAAACCGCCACTTAAGGCCCTGGCTAGACCGATCATCCGGGTGAATGTCGACAGCCCGATAAGCATCCTTAATGTCGATACAAGCCAGGTAGTCTCCCTTCTCCAATAATTCAACCACATCGTCGATACCCTTGTATTTAAATTTTGGGGCAATAGTAGAAGTCCAGTTATTCACAGAACCACCCTTAGGCCTACTGCAATCCACTACACTACGGCCACCACCACTATCTTTTGGAACCACAAAAAGCCCATGCACACAAAGGGGAGGATCCACTACCTTCGTTACAAAGCCGTCATGAATTTCAGCCAACAAGCGTGACTCGATTATATCGGCCTCCCATGATGTTTTGGTACGTCTAGTCTTAACATCATAATGGGCATCACAATCTCGATCGATAACCCTATAGCCAAAGACAATACCCTGTAACATATATAGGCCGTCGACATCACAGCTTCCCTTGCAAAAACACTCTACAAAAAAACGGCATTGGTTTTAGTTGACATGTAATGGAGGACAATACATAGATACAATCACAGGAACCTGATGCACAATCTCCATACACTCCAAAAGTGACAAAATCAGAGTCAAGTGTCTCCCTCACCGACACCATCAAATGTCCATATTCACTCTCCACTACCACAATAAAGTCCGACCAGCTGTTCTCTCTCACTCCATTCCAGCTTAACTTTGATCCAATTTTATGCGAGCCCATGGAAACCTTGTCCGTTTTTCCACCCGGGCGAACGTCCTGATTGTCGATTTCACACGATATTAACTGACACCCAATGCCGGCTCCCCGGCTAGCGTCCCATACCGTGTCGACATTACTAAGGGTATCACAATCACCACCATCACGAAAGACGAATGGCATAGGGGTTGTCGAGTCATCCGGCTCCTGCGTGGCACTCACAGCAGTCCTCGCCTCTATCCGCCCACAAACAGCCTGGCAATCCCCGTCACCCGTCGGGTCACAACCACCACTCACCCCAACACTTCACTCGCTGCAGCTGTTGCGTTTGTGCCCTTTCACCCCACATTTTGAACATATGTGCGCAAAGCGACACTGGTCCTCTTTTTTAGCACATCCTTGCTCACTGTTATGGGCGTAACAGGGGTGCTTGCTGCCAGTTGGTCCTGCCAACGTCCCGCGTCGCCTGTTTTCACCCGAAGCGCCCTTCTGCTTTTTCTCACGCACATTCGCTTGACTGTAGTGTAAAACACTTTTACCCGTGTGTGCCTCAGTGAAAGCAGCGAAACCCTCCGTTTCCGCTCACTTTCTAATGGCAGCGTCGTACTCAACATGACTGGTATAAAAAAAGTCATTATGCCTAGCACGGTGAGAAACAAAACTGATGTGATGTAGAATAGCCCGATAATCCGCAATCGACATCTCCGGGATGTCTAATGCCCAGGTAGCCATAGCACAAACCAATTCGTGGCAGTTCAATTTCTCAACGTTTTTTCTTGCCAACCGTGTAGTGCTTCAGAGTCCACTTACTTCTTCTTTTCCGTGAAGCACTGCTGCTTGAAGAACTGCTATCGTGGCGTCTACATCTCCTTGCCCCGGTCCTAGAGTGGTTCCTTGCACGGCCGTAGGTTGAATGGCCGCCCGTCGTGGCCGCCGCCGTAGACCCGACCGGGATCTTTGGGGGTTCCGCAGCCAGGCCCCCAGCCGCCATGACAGTCGAGCCCACGTTGTGCCGTTGTCGTCGATCCGTTCTCTCCGCTAACAGCGCGTCCCTCGTCTGAAGCAACTCGTCCAACTCTTTCTCTGCGCGTAGTTCTTCAATCTCCCGAAGTGTCTCCTTGCGTAGCTCAGCCACACTCCTGAAGCCCCCGCCTGTATCCGACGCCATCACGTCCTCCTTGCATGCGCCCTTAGACATTCTGGCCACCGAAGTACTTCTCGTCTCACGCACAATGCTATCCTCCTCAGCGCTGTCACAGACACTAGTCTTGTCGTGACTTCTACCACAAGCACTACAAAAAGGCATCGGAATGCTGTGCTTTAAGCAGAAAAAGACGTTGATAATAATGTTTTTTACAGCCGGGAGTATGTCAAATTCCTGCTTTCCTGGTGGTAAAATCGACCAACATGGGTTCAGACTAGTATCACATCGA
>CM059200.1:53391402-53410690 GCA_030323885.1 Branchipolynoe longqiensis | reverse complement strand
ACCGGATGCAGTGGCCAAATCAGTAGAGTGCAGGCTTCCCGTGCAGAAGGTCAGGAGTTTGATTCCTACTGGAGTCAAACCAATGACTTACAAAATGTATACTTGTCGCTATCTAGCCTGGCCCTTGGTATTACTAGGATAGAGCAAGGACTGCTTCGCTCAGTGTCAGTGTATATATATATATATTTTACCTCGGTATGCCGCCTCTGGCTAGCCGTAGGCTAGGGAGAAGGAAGCACATCCGGGTCCAGCAATTAGCATAAGTAACTCACAACGGGAGGACGTTTGTGAGTTGCTCCACAGGATTTATCTACTACTACTGCTTTTATCCAAAAGTAAGTACTGTTTTCTTCGATAACTTTGTTTATCATGCTCTATAGCATCTTTTTATGAAAGTTCAGAACTTTCTTCAGTCCTGTTTGGACTTTGTACGTTTTTTAACTTACGGATAGAACATTGCGTGCCGCTGGCACAAACGAAACCGATACTGAGTTCTATCGACACCTGTTTTTCAGACAGGGAGAAATGGCAACCCGAGTTGCTCATTTCCTAAGAAAAGTCTCCCGGATCCTAATAGAGGATGATGTTGGGGATGCTTCTGGGTGTTTTTTATAAACACCCCTGACCGGTTTAAGGCGAACCTCCGAGTTTCGTAATATTTTCTCCAACTTGTTGGCGCTGTAGCCACAGGTGGGAGAAGTGTACGGAACAGAGAGAGGGGCCGATCTCACGATCGATGCCCTCCGTTTGGTTGGTTTCGTTACCACACACCTACGGCAAATTTAGCTTCACGCCTGTACTGACACGTTGCAAAACACGTTCTCTGTACCATGTTCCTCAACCCAGTTTACTGGCTTACACTTGTGTAGTTGAGATGATTCCGGGTTAGTAACGCTTTGGTTTCGTTACAGTTCCCGATGGCCACTCGCCGGAATAAGCCGCCCGCTGCAGCGGTGGGTGTCCCCCCGACGGATTACGATTCGTCTCCACCGGCTACGGCTCCGCCGTCCCCACATCCTGGGGCTCATGCCTCGGATCAAGACAGTGATCACGCCCCTCAACCAGTGGGGTGGGAGGCGAAAATGGCGGAGATGATGGAGGAGAAGATGCGCCTTTTCCAGGCGCAGACCTTTCCAGATCCTTCCCAAATCCCTGATGAGGATTGGGAAGACTTTTCTGAGGACGAAGAGGACACGCTTTCGGCACCTGAGGTTCCGAAACCGAAAGCGCGGGGCAAGAAACGCCGCCCAGTGAGCAGTTCTGGTGACGAGTTCACAAAGAAAGCGAACTCTAAGCGCTCCAAAAAGTCCAAAAAGAAGAAGAAGAAGAAGAAGAAGGACTCCTCTTCAGACTCGTCGTCCGACTCTTCTTCCACCGAGTCGGATTCCGACACGGAACGAGCGGGTGTCTACGCCAAAATAGGCGTTAAAGCTGGCAAGAAAATTGTCAAAAAGAAAGCTCAGAAAGTGCGCACCACTACCATGATGCGCAAAACGGTGAATAGCCATTTCACTACGTTTAAACCGATCGAAGTCATCAACAAGTTGACTGAGCAGATTTCAGGAGTTAAGGGCATTCCTGCTTCGGTTTTCAAAGAGATGGATTCCGGCATTCATCTTTCCGACGAACGCCGTCGTTATGAAACTTCCCTCTGCCTTATCCATAAGGCAGTTTTGGGTGCCTTGACGTCTGTTATCCCTGTGGCTAACAGGATGCAGACAGAGAACAAGTTCTCGTCTTTGGCGCGGGTTATGGACCGGGGCATAGCTTTGTTAGCAGCCGCTAGTAACTACATGACCCATCGGAGATTTGAAAACGTTTTCAAATCGGTCACCACAGATGCCGGAAAAGAGGTTGCCCGCTCTAAGAAGGTAACGGACCATGATGGTAAGGAATACACCGTGTATTCCGGACCTACCCCTATCAAGAGCAAACCGCTTGATAAATCCAAGATGTTTGGGGGTCAGCTAGCTTACCTGTACAAACAGGTAGAGGTCGACTACAAGAGTGCTAAAAACACTGAAGCAAAGAGTCGTCGCTTCCAAAACCCAGCAGGGTTCAGAAAGTCTAGGACGGATTTTCGATTCCGCAGAGGAGGAAGGCCGTTCAGGGGCGGACCGTCCTTCCAGTTCAACCAGCGAGGAAGGGGCCGAGGCGACAGGCCGGCCTCAAACTGGAACGACAACCGCGGCTACAAGAGGGATTTCGTTCCCAAGCCCCAGTTCCCGAAACAAGGGAACAAGTAGAGATTTCCACACAAACAGTGCAGCCTCCTGACCCTACAATGGTCACGGAGGAAACTCAAACTGAAGTAAGCCTTTTTCAAGCAGGGAATGTTTCTAATTGTTTACATCAATGGCAACAGTTAACCACTAATCCAGAGGTCCTGAATATTGTTAAAGGCATTCACATCCCTTTCACACAATTGCCTATACAAAAGAGAGCGCCTTTTCCGTATCAGTTTAATTCACTAGAAAAATCTCAGCTAGATCACCAGGTTCTACTGTTTGAGTCTAAGGGCATTGTCAACAGAGTTGAACATACTGAAGGGGAATATATTTCCAATATCTTCTCTACTCCTAAACCTGATGGTTCAATCCGAATGATTTTAGATTTAACTCAGTTGAATGAAATCATTGAATACAAACATTTCAAAATGTTTTCTTTAGAAACAGCTCGTGATTTAATTACCCCAGGGTGTTGGCTAGCGAGTGTTGATTTAAGGGATGCGTACTACACCGTTCCTATTCACCAGACAGATCGGAAATACCTACGTTTTCTCTGGAATGGCCAACTTTTTGAATTTACATGTTTACCTAATGGTTTGGCCTGCGCACCGCGTCTGTTTACTAAGTTGTTGAAACCAATTTTTGCACACATGGCAAAATTGGGGCATTGTATGTTTCCATACATAGATGATTCTTTTATTATGGGCCAATCTTTCACGCAATGTGAACTCGCTGTTAAAGATTTATGCAACATTTTCACCAAATTGGGTTTCTTCATACATAACAAGAAATCGGTTTTTTCTCCTACTCAGGAGCTTAAGTGTCTCGGGTTCATTCTGAACACCACGGCTATGACCGTTTCGCTTACACGCCAAAAGAAAGATAAGCTTTACCGCACAGCGATACAGCTGTTAGACACTTCTAGGCCAAAGATTAGACAGGTCGCGGTCCTTATCGGGGTCATGGTTTCGTATAGTCCAGCTATTCTATACGGAGCGGCACACATAAAATCCCTCGAAATTGATAAAAATTTGGCGCTGGCCCGCGCAAAGGGAAACTTTGAAAAGACCATGTTTATTTCGGAGAACGGCCTAGCCGACATTGATTGGTGGCTAAACCACTTTGACCATTCCCCCAATCCCATTAGAATGGGAGAGCCTGACACTACCGTTACCACTGACGCGTCTCTCCAAGGGTGGGGAGCACATCAAAATGATGTAGCAACGGGAGGAAGATGGCTAGAATCGGAACTCCCCGATCATATTAACGTTCTAGAACTAAGGGCCATTTACTTGGGATTAACCAGTCTAGTAAAAATACCCAAAAATAATGTACGTATCCTCACGGATAACACCACAGCTATGGCTTATGTCAGAAATATGGGAGGTACAAAATCGATTAAATGTAATGCAATGGCACTTCTCATTTGGAACTGGGCTCAAACCTTTGATGTCTGGTTAACTGTTAATCACATTCCAGGCACACAAAATTGTCTAGCTGACAAGATGAGTCGCCAGTTCCATGATCACTTAGAGTGGTCACTTAATCCATCCATTTTCAAACACATTTGTCACACATGGGGTTCACCTCAGATCGATTTGTTCGCTTCGCGTAATAACTTTAAAATTCCAAAATATGTTTCGTGGCACCCGGAACCCAATGCTTGGCACATTGATGCCTTCTCCCTAAAGTGGCGACATCATTTCTTTTACATTTTCCCCCCCTTTACTATCATTAGCAAAGTCGCCAGAAAGATTCAAATGGAGGGGACACACGCCATACTCATCGTCCCCGAGTGGCACACGCAACCGTGGCTACCGACGTTACTAGCCACAGCCAAAAGCAGCCTTCGCTTCCCAAGATTCCGAGGAAACCTCAAACATCAGGGACCACTAGAACGCCACGGAAACGTGTCGACAACTCCGTTAGTGGCATTCCTTTTTTAAATAAATATTTAGAACAGTTTGGCTTAGACAAAATTACACAACAGCGTTTGGTTGATGATGCGTGGAGAAAAGGAACGGTGAAAATGTATACTACGTATTTAAAGAAATGGGGTATTTATTGCCTGCTTAAGAAAGTCAAGCCAATGACTCCCACAGTATCCCAGGTAGGACTCTTCCTACGTTACCTAGAGGACGAAGGCCTAGGATATGGCGCTATTAACGCTGCCAGATGTGCTCTGTCGATAATCCTACCGCGGGTTAATGGACAAACAATGGGTAAACACCATGTTATTTGTTGGATCATACGATCAATTTATCAGAGGAATCCGCCTAAACCCAAATATAATAGGTTTTGGGATGTTTCTCTAGTGTTCAACCTCTTCAAGAAATGGCCAGAAAATAAGTTTCTGGACGTTAAACTTTTAGGTTTCAAAGTCGCAGTTTTGCTTCTCCTGGTCACTGGACACAGAGGCCAAACTATAGTTGCCCTGTCGCTGAATGGTCTAGAAATTGACAGTAAAGAGGCCACGTTTGATTTATCAACTTTATTAAAATCAAACCGATTAGGTGACCCCCTTTCTACGATAGGGGTGTCCAGTTTCACTCAGGATCGCAAGTTATGTGTCGTATCTGCGATACGAAATTATATATCCAAGACAAGATTAATAAGAAACTCAAGACAGCTATTGGTCAGCTTTATTAAGCCACACAAGGCCATTTCCAGGGATACCCTCGCCCGATGGACAATGAATGTGTTAAAACTGGCGGGAGTAAATACAGACAGGTACTCATCGCACTCTACACGTGGTGCAATGGTGTCCAAGGCAAGATTGCTAGGCATCTCCGTTAAACGGATCCTAGCTCACGCGGGATGGAAAACCGCTACTTCGTTTGCTAGACATTACCACAAACGACTAGAGAAGCCTCAGCCGATAGCGCACAGGCTACTCACCAACTGAAAGAGAGAGGTAAGAAAAACATTGGTTTTTCCTCTTTTTTGCCATACAAATCGCTTTTCCATTGTTGCATACATAAGACATAATCACTAAAGAATAATAACAAAACAAGAATATCAGGATAAAAATTATTTTACGTAAAGGTCTCCCTAGCCTACGGCTAGCCAGAGGCGGCATACCGAGGTAAAATAGATTAGTTAGACGAATCTTACCTGGGTATAGATGATGGATAACTATTGTTTTACCGAGGTAGAAGCCTCGGTTAGACGTGGGCGAGGGCCCACCCACCACGCCCTGCCACGTCTAGTCAATCACTCAATTTAGCATGAGGTCACTTGACCTTAGGTTTGTTTTTTAGAATCATTTTTATCCTGAATTAGTAGGTAAAGATTGCTGGACCCGGATGTGCTTCCTTCTCCCTCGCCCACGTCTAACCGAGGCTTCTACCTCGGTAAAACAATAGTTATCCATCATCTATACCCAGGTAAGATTCGTCTAACTAATCTATATATATATATATATATATATATATATATATATAAAACCTCTCTAACCGACCACCTCCACAGATCGACCACTCCGTTATATCGACCGCTTTATTTGAGTCCCAAAAATACCATTGCAAGGATATTCTAACTGCCTAAACCGACCACCTCCCTAAATAGACCACTTAAATTCGGTCCCATGGTCGGTCGATTTAGAGAGGTTTTACTGTATATATATATATACGTGATGTATCACGCATTATGTGATGTATAACGCATTATGCGATGTATAACGTATTATGCGAGTATAAAGGCGCGGAAGGGAATTATTAATTATTTATTATTTATTATTATCCTGTATATTGCCACCTCCTTACTATGCTCATGACTGGTGGCGCCGCCACCGGCGCTCCTCCTCCCTATCGTGCGCACCAAACCGCCACTCGCACCGGAGGATTTTTTTAAACACTTGCCCCTTCCTCCTATGCTGATGGTTTGGTGGAGTACCCCCCTTGTTTTTTTAACACTTGCCCCCTCCTCCTATGCTGACGCTTTAGTGGAGTACCCCCCCTTGTTTTTGTAACACTTGCCCCCTCCTCCTACGCTGACGCTTTGGTGGAGTAGCCCCCCCCCCCCATTGTTTTGTTAACACTTGCCCCTTCCTCCTACGTTGACGCTTTGGTGGAGTACCCCCCCCCCTGCGGGGCGGTGTTTTTAACCGGGTCCCCCCCCCCTCCTACCCCCCAGCGCCGCTATATTTGTTCGACATTCGGTGACATATCCTCCGGCTGTTAACCATACATACATAATTAGCGCCCCCTGGTGTCCGCGCACACTCTGACCTGAAAAGTTCATTCACCTGGACTCGGGGCTTGGCGTGACGTCACACTCTCAGCGCAATGAACCGGGCGCCATGGTCTAACCGGCAGAGCGCAGGCCTCGCGTGCGTTCAGTTCCCGGTCGAGTCAAACCAATGACTTATAATCAAATTGATTAATAGGATAGGGCATCGACTGGTTAGCTCAGTGTCAGGATAATGTGACTGAGTCGGATATCGGGTCATGGTGCTGACGCCTTGGTTTCCCAGTGGGTCGTCATGAGTGTGCATTGTCGCAAGTCATTACCCGTCCTGATGTGACCTTAATGTCGCCAGGACGTAAAACTCCAACAACCAACCACAGCATTATGCACTCGGCGACTCATTTCATGTCCGGACAGGCTTAGGGCTCTAGTCGGAGCGCGTTTCAAAAAGCCACTCCATATTAATTTATTATTGCCAAAAGCTAAACTAAGCTAAGCTAAGTACAGCGCTTCTATCATTGATGACTATGTGGCAGAGAGTACATTTCGCTACATGCAGAATATGTACATAATGTACATTTCTCTATATGCAGAATATATACATCATGTACATTTCTTTATATGCAGAATATGTACATCATGTACATTTCTCTATGCACAGAATATGTACATCATGTACATTTCTCTATATGTAGAATATGTACATCATGTACATTTCTCTATATGCAAAATATGTACATAATGTACATTTCTCTATATGCAGAATATGTACATCATATACATTTCTCTATAACAGAATATGTACATGATGTACATTTCTCTATGTGTAGAATATGTATATCATGTACATTTTTCTATACGCAAAATATTACATCATGTACATTTCTCCATGAATAATATGATATTGCGGGCATTTAAGCTTTTCCATGAACATCTTTTGTTTTATTCATGCCAGACATGGATTGGAGATATTTATAAAACTATTTTCTAACTGGACAAAAAAACTCACCCATATATAATAAAGATAACAAAAATAGAGAGAAGCGTCCACAGCGAGGAAAGGAGGAAAATCGGGTGGCCACTGTCCCATATTGAGCATACCCTTGCAGGATGAGTTTCCCATTCTTTAAGTACTGATATTGTGTGATTTAAACAGTGGTCGATGTAGATAAATTTAGAATATACTTCAAACACTTAAATCTGTGCAAAAGATACATAAATGTGTGACAATGTCTGAACAAGAAACTACTAACAAAATAATGGATGTATTCGACTGGGACCTTTTCATAATTTGTGCCAATCAGAGCCATTCTTTTCTATTGCAAATGGCGGCCCCCTATGGGGGCCGCTATTTGCAATAAAAAAGAACAGCTCTGATTGGCTGACACTGAGAACTGTTCTCAGCCAATCAGAGCTGTTCTTTTTTATTGCAAATGGTTGCCCCCTATGGTGGCCGCCATTTGCAATGAAAAGAACAGCTCTGATTGGCTGACACTGAGTTCTCGCGAAAAACGAGAAGAGGAAAGTCCATTTCCGGCAAGTTCAAACGGGCTCAGACAAGTTCAACCGTGGCTGATTGTTGCTCTCCGTTCAGCGTTGAATATGCTTATGGAAATAGAACAATTGGGGTGTGGGTTTGCGCTTTGTATAGGAGTATTGCCTTTAATAGTGTGCTAGGTTGATAGGTAGACCGGTGTGTGTGTGTTTGATGGATGTTTGCGTTGCTGTGTGGGCGAGTTCATGCGCACATATTACCGTGGTTGTGTGCGCATGCGTAGGGTCGCCTCCTACCCCCCCCCCCCTCCAAACACACACAATTCTCTTGCAGCAATATGGTAGATACGAGATCAAAGATCACCATGCAGCTAATATTGACTCGCACCACAGTGAGGTTCCTATCTCTCCTGCTACCAGCCAACCCAAACCCAAACTCAAACCCAAACCCAAAGTCCACAACCACATGTGATGTAATTAGCAAACTTGCCTACCCATTTGATTTTTGCGTGTTTTATATACAGTTTTAATTTAAGCCAGAATACGCCAATACACAACTTTATTATTCTATACGCCAACAAAGTAATAGAGAGAGAGAGAAAGAGTAGTAATACAAAATTTGAAAAGTACACAATTTTAGTTTTGGAATGTACACAATCATCACTATCGGCATCACTACGGTATCACCATCATTGTAATTCTTTTTCGGGGGGGGGGGGGGGGGAAGTGGGTATCTTATTTAGCTCTTCTTTGTCTCTTTTTAAGATTCATTTTGTCTCTTCTTTTGTCTCTTTTTTTTCTAGTTTCTTTCCCCCTCTCTTTTGTGTGTGTCTTTCTTTTTCTTTTCTTTGTTACCGCCATCAGATCCTTTGTGTCTAGGCTGCCTTACTAGCAGTGTACAATTTAATCCCACCACATGTCATATTTTGTCGGGCCCTGCCTGTACCACACATTAGCTGTGTGTGTGTGTGTGTGTATATATATATATATATATATTTGTTTGTTGTTGTTTTATGTCCTAGCAACATCTAAGGTCATATCAGGACGGGTACCGACTTGTGACAGTATGCACTCATGGCGGTTTATATAGTGCTGCCCCACTGGGAAATCAGGCCGCCGGCACCATGACCCGATATCTCACTCAGTCACATTATCCTGATAACGAGCTAAACAGTCCTTGCCCTATCCTAATAATGCTGAGCACCAGGCTAGGAAGCGACACATATCAATCTTTAAGTCATTGGTTTGACTCGACCGGGAACCGAATTCGCGAACTCGCGACCTTCCGCACGCGAGGCCTATGCTCTATCGATTCGGCCACCACGCCAGATGTGTATGTATGTATGTATGTATGTATGTATGTATGTATGTATGTGTGTGTGTGTGTGTGTGTGTGTGTGTACACACACACATACAGTTTCGGGTGTGTGAGGGGCGTGCTCGGTCACGTTTCAACACCCGTGTCATGCCTGATGGTAGGTTTGTTTGTTGTTGTTTTACGTCCTAGCAACATCTATGGTCATATCAGGGCGGTCTGATGGTAGGAGAGAGTTGGTTTGATTGGAATGTGGGAGATTGTGGTGTATGGGGGTGGGTGAGGGGTGGGTGAGGGGTGGGGTTGAGGGGTGTGTGGGGGTGAGGTTCTCTGTGTTCCAGGCACACACAGCAACACCATCATCAAGGTTGGTTGGTTGTTGGAGTTTTACATCCTGGCAACATCTAACGTCATATCAGGATGGGTACCGGACTTGTGACAGTGCACACTCATGGTGACTTTATTATGCTGCCCTACTGCAAAATCAGGCCGCTGGCACCATAACCCAATATCCCACTCAGTCACATTATCCTGACACTGAGCTAACCAGTCCTTGCCCTATCCTATTAATGCTGAGCGCTAAGCTAGGAAGCAAAAAGTATCAATGTTGTATGCCTGCCAGAATTAATTTGGCATGCTCGAACTTCAAATATCTCAAAAGTTAGCCATTTTAAATAAAAGTCACTTCGAAGTCAGATAGGTAGGCTCAAAATGTAAGTAAATGTTTAGGTTTAGACAATTTGAAGCCATCATCGGATTATAGTTTATACAGATTTAATGAGGTAGACATACTCATGGAAGGCACCACCATCAATTTCACCTTTTTTATCACCGATGAATTAGTCACTGGACCATGTGTGCCCTGTGAGATGAACAGATGGTTAGCGGTTAAAGGGACCAGATATAGGTCGCTGAGACACTACCCGTACTCTGACAAATGCTCTCCAAGCATACGTTTGACAGTTTTCAGTTTATGCAGCTACATATGTGGGGGGAGAGTGCTGACATTGGTTGCTTCTGTTGTGTGTTATTTAGTCCAGCAGCACTGACACTTTTAGACAACCATATAGAGACATCTTGGTGGTTGCCATGGCTTCCCCTGTGTGTGGGGAACCCCTCTAGGTCATGTGATGAGGGAATCCCACCAATGATGTCATTCATACATCACAGACCTCAACTCTCCTCCCATATGTTCAGTGTCATGAACTGAACAGACTAAGCAAAGGTATGTTTGGAGAGCTTTTGATGCTGGATTCATTTGTATCTGGCTGAGGTATACCCGGCACCGGCGCCTTTAAGTTTCCACATATATTCATGAGGAGGCATGTTGTTGTTATACGAAGGCTTGTATTGTGTAGACACTACATACACTAGAGCATATCCATGTGGGACAATTTATCACTTACGGAAAACTCTCTTAATGTCGCCTGATAAAGCGATGAGTTATATTAAGGCAGTAGGTATGATGAGTTGTAGGTATTTCAACATGTCAGATTGTTGACTCGATAATTCACTCCAGGCACAGCTGGTTACAACTGAGTGCTTGCGAGATTTAATCTCTCTTTTTTTTGGGGGGGGGGGAGGAGTACATCTGCTGATTAAGCATGGGAAATTTCAATCCCCGACAATTGGTCTTCCTCATTCCACTGCTCCTTGCCCTATCCTAGTACAGTACAGCCCCGTTAAACCTAGATAAAAGATTCACCTGGTACTTGTAGTACACGGGTGAAGACCAGCCTTATATAAAAACGGTAGAAAAATTGGGCTAATGAACTGAGTCTTTATGAGAGCCTAATTTCACAATCTAAGAAGCAACATTTATTCTTTGTAGATGTCTTCATATTTACCCACTACCTTTGAGTTGAAAAATGTACTGGAAGTACGGGGTGAATCTTTTATCTACGTTAAACCAAGCTCGGTTAAACCAAACGATCGGTTAATCCAAACTTTTTTCGACAGTGCGGCAAAATACTACCGTTTATCATATAAAAAAGTTGGTTAAACCAAAGTCGGTTAATCCAAACTATCGGTTAATCCAAACAAAATTGTCGGGCCCCAGGCCACTTCCGGTATGGTTAAACCAAACTTTCATGTGGTTATAAGGTCATCTGAGACTTTTGTATATGATAAATGGTAGTATTTTCTGGCCGCCGAAAAAAGTTTGGATTAACCGATCGCTTGGTTTAACTGAGCTGGGTTATACTGTATATATATTACAAAAACAATAATCAAAGTGTCCACATACATTGTAAATTACATTCATAATGCACCTGCATTTTTGCCAAAGCCAAGTCAAAGTCGAACCCAAGGCTCGGTTAAACCAATCCAAACAAATTTCTAGGTTCCCTTCAAGTTTGGTTTAACGGGGTTATACTGTATTGCCAAGCGCCGGGCTGGGTAGCGACGAGTATACATTTTTATGTAATTGGTTTGACTTAACCCGGGTGTTCGACTCCCACCCCACCCCCCCCATGGCCTACCAAAATAGGAGGTGGGTGCTCAACTCATTTGGCCACTCCATCTTTAATCGTGTATTTTTATT
Organism: Branchipolynoe longqiensis; assembly: GCA_030323885.1. Lineage (NCBI taxonomy): Eukaryota > Metazoa > Annelida > Polychaeta > Phyllodocida > Polynoidae > Branchipolynoe > Branchipolynoe longqiensis. Next base: position 53,398,923 of record CM059200.1, on the reverse strand, counting down.
CTTCAGTTCTGTGCGATAACTTTTCTTCAGTTCAGTGGAATAGCTGTGACTGTGAAGTCATTTGTTAATAAACACCCGCACAAGTTCCAAGTTTGTTGGTTGTTGGAGGTTGTATGTCCTGGCAACATCTAAGGTCATATCAGGGCAAGTACCGACTTGTGTCAGTGCACACTCATGGCGACATTATAGTGCTGCCCCACTGGGAAATCAAGCCATGGGCCCCATGACCCGATATCCCACTCAGTCACATTATCCTGACACTGAGCTAACCAGTCCTTGCCCTATCCTATTAATGCCGAGTGCCAGGCGAGGAGGCGACTGTCACAGTCGGTACCCGTCCTGATATAACCTTAGATGTTGCTAGGACGTAAAAAAACAACAAACAAACAATCTTCCCATACAGAAAAAGCAGCAACATACCATATCTGCCTCAGAGTAGGTCACATGGCTAAGTAGGTCACATGGCTAAGTAGGTCACATGGCTAAGTAGGTCACATGGCTGGGCTCCAAACGTGGTCATACCACACCTACTACACTATAGGTACACAATGCTGGCAAAGACAATTGTTTAAACAGCACCGACACAGGTGGCGTAAGATTCTTTTTTTTCTCCACTCCACCTTTAGGAGAATATCTCTACCTCAATAATGGGGGAGATGAAAGTGAGAAAGGCCTTGTACCAATTGATGATACCGGCCTGTTAAGGCGGCTTCGATTTAAAGCGGGAGTCACATGACCGAAAAGAGCTTCACTTATTCGCAATTATTATGATCAAATATATAACTAGTCGTAATTTGTATAGCGTGAAACAAATCTATTCCCTAGGAGTTATTTATGGCCCCGACAGGCGTCTGAGGGTTTCTGTGATCAAGGTTTGGCTATTAGTGTCATTCAGCGCTAATGACTGTGCTCAGTGACGTAGGCTCGGGCATATTACAGACTTGGAAAGTAGTGAAAACCCTAGTATCACTTGACGTGAATTTGATACCTTTTGAGTATGCCTTATAACCTATTTAAATCCACCCTTTCCAGCCCGATGTGACGTCATAGAACTGCTAATAATAGCCATTGGGTATTCAGAGTCTAATGGTGCTGGGTAGACCAACCCTGACCTAATGGGTTCAAGCTCAATTAGCCAAAGACCCTATAATACTAAGACGGCTCACTTAGCCTGTACTGTGTAATCAAAATGATCAAACCCACCACTTGGTGCGCTGGTTGTTCTCTTGGTTAAACAGGTGCTATATTATATGTATAAATGTACATATGAATGTGAAAGATGTGTGATGATGGCGATGCTAGTGATGAAGCTGATGATGTGTATTTGTTCATAGCAATTTCATATTGATGTGTATTCATACTTACCTATCTCATGTATAATATAATTGTATATGTTTACATGTGAAACACCAACCAGCAGCCGGCTGATCAAACCCACCACAAGGTGGCACTGCAAAATTTACATTACCATTGGAGAGATAGGGAGTGAGCCATCTTAGTATTATAGGGTCTTTGAATTAGCCCAGTCTAAAGCCGTGTTTACACGGGCAATTGTGAAGCGAATTAGGCAAATCAATTTATATGAAGCGAGTTTGAAAGTGTGTCGGCACCGGGAACCAGCAGCCTTAGTAGGGAGCCTGTAGCCGGCGAGTACTGCTATTTGTTTAGTTTACATATGTCGATTCACAATATGAATAACGACACCAATGTAGCGGCTACGTTAATATCACTTGGAATTTAGGGTTAATTTAATTAAATTTCATTATTTGAGTATGTAATTCTGTTAAATATGATCGCATTCAATAGATTTCGGCCTAATCGGTCCCTAACACTGCCGGGCACCAGCGATAGTTACAGCTGAGCCTGTAGCCGGCGAGCACTGCTATTTTACACTATCGCCGCCCAGGAACCAGCTGAATCGCTTCACATAAACCACCTCGTGACCCGGTATACATAAAGCGAATCATATGAAGCGAATCAGCCCTAATCCGCTTCAGTGGCGCGTTTACACGGCGAATGTGAGGCGAACTAGGCAAGGCGATTTATATGAAGCGATTTAACTCTCCCGTGTAAACACGGCTTATGTGTGATCTTTCACTAAGATACATCGAATATATGCGATACGTGCCAACATCACGTGACCATATCTTTCATCTTTTATATTGTAACTGTTGGGCTCAGTGAGCAATATATTTGTCATACAAGATGGATTGATTTCGTTAGGCGTGTAAATTTCAAGGTATATAACTTATATGAATTCTTTTTTTTTAAATTTCTTTTTATATGAATGTGTTGTGTGATGTATAGGCTGGACATGCTCATTGCGGGTCATTGAGGTCGATCATCAGGACAAGGACGCGTAATGCCCTGTGGTGTAGCTTCTTTTCACCATGGTGTGGCATGAATTCTTTGATCCACACAAGTCTGCGTCTGCCTTAGTAATAGCATGCCTGTGCTTGTTGTGTTGCGTCTGTGTAGAATTCGGTTATCAAAGAGATGTGTGCATGTCTTAAAATTGCATAGTCCGACGGTTTGTGGTTTCCAGGGGCGTAGCTACACTGTCACACTGTAAACAATTTCAGGAAACTGTCTTCCCTTCAAATATCGCCAAATTTAGCCATTCATAATTTTTAAATGGTTACTTCAATCTAAATTAAGGGCGATTATTATGATGAACCTAATATTTGTATCTAAAAATATATTTCAAAAGCCAATGGCAGAAACTGCAAAGCAACATTAAAGTTGCATAGTCCGATGGTTTTGAGTTTCTGGCATTTTTCTGAGATAAATATATTTAATTGGTTGTTATAACCTACCTTACTTTAGTTTGAAGTAACTTTCATTTTAAATGGCTAACTTTTGAGATATTTGAAGTGCAAACATCCTAAATTGATTTTGGCAAGCATGCCAAAACTGTAACACCATAGGCTTATGCAGTAACAGGTTCTGTTAAATTGACTCAGTATGCCCTTCTATGTGGCAACAAATGTTTAATAAGTGCACCAGTATCTAAGTTAGATATGTAGAATAAAATCTAGGTGAGTATTTTTGTTTTGAAAATTTGATGCTTCATCGGACTGTGCAACTTTAACCACCAAATCAATTAATGCGTTATTGCTGCTTAAAGCTGCATAAGTCCGATGAAAACATCAAATTTCCAAAACCGAGGCAATTTTCTAGATTTGATTGTACATATCTAACTTAGACACTTGTTCACTTATTAAGCATTTGTCGCCACACAGAAGGAAATAGTGAGGCAATTTATTAGTGTCAGACCTTTGATGTGCTTGCCATGTTCATTTTATACGCTTGCACTTCAAATATCTCAAAAGTTAGCCATTTACGATAAAAGTTACTTCAACCCAAACTAAGGTAGATTATAACGATCAGCCTAATAATATATTCATCTTGGAAAATGACAGAAACTCAAAACCATCGGAAGATGTCTATGCAACTTTAACCTCCGAACCAATGCATGTGTTATTGCTGTTTAACCAACACCAAGCAATGCCTGTGATAACAAGACTCACAAGCATGTACTGTATCTGGGTGTATTATAACACTAACAAGCATGTAATGTATGTAGGTAACCTTGCATTTTGTTATAACTATTTTTATTTTAATCACCTCAGATCATAGACAACCGTTGCCATCTCATTACATCACCTCATTCCAATGTCCATCCATCTCCTCACCTCATTCCAATGTTCATCTATCTCCTCACCTCATTCCAATTTCCATCCATTCCATCGCCTCATTGTGTTCACCTCTTCGTCCCCCCCTCTTGCCTTGCCTCGTGGCTACAGATGCTTGCCTCCCCCTCCCCCCCCTTCCTATACACACCACCGTGTGTGTGGGTGTGTGGGTGTGTGGGGGTTGGGGCATCTGTCTGCGAGGTGAGGCAGAACCCTAAAGTTGGTGGTCGGCTCACGCTTGGGACGCTGTAAATTCACATAGTTCGGCGTGCAGCTGCGACCAACAGACAAACCTGTGCGACGCACCTCGTATCAGGGGCGGGACGAAGGCGCCATCTTGTTTTTGTTTTTCATTCCAGGACTTGCTTAGATTTGGTTTTAAAAAAATTTAAAAAAATGATGGTGTTTAATAAACATTTAAAAAAATTTTTTAAAAAAAACAACAACCCTAAAACACCGATAGAATTTGGAAATGCAAGGTTCAGGTTATTCAAATATGTGTCTTATATATTATTTTAACTGTGTTTGCTATCACTTTTAACCATGTGACAATGACTGCTTATCTGTGATCTAGATTGCTTGCCTGTATGACAAGATAATTTCCGAAATCATATCAATTTTATATGATTTTAAAATGATTATGTGCAGACATGCAATCTTATGTCAACAGTTTGCGGGTAGTGCCTTTCTATGATTTGAATGTTCTATCAATTATTAATAAAACTTTTCTTTTTCTATGGGAATTTGTTTCCCTTGACCACATATATATGATTGTGAACTTTCTAATTTAATGAGTGTCTATTGGCACATAATTGATTGTCTGCTTTTACATGTAAAAGCGATGGTTTGAACAAAAAACTAACATTTCTCACCGTGAATATGGCCTATGCTACCGACACGGCGTAAAGCAACCACCAATCAATCAATCAATCAATGATTTGAATGTAGACGTAGAGACATGATGTGAGTTTGAAATTGTTAAGAACTGAACCATGTGATGGGTCTTTGTTGTTGTATTTAAAAATACAAAATTCTAAACTCTCCAGCTGTTATTGAAAGGGTGAGTTAGTAATGTATACATACCGTTAATGATAGTGCATTGTCAAGTGTCGCATTTCAATGCGCATGGTTACTCTTCAGTCTTTTCTTCCTTTAATAACATCGAGTGGTCGGGGTTGGGTTGTATCTGGGTATCAACCATTGTTGTGTATGCATTTGTTGCTAGAAAGAGTGATATAGTGTAGGCTTTGTGAAATTAAGTCTATATATATGTATTTGAGACTGTCTCAAAAGGTGCTAGGCAATATGGGACAAAATTTTGTCCATTGTAACGATCAACAAACGGTGCTAAATATTTTTTTTTGGTCTGAGTAACGATTGACACAGAACAGCACCGAAACGGGTACACTGAAAACACAAGGACATTTGCTTCAAATCAACATGTATTCTATTGGGATTATGAAACACCATAAATCAGTTTATCCTGAGCAAATACATAAGCAGATAGTATGTTGACCGTTACAATGGACAAAGATTTGTCCCATATTACTTATCGCCTTTTGAGACAGGCTCATGATATATGGATAGTGATAAACCCCTTTATAGCAGGTAATAAGCTCTATGGTGGTTCCTTCACCCCCCCCCCCTCTCATGGGGTGTGTGTGTGGGGGGGGGGGGGGTTGATCAGCATGCACCTCACCCCACCCCCCACCTCTGGGGGGCTGCTTTCACCACTCGGTCGGAATCAATATATATATGGAAATGTGAAATTAAGTGAATATATTTGTAAATGTTGTTAAATCAAGTGAATATATATATGCAATCAGTGTGAAATTGAGTGAATATATATGCAAATGTTGTTAAATCAACTGAATATTTATATGCAGTCAGTGTGAAATTAAGTAAATATATATGCAAATGTTAAATCAAGTGAACATATATATGCAATCAGTGTGATATTGAGTGAATATATATGCAAATGTTGTTAAATCAACTGAATATTTATATGCAGTCAGTGTGAAATTAAGTGAATATATATGCAAATGTTGTTAAATCAAGTGAACATATATATGCACTGAGTGTGATATTGACTGAATATATATCCGAATGTTGTTAAATTAAGTGAATATATATATGCAATCAGTGTGAAATTGAGTGAATATATGTATATACACTGTGCTGTAGCATAGAGCTAAGAGAAATGTACATATATAATTAATTATGCGTCATATATATATGATTAATTATCGAGATGTCATTGCTGAGAATACATGCATTCTTCTCTATTTTGTTTATATTTGCAGGATTCATTATGCACACTATGTACACACATACATATACACACATACATACATCATCATCATCATCATGCTGTTGGTCGCGATGTGACAAAGACTGCTTTTATTACTTGACTGCCGCTGTCCATTTAGCTCTCTGCTGTGAGAGTGATGTCCATGAGTCGGTCTTAATGTCTCTCAGCCACATACGTACATATATACATATATACATACATACATATATACATACATAGATACATACATACATACATACATGCATAATATACATACATATATAGCTTAAAACTTTAAAACTGGGCACCACACATTTGGTTTTCACGTTAATATGCCGATAATTCATTTCTTTCTTTTATTGATAGCAAGTTCAATAATTATTGTTGCCTCTTTGTATTAAGGATATTACTAGCAATGTTACATATATTTATATATTTAGTTTTTTAATACAAAATAGAAGGTATGAATTCACACCTTGTACTAATTGCAATCAATGTCGTGTGTACACACTAATCAGTAATCTATCAGCAGTTTGAATAGTCGATGTTGAGAAGTTTATAATTCTAGCGAATATTTCATATTTCGTGTGTTAAAATTTTGTTTTTTAATAGTCACTATTTATATAATGATATTCGTTGCAATTCGTGACAACATGCTCAGTTAAATGTTTATTTCCTTGTCCTTTACTGACATTTCCTACTGTTAATATCTAAATGCATTACATTTTCAGGCTCTATCTACCAAGTCATTAAATGCAGTTTGAAAATTAATAATGTCCATATTTTTCAAGTCCGATAATCCGATAAACGCATCACATTTTCAAAAGCAAAACCCTTATCTAGTTTTTGCGTCCTGATATGATCTTAGATGTTGCCAGGACGTAAAGCTCCAACAACCAAGCAATTTATCTAGATTTGAACCTATATATCCAGATACTGTTGCGCTTAGTAATTATTTTTTGCTAGCTGGAAGGACACACTAACTTAAAGTTAATTTAATAGAACATATTACTGCTGAACTGTCGGGTCAGCATTTTGACAAACGTGCCAAAATTAATTGTGCATATTTTACGCTTCAAGTATCTGCTAAGTTACAGAAAGAGAGGGCGACCTCGTCTCCGGTTCAAGGATACCATCAAGAGAAACCTGAAGGTGAGAGACATTAAGACCGACTCATGGACGCAACTCTCACAGCACAGAGCTAAATGGAGAGCGGCAGTCAAGTAATGAAAGCAGTCTTTGTCGCATCGTGACCGACAGATGATGATCTGCTAGGTCAGTCATTTTAAAGCAAAGTTACTTCAAACTAAAGTAAGGTAGATTATATTGATCAACCGAATGTATTTATCTCACGAAATGACAGAAACTCAAAACTATGCAACTTTAAACCTAATTTCAGTTACCCACAATCCTGTGCGATTGTATCAAGCATGGCTTCAATCCAAGGGTTTTTGCCAGAGGGTCATCATCATCATCATCATCATGCTGTCGGTCGCGACGCGACAAAGACTGCTTTCATGACTTGACTGCCGCTCT
>CM059200.1:53370763-53390903 GCA_030323885.1 Branchipolynoe longqiensis | reverse complement strand
TATGTGTGCATACATTACATACATTACATTCTCGGCATTACTTGGCTAGGGCAAGGACTCGGTGGCTCAGTGTCAGGATAATGTGACTGAGTGGGATGTCACCTCCTGGTGCCAGTGGATTGGTATCCCAGTGGGGCAGCACTATAAAGTTACCATTAGTTTGCATCATCAAAAGTATATACCCATCCTGATATGACCTTAGTTGTTGCCAGGAGGTAAGACCTAAACAAACAAACATACACATACAGCTATCTAGAGAGAGATTAGAGATTGAAAGAAATGCTAAATAATATGTGATGTATAACGCATTATGCAAGTATAAAGATATATAAGGGAATTATTATTATTATTATTGCTATTCTCCGTAAGACCCAACACTGTACTGGTGGCGCCATCTGTGGCCTCCTCGCCTCCACCACATGTAGATCAGTGTCAGTCGCATTGGAGGATTTTTTTCATACAAGTCTTACTTTGTTAATAATGTTCACCACACATTGGGGTGGACTTAGAAAAGCGCCGAGTCATATGATCACCACGTAGTGAGTGTAGTTCAACTTATAAAAAAACACACCTATACCAAAAAAGTGCTTAAACCATCGCTACAGTTAGTTTATTTGTTTGTGTCTTACGTCTTCGCAACATCTAAAGTCACATCAGGATGGGTATCGACTTGTGACAGTAAGACTCATGACACCTTTACAGTGTTGCCCCACTAGGAGACTGCATGGGTAAGAACGGGTGCTAGTGGTTTCAAAACCCGGCTGAGTCCAACCAAAGACTTACAAAATTGATACTTGTCACTACCTCGCCTGGCATTCGGCATTCAATAGGATAGGGCAAACAATAGTTTGCTCAGTATCAGGATAATGCTGTCACTGAGTGGCAAATCAGGTCATGGCATCATGGTTACAATTACAATGTACAGGCAGTGCACTTACACATACACAAGATAGGTTCAACAACCATACAGCGCGTAGCTTGTACAGTATCGTGGTCACAGCAAGCAGTGTCGTGGGGGTTATGAAAATGGGAAATATTGCGCCTAGAGCAGGACTCGAACCAACATCTCTTTGCATTCTGGGCCAGTGTGCTAACCATTACACCACCTAGGCTCCCTGATGTCACCACACTACCCACGCCTACCTGTCCATGCAGCTCCTTGCCTGAGAGGTCAGTGAAGACCAATACATATATATATATATATATATATAGTAGTCAGTAATGAGCCTCACTATTACTATTACACAGTGCCACTCGCGACTACACTGACCCCTGTTTGCTAAGAAGTAACAACAGGTGGTAGCACGCTAGCAGGAACAGTCTTACCCCCCCCCCCCTCCCCCTGATGGAGGTTTGGTGCTATCCAGCTAGCCGCTGACAGGTCATTCCTATTTTGACCGTGGTGGAAAAAACCCAGAGACTGACCTGGGTTTTAAATGGCGGAAGTGACGTCACCAGTCATGAGCATGGGCAGAACAAATTATATGATATTTGGTGCCATAAAATATATTATTATCAAAAATCCCACTGCCGACTGACCGGCACTCAGCTATTTTAGCCAGTTGCCTGCGGTCCAGGCCCACTTGTCCTACTTCTCGGCTCGCACCTGGCTTCCCAGGCTGCTCCAACAATTCCTCAGAACCATAGAACACATCAAAGTATCTGTAGATTGTTTGTTTGTTGTTGTTTTACGTCCTAGCAACATCTAAGGTCATATCAGGACGGGTACCTACTTGTGACAGTGTGCATTCATAGCGACTTTATAGTGCTGTCCCACTGGGAAACCAGGCCGCCAGCACCATGACCTGGTATCTCATTCAGTCACATTATCCTGACACTGAGCACACTAGTCCTTGCCCTATCCTAATAATGCCGAGCGCCTGGCTAGGAAGCGACAAGTATAAACTCGACATTCCATATTGAGATTTCAAACTCGATTCATATTCTGGTATGCCATCGTAATTCGGAACAGTGTGTATGTCAGACATCAAAATATATTGTGCAAAATCTACTGATGAAGGACTCAAACTTGGAGTAGTCTTGGAGTAGTTTCGCGAATCTCAACGGGAAGTAATACATCGACAGCAAACATGGCGGTCAATTCAAAAAAAATATTTGTTTGTTGTTTTACATCCTAGCAACATCTAAGGTCATATCAGGATGGGTACCGACTTGTGACAGTGCGCATTCATAGCGACTTTATAGTGCTGTCCCACTGGGAAACCAGGCCACCAGCACCATGACCTGGTATCTCATTCAGTCACATTATCCTGACACTGAGCACACCAGTCCTTGCCCTATCCTAATAATGCCGAGCACCTGGCTAGGAAGCGACAAGTATAGACTCGACATTCCATATTGAGATTTCAAACTCGATTCATATTCTGGTATGCCATCGGAATTCGGAACAGTGTGTATGTCAGACATCAAAATATATTGTGCAAAATCTACTGATGAAGGACTCAAACTTGGAGTAGTCTTGGAATAGTTTCGCGAATCTCAACGGGAAGTAATACATCGACAGCAAACATGGCGGTCAATTCAAAAGAACAATTTGTTTGTTGTTTTACATCCTAGCAACATCTAAGGTCATATCAGGACGGGTACCGACTTGTGACAGTGCGCACTCATAGCGACTTTATAGTGCTGTCCCACTGGGAAACCAGGCCACCAGCACCATGACCTGGTATCTCATTCAGTCACATTATCCTGACACTGAGCACACCAGTCCTTGCTCTATCCTAATAATGCCGAGCGCCTGGCTAGGCAGTGACAAGTATCAATTTTTAAGTCATTGGTTTGACTCGACCAGGGTTCGAACCCACGATCCCATGGTCTACCAACACGGGAGACGGATGCTCTAACTCATTCGGCCATCCCGTCTGGTCAAAGTATCTGTAGAGAACCATAGAACACAACAAGTAACTGTATTGGTTACCGCCCAACCAAGTGCAACCACACGTCTCAATAATATTTGCATAACAACATCCACACCAATTAGATACTGATAACCCTCTCGGACTGCTCCAACAATTACATAGAACAAAGAAGCATCAAGTATCTGTATCGGTTACCACCAAACCAGCTACAACTGCTAGTACCAATAATAATTGCATAAATAATATTTATACTACACATAACAAAATAATTCCCTTCCACCCCTTTATACTCGCAGAATGCGCTATGTGTCACATATAATTTTGTATGTCATTAGTTTGATTCGACCGGGAATAGAAATCCCAACCTTCCGGACGGGAAGTCTGCGCTCTACCGATTATACCAAAACACTTCATTGCGCTATACTACACGTGTAGACCTTCACCTGTTTAGAATTACACGTTTTATCATCTGTGCACATCCTTCTGACAAGTAAAGCTAGGATTCCTTACACGCGGTATGCGGCATGCGGCATGCGGCGTGCGGCGTGCGGCGTGAGGCGTGCGGCGTGATTACAGGATGGGTCCTTTCACCCACACCCACACCCACACCCACACACAGTGTCAGGTTTCCTCACCACTGTTCTCTATGGCAAACGCAGCAGCATTCGCATTCGCATGCCGCACCGATCGCTACATGGACCGATTCAGTATTCGCATGCCGCATGCCGCATACCGCATACCGCATACCATGTGTAAGGAATCACCCCCATTGATTTAGATGCTTTTCGATTTTTTGCCACATTCGCATTCGCATACATGAGTTGAGCGCTGGTCTGGGAGATCATGGGACTCGAACCCATGGGTTCGAACCCTGGTCGAATCAAACCAATGACTTAAAAATTGATACTTGTCGCTTCCTAGCCAGGCGTTCAGCATTATTAGGTTAGGGCATGGACTGGTTGGCTCAGTGGCAGGATAATGTGACTGAGTGGGATATCAGGCCATGGTGTTGGCAGCCTGGTCTTCCAGTGGGGCAGCACTATAAAGTCGCCATGAGTGTGCACTGTCACAAGTCAGCACCCGTCCTGACATGACCTTAGATGTTTCCAGGACCTAAAACTCCAACAGCTAACCTAGCAACTAGTGGAGCCATACTCCCCGCGACACAGGAATACAAATGCACTAAACCACGGCCATATTGTCATGCTATATGACAATATGGCATGACAATATATCATGGTCAAAGAAGATCACCAACAAAGAAGTTCTTAGAAAAATTAAAACTAAGAAAAGCTTGTTTGCCACTATACAGACAAAGAAAGTTATTTATTTTGGCCACATCATTCGTCAGAGTTCAATATACCGTACATTGTTGGAAGGGAAGGTAAATGGCAGCAGAGGGAGAGGGAGACCAAGAACATCATGGTTTACAAATATTTCACAGTGGACAGGCTTGAATTATTCACAGTCTATCAGAACAGCACAACATCGGGACAAGTGGAGAACCATTGCATCCAACCCACGACTAGAGGACGGAACTATTGATTGATTGATATGCCACCATATAGGACTGTTCATTTGGCAGGGTTATTCTCTATCCAATCCGCCATATTGGATCCCAATCAATGTAGAAAAAAGCACACCAATATATCATCTGTTCATTGGGCTTTACATCCTAGCAACATCTGATGTCATATCAGGACTGGCACCGATTTGTGACAGTGCATAGTCATGGTGACTTTATAGTGCTGCCCAACTTGAAGATCATGCCACCGGCACCATGAGTGATCTCCCACTCAGTTAAAGTTGCGTAGTCTGATGGTTTTGCGTTTCTGTCATTTTTCTGAGATAAATATATCAAATTGATTCTTAATGTTATAATCTACCTTACTTTAGTTTGAAGTAACCACGATTTAAAATGGCTAACTTTTAAGATATTTTAAGTGCAAACACGCACAATTAATTTTGGCAAGCACACCAAAACTCTGACACCATAGGGCTATGCAGTAACAAAGTTTGATTAAATTGACCCAGTATTCCTTTCTATGTGGCCGCAAATGCTTACTACGTGCATCAGTATCTAAGTTAGATATGTAGAATCAAATCTAGATACTTGTTTTGATTTTGAAATGTTGATGCTTCATCGGACTATGCAGTTTTAAATTATTAGACCAGTCGTTGCCCTATCTTATTAATGCCGAGCGCCAGGCTAGGTAGCGACAGGTATCAATTTGATAAATCGTTGGTTTGACTCAACCTGGATTCCAACCTACAGCTTCTGGCATTGGAAGCTAGCCAGCACTCTGAGAGTCTCACCGATTTGGCAACCCCACCTGGTGTTGATAATGACGATGATTATGACAATGATAATGATAGTGATGGCGACATTGATGATGATAATAATATGACATTGATGGAGCACCCTCATTAGCAGGAGACATTCTAAGGCACCATACAATAAAACCAGTTTATGGTATATTTACAACTAAAGGGGCTGTCACACTACGACCTATGGCGTTAGCGTATGCTGACGTATGCGCTTTTCGACCAACATGTCAGCATATGCCATCATAGCTTATGCATAGGTTGGGCATACGTTGTATATGCTTTTCATAGGTCATCATAGGTCGGCGTAGGTCGAGCCGCCAACAAATGTTTGTGCATGTTCAACATTTTAGACCTATGCCGGCGTGTGGCTCATACGTTTATCATACAATGGACATACGCTGGACGTACGCCGGCATAGGTTACCGATAAGTTAGGGGTAGGTCGGCATAGGTTAGCCATATGTTGAACCTGCGTCCGCGTATCTCTGGCGTATATAGCATATGCCTAGTTTACGTCTATCGTGCCTCTAGCGTGTGCTGGCGTACCCCTCGCGAGCGTATGCCCAGCGTGTTGGCTATCTGTCACACTACGACGTATGTCCTTAGTGTATGCCGACCTATGCAAATTTTGACCAACACGTTGGCATACGGCGTCATAGGTTACGTATAGGTTGGGCATAGGTCGAGTACACTTGGCATAGGTCGTCGTAGGTCGCCATATCTCGACCTATTTTTATTTTCAAATTATTTTGACACATTACGCACATGCCGCTGCCATACGTCATAGTGTGACAGGGCCTTTAGCGGGTGTTTCTAAGCGGTGGTTGCAGCGATTCCACAGCTTAAAGCTGCATAGTCTGATGAAGGCATCACATTTTCAAACCCCAAACCCTAAAGGCCCTGTCACACTATGCCTCATTGCGTCAGCATATGCCGATGTATGTGATTTTGCGCTAACACGTTGGTGTATGCTGGTGTATGCTGATACAAGTTATGGGTACGTTATGGGTACGTTTGGCATAAGTAGTATTCGTTAAAGCCCACTGGTGTACGCTGAGATAAGTTATCGGTAAGTTTGGAATAAGTCCTATTTCTTAGCATGTTCAAAATTCCGACCTATGACAGCGTATGTCGGCATACGCTGATGCAATACGGCATAGTGTGACAGGGCCTTTACCTAGATTTGCTCCAACATATTCAACTTAGACTGTCACAGTTACTGTCGGAAGATCAGTGGTCCGGCACTCTGAAAAGATATATATGAATAAAATAAATTTACCCCCAAAAAAGATACCGTGTGCACTTATTAACTGATTAAGAATTTGCTGCCCAAAGGGGAATACTGAGTTCATTCAACAGAACCTGTCACTGTTGAAGTGTATGGTGTCAGAATTTCAAATATATCAAAGACCCTATAATACTAAGACGGCTCACTCAGCCTGCACTGTGTAATCAAAATGATCAAACCCACCACTTGGTGCGCTGGCTCTTCTCTTGGTTAAACAGTTGCTATATTATATGTGTAAATGCATATATGAATGTGAAAGATATGTGATGATGGTGATGATGATGATGATGCTGATGATGATGTGTATTTGTTCATAACAATTTCATATTGATGTATATTCATACTTATCTATCTCATGTATAATATAATTGTATGTGTTTACATGTGAAACACCAACCAGCAGCCGGGCTGATCAAACCCACCACAAGGTGGCACGGTTTGTGTCCGTACAAGTATTGAACATGCACAAAACTAGGAACGAATGCCGCCGGATTGACGTCTATGGTTCTTGTCCGGTTTGAGTTTGTTTTCGCCGTTGGCTATCCGTTCATGTCTGTTTCATGTCCGTTTCATGTCCATTTCATGTCCGTTTAATGTCCGTTTCATGTCCGTTCGTCCAGCGGCCTTTGACCCGATGTCGCAACACTTTGACACATTTTAATACATTTTGATACTTATCACCACCCGACTAGACAATTCTGTCCGTTGCTCAATCCGGCATAGTGTGACAGGCACTTTATCATCGGCTATTGGACGTCAAACATATGGTCATTCTGACGTATATAATAAACATATCATTCTGACATATAATAAAAGGTACCACAAACAAAAGTAAGGTAGATTATAACGATCAATTTGATATATTTATGTCGTGGGGGTGATGAAAATGGGAAATACTGCGCCTAGAGCGGGACTCGAACCCACATCTCTTTGCATTCCGGGCCAGTGTGCTAACCATTACACCACCTAGGCTCCCTGATATCAATACACTCCACGCCTACCTGTCTATGTGGTTACTTGCCTGAGAGGTCAGTGCAGACCACTACACTCGTCCCCCTGGAATTGTAAGTCTTGTAATGCTTACAATTACATACATACAGGCAATGCACTAACACATACATACACAGGGTAGGTTCAACAACCATACAGCGCAAAGCTTGTACAGGATCCTGATCACGGCAACCAGTGTCGTGGGGGTGATGAAAATGGGAAATATTGTGCCTAGAGTGGGACTCGAACCCACATCTCTTTGCATTCCGGGCAAGTGTGCTAACCATTACACCACCTAGGCTCCTGGATATCACCACACTAGCCACGCCTACCTGTCTATGTGGTTACTTGCCTGAGAGGTCAGTGGAGACTACTACATATATATACAGTTATATTAATATATATTAAATGTTTAGAAGGGTCATTGGGATATACGTTAAAGCGGCATAGTCCGATAAAAGCATCACCTTTTCAAAACCGAAACAATTATCTAGATTTGATGCTATATATCGAACTGATGTACCTTTTAAGGCCCTGTAACACTGTGCCGTATTGCATTAGCATATGCCGACGTACGCGATTTGGCGCCAACACATTGATGTACACTGGTGTACGCTGAGACAAGTTATGGGTATGTTTGGCATAAGTAGTATTCATTAACAGCCCACTGGTGTACGCTGAGACAAGTTATGGGTACGCTTGGCATAAGTAGTATTCATTAACAGCCACTAGTGTACGCTGAGACAAGTTATGGGTACGTTTGGCATAAGTAGTATTCATTAACAGCCCACTGGAGTATGCTGAGACAAGTTATGGGTACGTTTGGCATAAGTAATATTCATTAACAGCCCACTGGTGTATGCTGAGACAAGTTATGGGTACGTTTGGCATAAGTAGTATTCATTAACAGCCCACTAGTATATGCTGAGACAAGTTATAGGTACGTTTGGCATAAGTAGTATTCATTAACAGCCCAGTGGTGTACGCTGAGACAAGTTATGGGTATGTTTGGCATAAGTAGTATTCATTAACAGCCCACTAGTGTACGCTGAGACAAGTTATGGGTACGTTTGGCATAAGTAGTATTCATTAACAGCCCACTGGTGTATGCTGAGACAAGTTATGGGTATGTTTCGCATCAGTAGTATTTTGGAGCATGTTCAAAATTCCAGCCGTATGACAGCGTGTGTCACATATGTCGGAATGCGCTTATGCATTGTGACAGGGTGTAAAAATATATGGATTTTCGGTTCGGATTTATATATTGGCAAAGAACATTATTATTCTTGGCTGATGGAGTGGGGACCATGATTATGTAAAAGAGAAGCAATGGGTGCCCCACTCACTTTGTGACATAAGCGCCTATGTGGAAATGTGATAACTTAAGAGATAGTTAATAATTATTTAACTGTTCCCTTCATGCACCAGAAAGAGTGCCATTGAAGGAGAGGAGCATTGATATATATTTGTTGTAACTGTCAGCAACTACCTGTTACCACGGGGCCGATGGACAAGCACACCCAGCCATCCTGTATACATTATGGACACAACCTGCAGCTGGGGTTGAGTGACAGCTGCCCCCTATTAGGGCGTTGCCCACCCAGGCTGTAGAGGGTGTCTGATTGGCTGGCTGTGTGAGCCAAGTCACCTGCATTCCTTATACCTGACACACAGACCCCACATGAAGCACTCTTGGAGAAGCACTCTTGGAGATACATCACTTTCTACACTCGAACTAGTAACATCTATTCCAAAGACACTGAGCTGTGTGCAACAACCATTGGACTCCGGTTCAATAGGCTGTAGGCACTGATTCTTATATACACCGGCAAGAGTCATGAGGATCTGTGTGGGCAGTAAGTTAACAGGAGTTGATGCCAATAAAGCACAAACTCTTCACTGTCAATCTTCCGTGACTTGTCTTCCTTTCTTCCTTATGAGTTGTTGAGAGTAATTACAGGTGGGGACTGACATACCATTGTCAGAACACACCTGTGGAGCATAGTAATGTTTGGGGTTCAGACAGCCGAATCCCGACATATTACAAGGGGCTTTACGTATTTGTTACCACATAGAACAAAATGCCAAATCAATTAAATAGAACAAGTTACTACTTAAGCCCATGGTGTCAGAGTTTTGGCGTGCTTGCCAAAATTAATTTCGCACTTCAAATATCTCCACAGTTAGCCATTTAAAATAAAAGTTGCTTCAAACTAAAGTAATGTAGGATATAACCATCAACCTAATATATTTATCTCAGAAAATGACAGAAACTCAAAACCCATCGTACTATGCAACTTTAATATATTTGAAAAATCCCTCCACTGTGACTGACACAGGCCTAACGAAGCAGGATGAGAGTCTGAGACGTGCGTGGTTGGTTGCGCCACTTGTACAGTTTGGTATAAGTAGGTCAGAAAGGTTATAGATGATAGATTACATTTATACTCGCATACAGCTAGGATTCCATATATGCAGTATGCGGTGTGCAGTATGCGAATGTGAATGAGTATGAAATATGCAGTGACTTTCCACTATTTGTATACGAAATGGCACACTCGGCTCGCATTCGCAAAAACAATAGCTCCAATACAAACAGTGAAAAGTCACCAGAGCGATTGTTGCGAATGCGAATTGAGTGTGGCATTTCTAATACAAATAGTGAAGAGTCACCCACATATTTTGTACGCATTCACATTCGCATTCGTACACTGCATATGAGCCTGTCTCAAAAGGTGATAACTCTTTTTGTTGTTGTCCATTGTAACGATTGACACAAAACAGCACAGAAACGGTTACACTGGAAACACAAGGACATTTGCTTCAAATCAATATGTATTCTGTTGGTATTATGAAAGACCATGTAAAAAACAAATCAGTTTATCCTGAGCAAATGCATAAGCAGATAGTATGTTGATCGTTACAACGTACAAAGTTTTGTCCCATATTGCTTAGCACCTTTTGAGACAGTCTCATATATATAGAATCCTAGTTTAATACATTATACATCAAATGATATATATTTTTATATATGAAAAAAATGGCAGAAACTAAAAATTATCAGACCATGCAACTATATACAGGTGAGAACCGGGCGCAGTGGCCGAATCGATAGAGCGCGGACGTTGCATGCGGAAGATTGGGAGTTCGGTTCCCGGTCGAGTCAAACCAATCCACTTATAAAATTGATACTTGTCACTACCTAGGCAGGCGCTCGGCATTAATAGGATAGGACAAAGACTGGTTAGCTCAATGTCAGGATAATGTGACTGAGTGGGATATCGGGTCATGGTTCCCAGTGGGGCACTACTATGAAGCTGCCATCAGTGCGCACTGTCACAAGTCGATACCCGTCCTGATATGACACTAAATGTTACCAGGATGTAAAACTCCAGCAACCAACTTAAAACAGGTGAGTCATGATGACAGATTAGTATTTTTCAACAGATGACCTCCTATCTCACTTCCTCTGACAGCTTCTTCCCCAAAGTGAGACTAGTGAACTGTCGCGCTCTGCAGACTCAGAAGTGTACAGCATGACTAACCGCGCCCCACAACGCAAACATCTAAATAAATTATATGAAAGGCGGTCTGGGTTTGAACTACTTACTGTAAGCACGCTTAAAGGGCCAGTAACACGACCACCAGAACTTTACTTAAAGTTGCATAGTCTGATGCCTTTTGAGATTTTGTCATTTTCTGAGATAAATATATTAGGTTGATCATATTAATCTATCTTACTTTAGTTTGAAGTAACCTTGATTTGAAATGGCTAACTTTTGAGATATTTGAAGTGAAAACAGGCAAAAATTAATTTTGGTAAGCACGCCTAAACTCTTGGCACCTCAGGCTTCAGGAGTAACAGATTCAGTTAAATTGACTCAGTATTCCCTTCTATGTGGCAACACATGTTTAATAAGTGCATCAGTATCTAAATTTTGAGGAGCGGGACGTAGCTCAGACAGTAGAGTGTCCACCTGGGAAGGTGTGCGTCATCCGATCGATCCTGCTCAGTGGACACATTTGAAGTTTGGGTTATTTTCCATTCCAACCAATGGTCCACAACTGGTCCATCAAGGGCTGTGGTATGTGCTGTCCTGTATGTGGGAAAGTGCATGTAAAAGACCCCTTGCTGCTTATTGGAAGGAGTAGCCTATGTGGCGGCAGTGGGTTTCCTCCAAAGAAATATGTCAGAATGACCATATGTTTGACGTCCAATAGCCAATGATAAAAATCAATGCGCTCTAGAGGCGTCGTTAAATAAAACAAACTTTCTAGTATCTAAATTCGATATGCGCAATCAAATCTAGGTCAGGGTCTTGGTTTTGAAAATTTGATGACGTGGCTGGTCAGGGGGTGGGTCAGTTGGTCTCGTGATGCCACAGTGGGCGGAGAGGAAGATTAAACATGGCAAGTGGTGTTCTCTGTGGCGGAGTGGTTAGAGTGTCTGACTCTTTTCTAGGTCAGACTCCTAATCTGAAGGTCAGTGGTTCGATTCCCCATGCCCCCACCTCTGCCAATTTGGATTTCCACCGCTGTGGATAACTTGCATCATCAAAGGCCCGTTGCTCTCATACCATGTCTATGTGGTGTGAGAGGTTAAAAATCCCTTGGGTCGGTAAAAGTGTAGGCTCTGGCTTTCTATCGACAAACTGTCTAATGGTGAAAACAAGTCTATTAAGGCTTATCCATAATAGGCAGTATACATATTCAAGAAAAAAAGTGTAGCCTACATTTGTGTCGTCGCGCTTATTCCATCGAAGCGTTACTTGAGAGACCAGAAAGGAACCGGCCATACACAACCTATTACACTACTATAATTATATATTGAAAAAAAAAAAATTAAATATAGCAGAAATTCAAAAACTGCCGGACTATGCACCTTTAAGGACCGTTCAACTTTCTATACCGCTATGCCGCCATGCCCTGGAACCTGCAGTGATCTCAGGTGACGGGTCACGTGACGTGTCACCTTGCCTGGTGTATCACCCATTCAGGGGGGAGGGGGGGGGGCAGGGGGGAGGGGGGAGGGGAGGGGTCTGCCCACCCCTAGTACTACCTGCCTAGTCCTGTTCGGTATTCACGGAGGCATGCTATTAAGATGTTGATCAAATTTGCACAGGTGTACCGCATGAAGCTATATAATACAATCTTTTATTTAACCATACCCGTTGGTATGTCCGTGGGTTTGTTTGGAGTGTTTTTTGTTTGTTTGTTTGTTTGTTTGTTTTGTGTGTGTGTGTGTTGAAGAATGTATCCAGAATACCTACCACTACTAGAGGTTTTTCGGGAAATGACTCAACACAAACTTGTGCCTACGTTGAATAATACTGTCTTGGAAGGGGCGGGGGGTCGTGGAGGGTGTGGGGGTGGGAGTAGTGGTGGTGGGGGGGGGGCGGTTTGTGGTGGTGGTTGTGGTGGTGGTTGTGGGATGGTGAGGATTGGTGTGGGGGTGGAGGTGGTAGTGGTGGTAGTGGTGGTGGTAGTGGTGGTGGTGGTCGTAATGGTGGTGGTGGTTGGGTGGTTGGTTGTTGGAGTGTTGCGTCCTGGCAACATCTAAGGTTATATCAGGACAGGCACCCACTTATGACAGCATGCACTCATGGTGACTATAGCCCCACTGGGAAATCAGGTCGCCAGTACCATGACCTCGTATCCCACTCAGTCAAATTATCCTGACACTGAGCTAACCAGTCCTTGCCCTATTCTATTAATACCGAGCACCAGGCTAGGCCCCGACAAGTATAACTTTTTAAGTCATTGATTTGACTCGACAAGGGTTTGAACGCATCGGTTTGAAATCCCACCATCTACCAAAACAAGAGACAGACGCTTAACTCATCCGGCCATCCCGTCTGGTGAAAGGGAGGGAATGCAGACAAAGGGAACATTGCAGTTGAACAGGATTCGAACCCACCAATGTTAGATCCCTCACTCTGATCTGCGACCACTTATTCTCAAATATGTGATGGTCCACGGTCTTCCACACTGCCACACACTCACGGAAGAACGCCAAGATTTAGTAACAGTATGCTTCAAACTGGTTTATTCCAAAACCTATCCGCTCTCCGCGGCGTCAACAGTCAACTGACCCGCCCCCTAACTCAGCAGGTCCGACGTCGCCTCTATAGGTGGGGGTGTGTGCTAGCCACAAGCAGTAGAGGGCAGCCCAGTCGGGGCTCTGCCCAGTGGCTAGCGCGCCACCACCTAGCGCAGTTCAGTGTAACTGCGTAGGTGTGCGGCATAGTGTCTGCCGCCACCGAATGGTAATGGAGCTCACATACAGACTACTACAAATATATCAAAATAGCGACATGAATGGGATGAGTGTCCAAATAATAAATTGCATAACATCCCCCCCTGCATTGAAGAACATCTGCAACATCATGCTGGGTTTTGGCGGCACCAAGTAGTCCTCAGTCGATGCCTCATTGGCCACTCTTGGCTTACTCATGCATTTTTATCCAAATGAGAATCGCCCGCTGAGTGCATTGGGCGTCAGTGCCCACTGACACTCGTACAAGTTCTGCTTGAGTGTGTAGATTTCATTGCCTTTCACCAATAATGTCTCAATGTAAATAATATGCACAACTTTTTTAATAGAAAGCATGAACAAATTTTAGCCTCTAAAGTTCCTTTAGTGTTCTTGAAAACAACTGAGCTGCATCGCCTCTTCTAATTTTGGTGATTTTTTGTGAGTTAGATTTCGCTGTCAGTTGACAACAAGTCTAACCGCTTCAAAATTGCATCGTAGATGGTTTTTGCTATAATTTGACATCAGTTTGGAGTTTCGTGTAAATTTGTATGTAGGCATCTGAATGTGATAGACAAGACTGACAAAAAAGATATGACTAGCTTTTCGCTGTAAATATGGCCCTTGCTGCTGAGATGGCGTTATACCATCAGGAATCATTCATCAATCAATCAATCGAACCAAGACTTTTTGCCATTCCGGGACTGGCATCATAACCATCTAGGCTCCTTCATTCGATCAACCTCCCCACGCCTACCTGTGCATGTTGAATTTCAATTTTTTTTAGGAAACTACCTGCCAGCACATTAACTACCTTTTCCAATAAGCAGCAAGGGGTCTTTTATATGCACTTTCCCACAGACATGACAGCACATACCACAGCCTTTGATGAACCAGTTGTGGACCACTGGTTGGAACGGAAAATAGCCCAAACTGCAAATGGGTCTACTGAACAGGATCGATTGGATAACCCCACTGCCTGAGCTACATCCCGGTCCACAGGGATACAAATGCCCACCACTGTGCACCCTCCTTGACCCACCACTAGAAACCTTTGGATGGTTTGTATTTCAGTCGCGTGTGAGACGACTTCATCCACCAGTAGCACCCTTTGGATATTTTGTATTTAGTGATATGTAGGGAAACATACATACAAATGTCCATTATTGTGCACCCTCCTTGACCCACCACTAGAAACCTTTGGATAGTTTGTATGTAAGTCGCGTGTGAGACGACTTCATCCACCAGTAACAGCTTTTGGATATTTTATATTTAGTCATATGTAGGGAAACATATATACAAATGTCCATTATTGTGCACCCTCCTTGAGCCACCACTAGACGCCGCTGGATAGTTTGTATTTAAGTCGCGTGTGAGACGATTCCATCCACCAGTAACAGCTTTTGGATATTTTATATTTAGTCATATGCAGGGAAACATACATTCAAATGTCCATTAGTGTGCACCTATCTTGACCTACGACTAGAAACCTGGATAGTTTGTATTTAAGTCAGTGTGAGATGATTCATCCCAGTAGAGCTTTGGATATTTTATATTTAGTCATATGTAGGGAAACATACATACAAATGTCCATTATTGTGCACCCTCCTTGACCCACCACTAGACGCCGCTGGATAGTTTGTATTTAAGTCGCGTGTGAGACGACTTCATCCACCAGTAGCAGCTTTTGGATATTATATATTTAGTCATATGTAGGGAAACATACATACAAATGTCCATTATTGTGCACACTCCTTGACCCACCACTAGAAACCTTTGGATAGTTTGTATTTAAGTCGCGTGTGAGACGATTTCATCCACCAGTAGCAGACTTTGGATATTTTATATTTAGTCATATGTAGGGAAACATACATACAAATGTCCATTATTGTGCACCCTCCTTGACCCACCACTAGAAACCTTTGGATAGTTTGTATTTCAGTCGCGTGTGAGATGACTTCATCCACCAGTAGCAGCCTTTGGATATTTTGTATTTAGTCATATGTAGGGAAACATACATACAAATGTCCATTATTGTGCACCCTCCTTGACCCACCACTAGACGCCGCTGGATAGTTCACACCAATGACTGGGCGAAACAAATTATGCCAACAAAAGAACACTCAACCTGACCCCTCAGCGGTCAATGTACATTCCACCCTTCCACTTTCCAATTCCATACATGTGGGGGCCGGCTTTTTGCTGCGGTTATTTTGATGGTTTTTTTGTTGTTTCTTTCAAAAGGTTTTATTCACATGCATTGTAAGCTGAAGGCCCCAGGTCTCGGCGGAATCGTAACCTTCGTAGAATGTATGAAAGCTCTGCATACACTTTCCAACACAACTTGAAAATCAGCGTTTCCACTTACACAAGCACCAACAAAGGTGAGTGAGTGAGTGAGTGAGTGAATGAGTGAGTGAGTGGATGAGTGGATGAGTGGGTGGGAGAGGGACTGAGTGAATGTATGGGTGACTGAGTAGGAGAGTGAGTGGGAGAGAGAGTAGAAGATTGAGTGAAGTGAGTGAGTGAGTGAGTGAGTGGCAGGTTGAATGAAGTGAATGAGTTGGTGGGTGAGTGGGAGTGAGTGGGAGAGTGAGTAAAGTGAATGGGTGGAGTGGGTGGGTGAGCGGGAGTAAGTGGGAGTGAGTGAAGTGAGTGGGTGGAGTGGGTGGAGTGAGTGGGAGTGAGTGGAGTGAGTGAGTGGGTGGGTGAGTGGGAGAGTGAGTGAAGTGAATGGGTGAAGTGAGTGAAGTGAGTGGGTGGAGTGAGTGAAGTGAGTGGGTGGGTGAGTGGGAGTAAGTGGGAGTGAGTGAAGTGAGTGGGTGGAGTGAGTGAAGTGAGTGGGTGGGTGAGTGGGAGTAAGTGGGAGTGAGTGAAGTTAGTGGGTGGAGTGAGTGGGAGAGTGAGTGAAGTGAATGGGTGGAGTGAGTGAAGTGAGTGGGTGGGAAAGTGGGAGTAAGTGGGAGTGAGTGAAGTGAGTGTGTGGAGTGAGTGGGAGTGTGTGGAGTGAGTGGAGTGAGTGGGTGGGTGAAGTGAGTGGGTGGAGTGAGTGAAGTGAGTGGGTGGGTGAGTTGGAGTGAGTGGGAGTGAAGTGAGTGGGTGGAGTGAGTGGAGTGAGTGAAGTGAGTGGGAGAGTGAGTGAAGTGAGTCCCTATTAATCACTAATTATCAATATCCCTATTAATTAGCCATATGCATGTTCCATGGGGGGTGATGAAAATGGGAAATATTGCGCCTAGAGCGAGACTCAAACCCATATCTCTTTGCAATCCGGGCCAGTGTGCTAACCATTACACCACCTAAGCTCCCTGATATCACCACAGAACCCATGCCTCCCTCTCTATATGGTTACTTTCCTGAGAGGTTAGTGCAAACTACTACACATGCGTAAGTCTAATCATCCATATACTTATATGAGTATTTGTAAAGATCCATACATAAGTCTAAATATCCACATCATTGTAAATATGCATAGATAAGTCTAATCATCCATATACTTAACTTAGTCAATTTTATAGATCCATACATAAGTCTAAATATCCACATCATTGTAAATAGGCATAGATAAGTCTAATCATCCATATACTTATATTAGTCAATTTTATAGATCCATACATAAGTCTAAATATCCACATAATTATAAATAGGCATAAATAAGTCTAATCATCCATATGCTTACATAAATCTAATTGTAAATATGCATGCATAAGTCTAATCATCCATATGCTTACATAAATCTAATTGTAAATATGCATACATAAGTATAATCATCCATATCCTTACATAAGTTTATTCTAAAAATGCATACATAAGTCTAATTATCCATATACCTACGTAGTCTAATTAATCAAATGTCTATATAAATCTAAATCTATAAATGTATATGCCTACATAAATATTACATAAGTTTATTCTAAATATGCATACATAAGTCTAATTATCCATATACCTACATAGTCTAATTAATCAAATGTCTATATAAATCTAAATCTATAAATCCATATGCTTACATAAATACAACTCCCGACATTCTGCTCGGGATAAACTCATAGACTATTCGCTTGCCCTAACTTATTTTCTTTAAAAGAAATTGTATTTCATTTGGCGGGTGGGGGGGGGGGGTTAAATTCCAATATCCTGCTAATCATTATATTTAATTTGCGCTTGGTGTGTAGAAATGGAGATTCAGGGAGGGCGTATATATATATATATATATGTAAATGACCTAAGTAGAATGTGGAAAAATTAGGTCACGTCCGTGTCCGATTCAGCAGACTTATATTCGATGGGAAAAATTACGTCACGTCCGTGTCTGATTCAGCAGACTTACATTCGATGGGAAAAATTAGGTCACGTCCGTGTCCGATTCAGCAGACTTATATTCGATGTGAAAAATTACGTCACGTCCGTGTTCGATTCAGCAGACTTATATTCGATGGGAAAAATTACGTCACGTCCGTGTCCGATTCAGCAGACTTATATTCGATGTGAAAAATTACGTCACGTCCGTGTTCGATTCAGCAGACTTATATTCGATGGGAAAAATTAGGTCACGTCCGTGTTCGATTCAGCAGACTTATATTCGATGAGAATTCCCTGACGTTACTCGTAAATAGGTTACATCCAGTTGCCGTCTTAATCTCTCTAATAAACCTTGTATGAATGCTGCATAACATAATCCTGAAAAGCTTGTTTTTTCAATTATTAGTTGTGGTTAGTGGTGATTGCCTCTGGATAGTTCACACCAATTAGTGGGAAATGTTACGTTTCCAGTTGCACGACCGAGCCTGCCAAACATTTACCGACCTTGATTTCTTTTCATGATGAAATTATTTAATCTTTCAAAATAAACCCTTTTAGACCATCAGAGATACGTGGCGATAGAGAATACTATAATCCAATGAACATTTGCGGACAAATTGGTCATGTTGCTTCGGCAATGTGGGTAATTCGGGACCGAGATGGGACACGTAGTGCTGCCACCTTTTGATTCAGCTAGACCTATCATAATATCAAATCCCCCTTTTAAATATAGGCGGCCCAAACTGAACTAACTCCAGGTGGAGACACCGGCGCCTGTGAGCCGACGGCCGCCGCTTGGACCCGGAGACCAATTCTGACATCACTTTCACCCACTGTCACCGCACCAACAGCACTCATCCACCAGACGCTGGACTGATACCACCGCCCGCCTTTTCTCACCGCCCCACCCAACCCTACTATAAGACAATTCGACTCGCAAGGGTCGAGTGCCGGGTCGTGGAGAGACTTTAACCTACTAGCTGACATTGAAACTTAACCTAATACTCTTGATGAACGTAGATTAAATAAAATTTCCCCTACTATGTAGTCCCATGTCGTGACCTTTTGTACACATACATCAAATTACATCATGATCAAGGGATTCATAATAACACAAAAAAAACTAAATTTATTCAAAATAGCTACCTACCCTACTTTTTTTGTTTGGCCGCAATTGGAAACACAACATTTTTTTGTTTGGCTTTAGCAAACAACGTGGAGTGGAGACACGGCACACCACAGAAAGCCTCGCCATCACTTCCAAAGTCACGTGACCACTCACCTGAAAAATACATCAAAACACACATCTTGATTAACTTAAAGCACTACCTTGGTGAATTTAAAGTGTTACTTTTAAAAACTTAATTCAAAGTGTTATCTTTGTGAATTCAGAAAATGATCTTCATGTATTTTAATCAGTATCTTTACAAATTTAAAGTTTTATCTTTATTACCTCAAATAACTATCTCGGCGAGTTTAAGGCGGTTTTTAACAAATGAATTCAAAGTGTTATCTTTGTGAACTCAGAGCATTATCTTCATGTGTTTGAAGCATTATCTTTACAAATATAAAGGGTTATCTTTACTCATTTAATGTGTCATCCTTATGAATTTAAGGTATGGAGAGGTACAGGTTGGTAGACATGGATACAGGTAGGTATAGGTAGGCATATCTAAGAATAGGTAGGTATAGGTAGGTATAGGTAGCTATATGTAGGTATAGGTAGGTATAGGTGGGCATATGTAGGCATAGCTAAGAACAGGTAGGTATATGTAGGTATAGGAAGGTATAGTTAATTATATATACATGTAGGTATAAATAGGTAGATATAGATAGGTATAAGTAGGGGTGGGTATAGGAATAGGTAGGTAGGGGTAGGTAAGATATAGGTAGGTATACATGCATACGTAGGTATAGGTAGGTACCTGCCTGTACACCACAGAGTGCACCAGTCCCAGGAACCCTCATCCTCGGGGTGGGGGCGGTGGGGGTGGTGGGGATGGTGGGGGTGGTGGGGGGTGGGGGGAGGCGGCGTCAATAGCTGCTAGGTGGGTGGGATGCTGGGAACAGGCGCACTTGCTGCAAAGCCACGTGTATATAT